>JARHVA010000497.1:0-437500 GCA_037957365.1 Torreya grandis
GCATGCATACATCATTGATGTTTGCATAAACATCAAATTTAGATTTTTGTAAAGTAACCATTTGGGTTTAAAATGTCCTTAAAAGGTTTAAAGGTGGTCAAGATCTAATGGTCCATGTGAGCCCACATACTTATACATGAGATCTAATGATCCACACTAGATTTAATGAGTCAAAAGGTACCCAAGTTAAATCCCTTAAATATATGTAAGTTGGACAAGATCCTATGGCATGGGTTCATCAATTTGAGATCCAAAGGTGCACATTCACTAAGAGGAAAGTGAGCCCAATGAGATCCATGGTGCATGTGGGCTCATACATCTTGATCTGATGGTATGATATCAAATCAACATGTTAAAGGGATCTTCTAGTAGGAAATCAAGGACTCACATGCATTTGTACATCCAAATCTAATGGTGTGAGTATAAACAATAAGTCATTAGAATTTACTAGACCAATGAGAATAAAGATAGTTGGACACAATGTGAATGGGCCAAGATGGAAATCAATGACCAATAAACATCAATTAGATCCAAATAACTTCCTCATTAAAGGTTTATGAACCAATTATTTGACCCAGGTGAGTAATAACTTAAGGACCCATATCGTCATTAGAGCTCAATCAATAACATACATTGTCATATAGGCAAGATGGTCAAGGACAAGGCTTCATCACCATTGAAGTTTAAATAGGACCATTGATTGATAAATTTGAACTTGTTGACCCTATTACAGAGTCATTCCATTGACATGTTCATTGCTTTTAGATGAATAATAATCATACACAATAGCCTTTTGGCTCTCATAGGGTTTTAGATGACAGGTGTTTGATATTGGACCACATACAAAGATAGAAGATGGACTAGTGTTTGTGAAGCAAGGTCAAGCAGTTTATAGGTTTTCATGAATGTTGTGACTGTGTGAAAACCAATGGTATGAGTTTGGGTTTTAATATATAGAATGTACTCAATTTTGAGTTAGAATGAATACAAACATAAATATGATCATGAAGAGGTGTCTTGCCTATTAGTATGCTCACATTTTCAATAAATAGGTATCTATGGCCACCTAAAGTAGATGTGGCATAATTATGTCAATTCTAAGACATGATCCTCATTAATATATCAGGTAAATAATGACATGGAATTCCATGAAGGATGCCAGGTGGATGGATAAGGATAATGAGTATTCAATTCTTTTACAAAATGTTTTCCTTATTGATAAGTTCATAAGTCAACACCCTCGAATTGGTGCTAATCCATAAAAAATGGTTGGGACTTTTCCAATGCAAAGCTCTCTCTCTCTCTCTCTCTCTCTCTCTCTCTCTCTCCTCTCTCTCTCTCTCTCTCTCTCTCTCTCTCTCTCTCTCTCTCTTCCTCTCTCTCTCTCTCTCTCTCTCTCTCTCTCTCTCTCTCTCTCTCTCTCTCTCTCTCTCTCTCTCTCTCTCTCTCTCTCAATACAGGCTTCCAAGCCTTAAAATGAATCCCTCCTTTTGGTATGACCAAACCCTGTCAAATTTTGTACTGTAACACCTTTTGATGTAATAAAACTGAATTTCATCATTTTCTAAGCTAGATTGAAGTGTGTTTAATGAATTCATTTGTTATGGTTAAGTGAATTTATGTTTCTTGTTTATGTCTAAGTTTTTATCACCTTCAGGAAGTGCTTAGTGGTTCTCATAGGTCATTATAAGTGCAATTTATAGTTTGTTGTCCAGCTTGAAAGTGGATATTTTCCCTCTCATACTAATTTGATAACTGACTAATGTCTTATTATGAAATACTTATGTGGAACTAATTTTATTTAATTTTGAATACATCCTATAGTGTGTCTTGTGTGAGTTTGAGTGATCAAATCATTGGTGCATCGTCTCTTTTACATGCTTTTATAATTTATTTTAAAAATATCTCTCCCCTTTTCCAATCAACTACTAGTTTAGGTTTAGTTTAGGTGATAGATACAGAAGGAAGTCAGACTTATCTAGAGATCTGATCCATTATTATGATTCCCACATCCTAGGATCATTCCCATGTTAGACTTGATTTTAGCAAAAAACTTGAATAATCTTCTACTCAGCTAGGGTGCAAATCTAGAACACCAATAATTATAAATTAAGAACATGGCATAGAATATCATGTGTTAAAGGCCAAATTATTATAGTTAATAAAATGGTACCTTGATATTCACACTCCTCATTATCATAATATTTGATAATGATGGTACCTATATGGATATATACTACTGTGTAGCTTAAGTGTTTGACCTGATTTAATGTTATAATATTTAGCCCTGAACCATTGTCTATGAGGACCCTTTTAAATTTATGCTATGAAATGATTTATTTTTATGAAAAGGTCTAAGGGATGACATATTCATTTGATCAAAGGTTATTTGTTGATGCAAATCCATATGACTCACAAGTATTTGAAATTTATCAGGCACAATGTCACTTGGAACTTTAGACTAACTTAAAATCTCATTCAATATGTTCTTATGAATGTTTGATGTATGAAAAATATCTAAAATAGAAATTTATGTTAGTTTATTTTATATTTATTCTATAATATCATAAATCTTGTCCTTAATATGAATAATTGGCTTAGTCCTTTGAGGTAGAGGACCTTGAATGGGATTTCTAGAGGAAGAATGTTTTGGATCTTGAATGGTAAAATTAGAGCATCGATTTGAGATTATGAAACCTTGAGTTAGTATAGGGTACTATAATTAAAAGAGGGGGAATGAAAACCTAAAATGGTAGCTCTTGGATATTGAGTGGAATATGGGCCATTATGAGACAAATGAGGATTATTGGAAAATAGAGGTGGAAGTCTTAAAATAGATAGAGAATGTCATTAGGTATTATTTTCAATTTGCTTAGGATTGATCTTAATGGTAAAAATATGTCCACTAGTGATATGACCTACAACATTGTATTCATAAGAGACACTTTTATAATTAACCTGGCTAGAATGGGTATCTTAACCTTGATTCTAGTTTTACTGCTATTGGTTCTATCTTTGCTGGGGAAGTCAATTTTTATTCTAATTTTTATTGGCACTATGTTGTGAAAAAGGGTTTTGATAGATATGCAAATATTGATTAGATGTTATGGCCACATTATCCAATGTTATTTTTTCACTTTTAAGTAAATCTTGGTTAATAAGGTAAAGATGCATACCTCTATGAATGGAATGGCCTTTAACTTGATGATAATCATAAAATTCATTCTCATCATACCAATTAAATTTAGGTTGGTTTTATGGAAATGGTTTTGGTATTGGCCAAATGATCATGTTGGTGACAACTAGATTTGAAAAACCATCTCAATAGGGTCACCGAGATTATTGAAAAAATGTTATGATAGTGACCTCTTATTGAAGATGGTATATACAAAGAAAGAGGCTGAGTAGGTGGGTTTACTTGAATAGGTGGTGTTTGCACCATTTTCACATGTTGTGATTCCATTAACCCATCTCCTATGACATTTATATTTATATTGAACTCTTTAGGAATCTTTAATGTACTTATTTGTGCTTATGCATGAGCCAATGTTTGAGCCTTGTTCTAGCCCTAGTTCTAAGCATAAATCTTGACTCTCCCTTTGTCAATGAAGGATTTTTGAATATGTTTTCCATTGTAAATAACTTATTCAAATGTAATGGCAAAAATAAGCTTGAGGTTATAAGAGATATCAAATTATAGATTGGTAGTGAAAAATTATGGTCAATTGTTTATCAGTGAGATTATGTGGAATTAAGATAGCTAAGGAGTGCCACCATTGTAAATAATTAGAAAAGCTTTCTCCTCCTCATTTTTTAGTATTACATAGGTCCATCATATTCAATTTGTTTTCTACATTGAATGAGAATTGTTGCATGAAACTCTCAGATAATTCATTAAAGTTATCAACAAAATTCTTGGGTAGACCAATAAACCATTATAAATCATGCCCAACCAAACTATAGGTGAAAAAATGAAGTAGGTATATAGGGATATATGTAACTTCTTGACATTCAACAAATAATTATTTTATATGCTCCTTAGGATCACCTTTTCCTTTTTATTTTTCAAATTTGGGTATCTTAAAGTGATGCAAAAAAGGTATTCGAAGATAAATCATATCAAAAGGATGGGATCATATGTCATCAAATTTGAACTTCTTATTATAAATTCATGCTTGAATGGTAGAAACTACATCTTTGACCTCTTATAAATCCTAAAAGGTGAGACCAAAATGAGAAGAAGCGGGAAATTGTTTTTGGGTAGTCAAAGTCATAGTACCTTAACCTAGTTAAAGAGGTGACATACAATATTAGGGAATTTGTATGTGATTGGTTCTACCAGTAATATTAACTATTTGAGTAGAGTTGTATTGTTGATAGGGGACTTAATGTTGGTAACGCACTTACTATTGAGTATTTTTTGATTTGGATGGAACTGAGGCCTGAATGGAGGAATGTTATGTTTGACATTTAACAGAACTTATTGGGATTGTAAGGAATCTACTATTGATTTCTAAGAATCTGATGTATATCAAGAACTTGTTATTGGTTAAATGACACATTTTGTTGTCTTGAAGAGGATACTTGTTTAATAGAAGTGATTTTTTTTTGAATTTTAGAAAGACATTATTGGTTAGACAACATTGGTTGAGGATTAATTGAAACTTGTTGTAATAGAACATTATCACCACCTATTGGGGTGGGGGATTAGTTGTCACTTGATGAAGTGGAAGAATGATTTCCACTTGTTGAAGTGGGAGAATTTCAATGTGTTTTTACAGCTCAAGTGGGTTTACAACTAATTTTTCCAAGGTAATTCAAATGTTGGAAGGAGCAGGTCATGGAGAAGATGGAATAATATTTATTTGCATGTTGTATGGTACCTAATGTGGGTTAAAATATGATACTTAAGAGCTATCCACCACATGCTAGGTAGAATCTATAAGGAGATTCAAATTCATATTAGTTACTATATTGCTTTCAATTATGGGCATGCTAAACATATCTACAACTAATGTTTTGTTAGTAAATGGATTCAAAAAATACATGGGAGAGGTAGAAAAATCCAATGGTTATTCTATTGAAGGATTTTACTCCAATATTATGTGTTTTTACACTTTCAATAATACCAAAGAGTTATCTAAGGTAGATATAACAATATTAGCTTATTTTACTTGTGAAACAATAAGTTGTCTTTGTGTGGGAGAGTCAAGAGTTGACCCTTTCCTTTGTTTGACACAACTAGGGCTTGATTAAAATTTTGATCTTGGATAAAGGCATCTTGGTTGTCTAATAATGTAAGAGGTGTTTCATTGGGTGTCATAACCAAATATTAGAAGTCATCTATAGCAAAACTAGTGAGAAACTTTACACCTATCTCCAATAATCTAACAAGATGTTCATCTTTGTTATCAAATAATTATCAATTGAATTGATCTTGTTGGTATTCATCATTTGGTGGTGCATTTCTAGTGTACATTTGATTAGGTCTATGTTCAATATCAAATGGCACATGTGAAATGTATGCTTGGTATTGTCCTTGTTGAACATTAGGTGACACAATTAGAAGGTATGGGTTATTTTGTTCAATTTCAACATTAGATGGTGTATTAATAAGGTATTGTTGATTTTATTCATCATCTACATAGTGATCATACCCATATGGATTGTAAACTACCGCATCATCAAATGATGGGTTAAAAATGGACCCACTTCACATGTATTAGCCATGCCTGAGTTTATCATCTTCATCTTGAAAAGGTCTTGAATGCCTAAAACTATGTTTTGAATTGGTATGTGAATTCAATTTGAATATCACTTAGCAATTAGTTTTAGGTAATGTGTTTATCCTATGTTAAGGTAAACTTTGAATACACCAATTAAAGGTATTTCGATGTAATTTTTTCAAAGGTGTTTCTCAAATGGTAAATCCACAAATTATTGGGGAAATAGTTTCAAGTATAAATTTTCAATGTTTGGCTTTAGGAAATGTTTTGCACTTGGTCCTATTTTGAAAAAAATTGATCTTGGAAACTTGACTTCGTGAATATAGAAATGAGACTTGATCTATTTGAGACACTTTTATCAACTTTGGAATGTGTAAAGTTTGGCACAATAATTGGTTTTGGTTAACAATGGTAAATAAAGATTTGAACTAATACTTAATCTCTTAACTTCCAAAAGTAATTGGTCTTGGCACAACTCAACTAGAATAAGAACTTGGTCCTAGGATTTGGAACCAGTTTTGGAATTTAGACTTAGAATTGACCTTGATGAGAAGGTGATTTAAAATTGTAAATTAGATTTAAACTTAGATTTGGACTCAATAATGACATAATGACACAATGTGAATAAGAATTTTTAATTTAGTTTAAATTTACAAATAAATTTGGCTTGGTTTGAAACGGTAATTTGGATTAAGATGACTTTTTGTTCAAATTAATCACCTAACAATTTCATTTGGTTAAATTTATATAAGTAATTCGATCAAGTTTTAACATGTCACTTTGGTTTGACTCTAAATTTTGGCAAAGTAACACCTCACTATATGTGTATAGAAATGGTTTGGACTTGGACTTGGTTTCTTTAATTTTGGTACCAAGTGTTAACAAGGTTTTGACCCAATAATCAAGAAATAAAACACAAGCATTACAGGGTAATTTAATAGTTGACATAGGTTTACATCACATATATTAAACCTTTGAAACACTTACCTTGAGAGAGGGTTATAAAATTTAAATGTTCATTAAATAAATTATTGCAATTATTGATGGTATTTTAACCCCACCCTTATATCTCATGGTTTGTATGATTAAGGTGATATTTGGAGGATGTTATTTTTGTACCCCTACATCAATGAATGATTTATGTAAAAATAGGCATATAAGAAATAATCCAATATTAGGCCATTCACGATAAGGTCTAATCCCTTCACAACCACTTCAGTTGTAAGGTTCTTAGTGAAGTACTACTAGATTTAGGGTTTGCTTATAATTTTACATAGGATTTCTAGATGGTCCCTATATACAACCCATAACAGGTAGTATACAGGAATAAATATATCAATTAATAAGTTAATTCTCATTGATAATATTTTTCATTTTGAGGGTACCACACCTTGGCATAGGATATTGAAAAGCACTCCTCGAGGTTACATTCCACAAATGATAATGTACAAGCATAAAGCTAGGCCTTTATGATGGTAACATTACTCAATATTTATACCCCAATAAATAAATTGAGTTTGGTACAATGCTAGGATGTCACTTCCTAAGTCAACGCACCCTTAAAGACTTGTGAGATGGTGATGAAAGCAACCCCACATAGTTTAATGGAAAATTGGGTAAAGGGCAAATAGGAAAATTTGCTTTTTTGAGTCACCCAAAAATGGGATAGTATACATGAAAAAATAACCCCACAAGACAATCAAGAAACAATCATAACATGTAAGAAAGTAAATAACTTTGAAAATGAATAAGTTTTTTTATAACCCAAATTGAAATGTGAATTCATTTTAATGCCCAAATTGAAATGTGAAGTAAAAATGATTTGTTTGACTCAAAATATAACTTCTTTGGCCAATGTCGTCCAACAAAAATAGTTATAAATTTTATAAAAGTAGTTTTGAGTCAATAAGGATCTTGAAATAAGGTTTAGTTAACTCTCAGATTTGATACAGAATGATTTCATGATCACTTAGGCTAATTTCACTGCCAAGTCTTTCAATTTCAGAATTAAGGCCTACAAATCATAAAATAGAGAATAGTCAGAAATGACTTCTTTACTACCAAGAATGGTTTTTGATTTCATAAATGATAATTTCAACACTAGATATGATGATTTCACTATTGAAGTCAATGATTTTTCTACTGGTACTTATGCAGAAAAACACAAAAAAATAGTAAAATGATTTTGATTTTGAGATTCATAATTTTTATACTAATAGTTACGATTTCATGAAACCAAAAATATAATTTCAATAATAACCATAACTATTTATCTAATGATGGCTTAAATTTTTTGATTCTAAAGGAAAATACAGCTGAATAGAAAATTCACATGATGATTTCACTAATAAAGATGATTATTTCACTGCTAAAGTTGACAAATTTTTTGTTGGCACCTACACAAAAAATTAAAAAATGATTTTTATTATAAGATTCACAATTTCATTACTGATAGTTAAGATTTATTAAATATCCAAAAGGTAATATCAATAATAACCAAAATGGTTTCACTAATGATGTCTTTAATTTCATGATTCTATAAGAAAATATAGTCATAATATAAAATACACAAAAACAATTTCACAGTTTATAAACAAATTCACTGTAATGAAATCATTTTTGCTACAAAACCCTACAATTTCATAATTTTCCAAAAACAATAAAAATAGGATAATGACATTTTCTCTACTACATGTAATAATTTTGCTTATGATTGGTTCAATTTCATAGTTTTCTCCTATGTTGAATAAAATTAAGGCATAGGAAATAATTTTATTTCTACTCACAATTATTTCATTAATGATTTCTTTGAATCCACAGTTACAAAGGTATGAATTCATTATTTGGTATAAAATAGAATTGAATGGAATTTGAAATAAAAAAGAGAGTATTAGCTTGTTTGGAAGGCTAATTTTGGTAATTAGAAAAAGGTATATGGTTTAAAAGAGTTTGTGGGATGCATCTAATCCTTCAGCTCTGACTGGGCATGCCATTATGTAGATCACCATTCCAAGGGAGGTTAGTAAATTATTAGTGAAATAAAATCCAAAAAAATTGAAAACATAAATTCTCAATCATAATCCCTAGGTTGAGTTATGGATTACAAACAAGAAATACAAATTGGAAGATAAATAACCATGATTTTTACCTTCTTTGAAGATTCATTCGAAGACTAGTCTAAAGAGGTTGAGCTTGGCTTGTAGTTGTATAAGTCTTTACCAATGATTGAATCCTTGCATGAGTAGCATATATTATTGTCTACACATTATTTTGATTTATCTTGGAATGAGTGTGTTGATACAATATGAATCTCTAATATGATTTTTGCATAGTAAGTTTACTTCAATATAGATTATTAAAATGAGAGGTGTGAGGATTTAATTTATAGATTTCCTGAATCATTATGGACCATTAATTTCATCTCAAGATGGAGGGTTGAGGATCAATCCTCAAATCCATGATTACACACATGGAGTGTGTAAGGGAGGCCATTTAAGGCATCTTTAGAGTATGGAAGACACATTAAAATAAAAGTGCAATCTTTTTCCTCTTGAGTGTGTAAGAGGGGTGTAAGAGGAGGAGTGTGTTACAAAGGTGTAATAACATGTCTTGAGTGTGTAATTAAAGTGTAAGACATGTTATAACCTTTTATTTATTTCATGATTTGCCTAATTATGTCATATTGGGTGAGGTAATATTCTAATTTAGAATTTAATAAAATCATATAATTCCAAATCCATGGATTTTCCTATTATAAGAATAATTAGGCTTGATTAAATGGGATTAATCAAGAATTATAAGAATGGTGTCCCTTTGTAATGTTCTTATTTTTAATCAAGTATTCACTTAATTATCTTGTGAAGATAGTTGTAAAGGGTTGATTTAGTTCAAGATGCACTAAATAAGATTAATGATGCAATACGATCAATTGCCCCAATCTGGGATATATCATTGTGATTTTGGCTTAAAATGATAGTTGTGCTCAAAAATTAGGTCTAGTGGTGATTTTTGGTTAAACTTGCATGTGATTATAGAAATTTTATCTGAATGCAATTTGGACATGGAAGTGGTTAAAATAAAGTGTCTATAGTATGATCTCATGATCTAGGTTATTTATCTTCTTTAGTGAAATGATAATTAATGGAATGGGAATCATATTATGGTACTCTCTATCTCTATACCAGTGGATGGAATTACTAAAGTGTCTCTATTCTATCTATCCCTCTCCTATCTCTTCATTACTGAAAGCATAGCTGAGAGGTTCAGACCACAACCCAGCTTTTCCTTTTCCTAATTTTTAATATATTATAGATGCCTCCAAATCTAGATAGTCAAAGGTGAAAATAATGAAGCAAATATGAAGTTCTATTTTCATTGAGGGTTATATGTATCAATCAAGATAATTTGATGCATCTGTGCATACTCCATCCTATTACATTATATATGTGTTGCATCCATCTTAGCATAGGCTTTATCTCTATCTCAACTAATCCATACCTAAGCCTCTATTTATATATATAGATCCCTCTCTATCCCAATAAATGACATCCATACCTAAGCTTAGATCTTAATAAATATAATATTTTAAACATTTTCCAATCTTGAAATTCTAAAACTAAGTACTTAGTAGAATGGATTCTTAAAAACTATCTTGTAAATGTAACTCTTTTAGATCTATAATTGATTTTAGAAGACATGGAGTGGCTGTAATTTATTATATTTAGTAAAATAAATTTAAATTAAAGTTTTCATTTTATATTATTATATAATTAAACATTTATTTTAATACATATATAATAAAAATCACAAACACCATAAAACACATAACAAATGTATAACCAAAGGGAATACACCCTTTCTTTCAAAAATTTCAAAGTTTGTGCATTCCCTCCCAAAATGTTTTTGAAACGGAACGTGCCCTTTGCTAAAGGGCATAAATCATTTATAAAGGGTGTGCACCCTACTAGAAAGGGAATACATACTTTATATAAGGTTTTAAACCCTTTGAAATGATTTTTATTTGACATTTTGAGTTTTCCTCTAAAATAGGTTTGGAAACATGTTATGGATCAACAAACATGAATTTTATGAATTTTCATTTTTTCCCATCTTGGCAGACACATCTGATCAGGTAGATTTCATTCTTTAAAAAAACATATAGGGGTTTGTATAGGGGAGAATGTAGTTTTTGAATATATATTTATTTTTATGTTAAACTATTATTTTAAATTATTACTCATTTGATACATACAACATAACTCATTATTCTCTATACATATATTGTTACAAATACCTTTATAATTTTTTGACTATTAATGAAAAGTTTATAAAACTTATATCTTAACAATCTAAAACTCATTGGTTGTGCTTTGATAAAAAAATTATTTTCATGACATTAAGATCAAAAACTTGTGTTCATACATTTATAGTTTCAATTTTCCAGATATCTTGACATGTACAATTATTTAAAATGCATACATATTAAAAAATTAATAAAAAAATATTATGAAAAATGTTTGACATTTCCTCTATATTTATTTGAAATTTCACATAAAAATTCATTCATTTATTAAAAAAATGTGTGTTCGTACACATGCAATCCCCTTATGTTTTCACAAAAAGTACCATGTCATTTTTTATAAATGCATCAATTACACATATTTTTCTTATATGAGTATTTTTTAAAAATTATATATTTAGAAACTACATTTAGAATGCCACAATTCATATTATTAAATTATTAATAGAATTATTTTTCCATGTGTCTATAAAATCATCTCTCATTTGAACTATTGTTATTTATGTGTAAAGGTACCCATAAATTCTATAATCATTATTGAACTTGAGTGATTCTTATTCTATCATCGAATAATTATAGAATTTATGGGTACCTTTACACATCATAATATTCATTAATTAGTCTTTAGCCATCATGTATATTATATTCATGTCTAATACTTATTCAATTTTAAGGAAAATTTTAGAGGAGAATTTTAGTTAATTCACAAATATTCTAGTTTTATAAATTAGCATTTAGTGATTTTGTGAGGTAGTAAACAACATGGAATTACCTAAATTTTTTGGGATGTTAGTTAATTTTAAGGGTCTTTTTGCCTACTATATAAAATAAAATGAATTATTATAAATGTATATTATCGGTACCTCAAAATTTAATTTGGGTGCATTCGTTAATATTTATACTATATTAGACACCCCTAATACATTCAATCATCTACATTTGCTACTAGCAATCTATATTTTCTATTAATCACCTGCATTTGCTATGGTCATCTACATTTTTATTTGTTCACCTACATTCCTTCCAATCATCTATCTTCCATCTGAGTGTTGTCAATCATTTTTACTTTTGTCATTTGCTTGCATGCATGTTTTGATGGTTTCTATTGAAAATTTTAAGGCAGTGGGGAAAATAACCAAAATAATTAACCTATTGTCTTATTTTGTCCATACACCAAATGTATGAACTACATATTAACTAATTTACTATATTGTTATTTATTTTCACTTTCGTATTAAGTTTCAATAATAATTACATGGTATATAACCATTTTTCATGTAAAACCCACTAGTAACCCTTTTGAAGATATGCCTCCACTAGAAGAAATAACTAGGTATGAAATACCCCATCAGAGGACAATTATAAATTATATGTGGAAATATTACGACCATGTTTTGGATCTCATGAAATAAGAACATCAATATAAAATTCAAACTAAAAACACAATTCATGAAAATGGAGATTAAAGGGCATTACTGATGTCAATGATGAGAACCTAATACCAGATGAGATTTATACTCATCCAACACAAAATTCAATTGAAAACAACAATACAAATATATACAAAATAAGAGAAGTATAGGACAAGTGGAAGGTCATTTAAGTTGGACCGTGTAGATAAATATCCATTTATCAAACCTATAGAGCCAAAGAATAATAATGACACACCAACCGAATGTAAATGTAAAATATGTAGTTGGAAACTTGGAAATGAACAAAAATGTAACTTAAGTTGGACACAATTGATAAACATTGTGTCAAAATATGTGTAACTGAAATAAAAATATGGACTGCACATGCAGATAGGTCATCTTCACATATAGACAAATCAACTGCACATGTAGATGGGTTGACTATACATATATATGGGTCATTTGTATATGAAAATGACCTAATTTTATGTGAATTCAACCCATCTACATGTATATTTGATCATCTAAACACATATCTAGATAATCATTTTCACACATGTATATACAGCTATCTATAAGTCCATTCATTCTAATTAACACATTTATTTAAGCAACATACAAGCTTCCACCATTTTCCCCATTCTAATGCTTGATTCACCTACATAATTATTAACTTTCCAAATTAATTCACCATAATTTTGAAATAGATTCACCTGAAAAACCCCAACTTTATTTTATTATTGGTCACTTAAATTTTCCTTGTTCAATTTCCTTTGTCCTTGTCATGGGTATGTGTTATGCCCAATCCTAATATATTTCAACAACTTTACCACTTTTCACCACAACTTGGAAACTATGAATGATTTTAATATTTAAAATAGGGATGATATCTAAGTGTTCATGTAACTCAAGTAGATATGAACTATTTTTGTACCTTCATATGTTTTGATAAGGGCCAATCTTCTTGGGTTTAATCTTATTGTAAGTAACTTGAGAGTATCTATCTTTCCATAAAAGAAACATGACTAACAATGCTTCTTGAAAAACATTTTTTCATTAAATGGATATCAAATTTATATTTATATATATGGAATTTAATTTATCTATTGAAAAAATAACCTTAATTTGGGTCCTTCCTATAGGTTCTAGGTTTATCATAAATTCTTAGTTATGTGTGCATTTATTCTATTTATAAGTACACTTTATCCTATCCTTTTGAGGTGTCACTCACCTCTCTAGTCCACTTTTTAACTTTGGATTTAATTACATGTAACTCATATACCCCCACATGGTACACACATCCTCCCCACTTATAAGAGGATTAAGACACATGTCACACATGCTAGAGCTTGCACTTATAACTCTTTTTCTCTCTTAGCTCTTTATTAATAACTCTCCTCTCCCTTTATTCAACACTTGATACTATACCCTCATAACTCATTCTTATTGATCTAGTATTTATTTTTCATCCTTGATCCTCTCATGGCCTAAGGCCATTTATATCTTATCTTATTCATGTTATTGTTTTTGTAGTTTCTTATTTCAAGATTTCAATACTAGTGTGGGTTTTTCTACGTAGGATGGTTTCCCCACTTTTCACCTTTATCTCTTGATTTTATCAAGTTAATATTGTTAATTTAAGCATTTTCATAGATTTTTTTCAACTCTTTCTTTATATATTTTTCAATATTCTAATATAGTATCAAAGCCAAGACATTTTTAAGAGATTCTTGTAGGATTAAAGGTGAAAAAGAAGAAACACTTTGACATTTTTTTCCTGATTCTATTGGTTTTATAAGTAGATAAATGCTTTTCTTACATATTTTTATCTCATAATTATTGTAATTCTCAATTATTACATTATATTGGCTATATTTAGTCTTTAACTTTTTGTAATATTTCCTCTCGGTTATTTATTATATCATTTGTCTAATTTGACCCTTCACCATCTTCACATACAACTGGTTCGAAGGTTCCTCAAGTAAAGGAATATGACAAGGTTTTATTTTTTATAGCATGTCAATAGTCTAAAAATACTTTGCTTAGTGTTTTATGGCTGGTTGTCTTATACCTAGTTATGCTTTATTGATTCAGTCTTGGCATTTTATTCTTAGTTAGGTGCTCCACATTTTCATTTAAATTAAATTCAAGTTAGATTTAGACTTTTTTTATTTGTCCACATGAGTTTGATATATCCATTATATCCACTTATGAATGTGGTGCACTTATTTTTGGTATAGCTATGTATGTTGATTTCCCTATCTTTACATTGAATTTTCCATAGTCCATTCTTACTTAGTTGCTATGCAGTGTAGTTTGCACCATATTCTCTCTATGCATTTGAGATTTGTTCCATTCTTCCATCTATTAATTCCTTAAATCCTTAATCTCATTCCTTTCTTTTAGAATTTGTGTTTTATTTCTTACACTATATCACTTCCTTCTTTCTGCACATTTCTAGACTATTACTTGTCTTGCATCTCTACTTCGCCTTAGGTAACACCTTCTGGTTACTTTGTTTATTTATTTTCATTTTTTTTATATTCATTATAACCTACTATATTTTTTACACATTTATACAACTATTTATATATTGGGATTCTAAATTTACCTTTCCTTGTGTGATGAAACTCTTTACAGTTCAAAATTTTCTTTGATTCCTTCTCATAAGGATTCCTCACCTTCTTTTGTTTATGTTATTAACTCAATCACTAAAAAATAAGATACATGTGCTAAGTCATTGTCAATTCTTACATTATTATTTATGCTTAGATTATTTTTCTTCATTTGTTGGTGATTTACTTTTAAAAGGATTTTTTTTACATTATTTAATAATTTCAAATATTTCTAATAGCATATGAATCTATATTTCACTCTAGCGTATATGTGATTGGTTATCAAACCTTTATTTTTCTAGTAAAACATGTCATCTCAAAAACAAAAAAACAATAAAATAAAAATCCAAACTTTGAAACATGGAAAGACATTATTCAAAAAGTTTTTTTTTGGTTTTTAACTTGTCATTTGATCTAATTTGATTAAATTTTATAAGATCCAATTTTTTTTTTGTTTATTTAATGTTACTCCACATAAGCCAAAAACAAAGAAGGAATCTTTTTCTGCAAATCAAATCCTTTCTTTTCTCGCATGAGTTTTTTTTTGAAAACTTAATGTTTTTCACAACTTTTAAAATAAGTTTTTTAATCCAATTAAAGTTTTTTAATATTTTTTTTGGTTTAAAATTCAACATACAAAAAATAATATTTTTCAAAACCAAGGTTTTAAAACTATCTTTGATTCTTTAAACACAAAATTTGGTGTTTTGGTGAAGACTTACATTTACAAGTTAATTGATCTTTATTTTTTGTAATATGAATACTTTTAAATGATTTTTGGATCACTAAATGTTGCTCGTAAATGATTTTTTTCAATGATAGGTAAATTTGTTTCTTGTGCTCTTACAACCTTTAAATTGACTATTTTTTTCGCTTTCAAGAAACCTATACCAACTATTTTTTTTTTATGAATAAATTCTTGCACTTAGGAAACAACTTGCATGTTAAAATGATATTTTCATTGCTTTAAAAGATTATTTTATTGAGAAAATGCAAACTATTCAATCTTCATTGAATGCTCTAAATTAAAAATTTGTGTCTTTTGATAATGAAAAAAACTTTAATGATGATGGATCTCCTTGTGTTTCTAAACAAACTAAAAATTATGTGCACACTTATTCTACAAACCCCATCTTAAAAATCATGCACAATATGGCCTACTCAAGTGATATGTTTAGTAAGTCTGAATATAGTACTATGAAACCTATTTTTCTTACTTCTAATGCAAATTGTAATGGTCTCAGTTTTGATGATTCTATTGTCAATGCAAATTTGGCATCTTATTTTCCTATGCATCTAAGGATTTATAATGCAAATTCTTTTTATTATAATAATTCTAATACTCATGTTTTGGTTAAAATATTAAAACTAATACACATTTTGAAAAACATAGGAATCACATATCTAAATGTTGGAAATTACACCAGGCAAATCTTGTTGTAAATCCACACATGAAACTTTGAGTTGTTGGAAAATGGCTAAATATCCTACTTGTAAGGGTAAAATTATTTGTTCCTAAAGAAAATCAATCTTATATAGACTTTGATATATCTTCTTATGATACTTATTCTAATGATTCTTGCAAAAATGACTTTTGAAAGTGACATCTTTGTCTCTATTTTGATTAAACTCATCTTTTATGCATTCCTTGCTTTTTGTGGCAAAGGAAATATGATTTATTTAGATACTTTTTGACTAACTTATATTCATGCAAGTTTTCACACTTTATGATGGAATTTATCTTTATCTCAAATTTGCCTACTTTATATATATATATATATATATATATATATATATATATATATATATATATATATATTACATTATTTATTTAGATTCTATTTTTGGAATATTGGTTACTTAATTTGAAAGATTGATGTTAGCTTATTTGTTTTACAGGGTTTTATGGACCACTTTTCATTTTCTTGGTCTTTGTTCCATTATGGATCAATCACACTTTCTAAAGAGGATTCTTGGAGATTCTTGTTAATCACATTTTATTCTTTACGAATTTTGGTGGCACCTTCTCTTCTTTATTTTCTCAATCTATTGTAATTCCTCTTGAAATAATTTTCTATTAAGGGGGAGTCCTATGTAATTTTAACTCCATTACTTGTTTGTAAAAGGTTTTCTATGTTTTTTTAAACCTAAATTTAATCTTAAAGGAGAGTGTTGGAGATTTAAATTTAATTTATGTCCTTTTTATAGGTTTATAGGATTATCCTAAGTCTTAGTTATTTATGCATTTATCATATTCATAAATTCAATTTATCCTAGCATTTTGAGGTGTAACTCACCTCTCTAGTCCACTTGTTGTCTTTGGAGTTACATGCATGTAAGTCCTCTCCCCCCAAATTACATGCACATACTCACCAATTTTAAGAGGATTAGTGACACATGAAACACATATTGGAGCTTTCAATTGTAACTCCTTTTCTCTCTTAGCTCTATATAAAGATCCCTCCTCTTCATTTTTCAACACTTACTATTATACTCTCACAACACATTCTTGTTGATATATTATTTATCTTTCATACTTGATAATATTTTTTCCTAAGGACATTCTTCTATCATCTTATTCATGATATTGTACTTGGAGATTCTTGTTACAGTATTTTAATACTAGTGCAGGGTTTTTATCTGTATGATAGTTTCCCCACTTGTCACCTTTATCTCCACCTTTGTGGGTTGATTTTATCATGGTGATTTTATTCACTTAATAATTTCCATTGTTTTTTTTTCAATGCATTATTTAAATCTTTATAAATATTCTAATATTATCCCTTATTTTATGACTCACCTCATGAATGTTCTAAAAAACACTCATAACATTATGACAAATAGGAGTATTCTTAGATAAATCAAGAAAGTGCACCATTATTTTTTATTTTTAGTAAAAACTATTCAAAAAAAAAATCTTATACATCCATTAGTATTTGATTTATATGCAAATTCAACATACACAAATATATTATCCCATGGCTTTTGATTTCTAGAAATTAAACATCACAAAAAAAATATTATAGCTTTATTTTCTACCTCTATTTTCCCATTGATTTGAGGATGAAATGTAAAGCTAAATTTCAGATTAATATCAAAAAATATCCATAGGGTACTTCAAAATTTAATTATAATTATAGTATATTTGTCACTTATAATAATCTTCACAAATACATGCAAGTGCAAACTTTATTTGAAAAATAAATGAACAATTCTACTTGCATTGCTAGTTTTTTACAAGGAAGTAATTGAGACATTTTTTTAAAATTATCTATAAGCATACATATATATTAATTTCATATCTAATTATGTTTTATTACTTGTACAAAATCCTTGCAAATATGATCCCAAGATAGTGGCAATATAAGGCAGGTTTTATACAATCCAATTTTCTATTTCCCACATTTAAAAATTTGACAAGTTTTTTGGGACGAACATACCCCACTCATTTTAAAATTGGGGACCCTTGAGAGACTTGTATATTGAATTTTGAATTATTTGAACATTAGGGTCCCTTGTGAAATAATTTAAAGATCATCCACTAATGAATTAAAACATTTATGTACCTTGCAAACCTCTTGTTCAATTAATGACCAGGATAATGGAGTTGCTTAAGTTTGTTTGCAATTTCTTTGAAAGGTCTAGGGTTTGGTGTTCACAAACACTAGGTAGGCCTCAGTTTAAATTTTAATGTTGGTGGGAGCCAATTTGGCAGGGACAATTGAATAAATTGGTTAACAAAAGGGTTTACATCATGCTTTTTAAACATGACCCAAGCCTTTATTTGATTCCTTCCCTTTTTTTTACCTTGGGTATAAACTAACATGATTTATGTGGTCTCTTTTTAAGTCAACTAACTTATACTAGGTTATTAATATTAAAGCCTCAATACTTAATCTTGACCTTAGTCTTAATAATCTATCCTAATTATTTGTGTCCTCGGGCTTAATGGTTATTACTCTGTCCCTTATCGGATCCAATAGTGATCGTTCACTTTCAAGATTTGATCGGATAGAAAATATTAACCAAAAATCTCCCACCTAAGTCATATGTATCATTAAGGATCAACAATAATCGTTCACTTGCTAGATTTGATCCAATAATGTGAGACATAGGAAGAAAACATCAAAGGTACATGAAGCCCTAAGAAATGGATGTGTGGTGACTTTCTAGTCGAAAGAAGGGAATAAAAGGGGCCCACTTAATAAAGGTGTTCAATTAATGACCAGGGTCCCTATAGACATCAACAGTGATCAATCGCTCACTAGGTTTTAATCCAATGGTGTGAGAGGGAAATTATTAAACAAAAGTGTCCTACAAAGATCAATGATGATCACCCACTCATGGGATTTAATCCAATGGTGCAAAGAGCCTAATGACTTTTCAATGTTCCATGAGCTTAACATATGGTTGATGCATGACCAAGAAGGTAATTGATAAAGACATGCAGCATGGAAGAAATCTATGAGAATGCCAAGTGTCATAACCATGAACCTGAAGATCAATGGGCCACTGGGAGTACAAGAACTTATATTTGAATCAATGGATCACGTTAGGCCTAAGATCTTGATCCAATGGGGAAAAATAAAGGAGGCTTTTAAAATTCAATGGCTAGTAGCCGAAGAATAATTATGAAAATTATAGTGAAAAGTCTATAATGTTACCACATGGACTCTACATAAGCATAAAAGGGTAAAAATCAAAGATCTTCTAAGCTCAAAAACATAAAGGCATGGAGGAAAGAGTCCCCATAAAATCTAAGGCATATATGAAGTTTAGACCTAGATAAATCCACCATTAAAGCTTAAATCCCTAAACCCTCTAGAAAGAAAATCCAAGTTGACTCAATCAACTTCACTTGGTCAAGATAGTGTAACTAAGATTTGAGAAATAAGTGCCTTCAAAAAATCCTTGGAAATACTAAGGATAATTTTTTATCATCAATGGCAGTAGGCAAACAACAATTAAAGATGGTATTTGAGCTCTATCTCACCTCTGATCCTAAGGGGAGGGTTTTCATGGATATCAAGCTAGACTTGATGGCCCTAAATGTCCATGGGGTTAGGAACTAGTCAAAATTATTCTTCCTTGTGGAATAATTCTAACCCATCTCTCAAGATGAGAATCTAAATGCTACTACAAATCAAAGATATAATCAAATAGTCTCAATTCAAATGGTCGGCCTTCACCATGCAATATAAAAACTAGAGGTAATGTATTATATCGATGCCTTTGCTCTTATTTTCATGGATTGTAAAATAGATGGGGAGTGGATTAATCTAGAGGGAAGCACTAAAATGGTTGTATATATCACCCCCATGCCTTTAAAACCTATTACAAGCTCCCCTTATCCCATCTCAAGCTCCCATCCATGAGATATTGGACTAACACCTAGGATATCGATTTGGTCCTCACACCCTAGTTAATATAAGGATCCTATGTTTTTAGGACCCCTGATGGAAAAATCCCTATTGTCTAATTTAGGGAGGGTGTTATGATAGTGATGACCTTACTAAATAGAGCCCTTGGTGCCCCTTCTACTACTTATGTGAACAAATTCTAGGTATTGTATGTCCACTTCATGTTAGGAGAAAAAATAACCCCTCCTATGGGAGACCTAATAAGATTTTTCCTGGCCAAATAATTTGCAATCATTAAAAAAGGACCTCCAAGTAGTTTTGTATGATGTCCTATATCTTGGATTCCTTCCTAGCCTCTATGACCTTTTCTGGAATAAGAAACTGGTCCCCTAATAGTAGGACCACAATCTCCCACCATTAATCTAAATATCATATATTCAAGTACAAGAACCACATGTAATTTATTTGTGATGGTGTTTTCCTAGCCATTTATAAGGCAATCATAGGCATCCTTATTGCAAGACTGCATCCTCTCATCAAAAAACAAGTGGAAACCATGAGGAATGTGTGGTACTACCCAGATTACACTGTGATAAGGATAGAGGGAATCTTGACTAAGCCATAAATATTACCAATTCATGTCCCTAATAAGCCTATAGAGCAAGAGATTACCTCCTAGATTATTCAAGGTGTAAACATGACATGTAAAGAAAAGAAAAAATCTCAAGACCATACCTTCCCATTAGACACTAGCAAAATCATAATAAGAGATTTGAAGAAGCTAGAAGTCATGGTGGTTCATAAGAACTCCTTTGATTTTCAATTAGATGACCTCAAAATATTGGACCCTAGAAATAGGGTAATCAACCACATCTAGGACAGGAAGGTCCTAAAAATTGAATATGGACATTAGCTAGGTGTAGGTGATGACATCTACATCAGATCCAAGAATTTTGAAGAAGTAATTTTTATAATTGGAGGTCATAACATCTAATTGGAGCACAAGTTGGTTATGTACAATAATCCCTCAATAAAAATATGGAATCTTTGCCCTTTACATTATCATTTATTGCTTGGTCCATCTGGGACTACTCATCAAAATCCACCTACTGAGGGTCAACCATCTGAGCCTCATCAAGTGGAACCAATAGGACAATCCTAGGTTGAACAGCTTGGGGACATCAAGGGAAATATAAATCTATTATTAAGGAACCAAATATAGAGGAGAGACCTAGAGAATTCCTTGTGCCTTCAACACTCCCACAAAAACCTTCTTCCCTATTGGAATTCATTGGCATGGTTACCCTTGAATAAGGAGAAACATTAGAAGGTGCCCTTATTGACATAGCAACTACATATGGTTCTGATAGAGAGGAGGATCCCTCTAGTGAGGCAAGTAAATAATATATCCCACTGGATGGAGAGAAAAGGAAGGTATAATTGGCCTTGGTTCTTGTGGCTCCAAGAAAAAGGCCTAGGTTGACCATTACTCATTCCACTAATGAAGTCAATCTTTTCAGTGATGAAAATCCAATTTATGGACTATTCATCCTTGAATGGTTTGTCTATGGAAAGCTGAAAAAGATTCTATCCCTCTCCACTTCATGGGCATTGAGATGGATTGGCTTGATTGATGATGAAAACATCAAGCCATAGATCAAATATATAGTAATAACACAAGAAGAGAGAAGAATGCAAAGTCAACACATTCAAGAGAAATAGAGAATTGGCACCTTAAGAGCTTTTGGGAGTATAAGTGTGGAGGTCCTCAAGCCTTCAAAATTTAAATAACTAGAGGTTAAGGTGTAATTTAACCTAGACACAATAGCCTTAGAGAGGACCATAATGAGGGTAGCCATGGTAGGCTAGGAAAGTTCATATTTCACAAGGTGGAGCCATTCACAGGTTTAACCCCTATTAGAGGACAACATGGAAAAGCTCCCATCCATGAGGAGGATGTGGTGAGTTTAATTAAATTTCAATCTCAATAGGCTAGAGATAGTGTCATGTGGTGAGTTTAATTGAATCCCAATCTCAATATGCTAGAGACAGTGTCTAAGGATTAGTACAAAGAATTAAAAACCTTAAAAAAGAAAAGGTGAATCTACAAACTCAATCTATTCTCTCAGTCCCAGAATCTATGATTGATATGTTGTATGGGTAATTTTATGACATTTTCAAATCATTGAAGTCCATGAAGTCAAGGTAGGAAGTCCTTTAGGATTAGGATACCTTATCTATGAAACTAGCTACTCAGTGGTAGACCTTTGAAGATAAAATTACTTAGCGTCTTGATATCCACATCAAGAAGCAAATAGCAAAATTCAAGGCTATCAATAAAAGACATTTAAGGCCCAATTTGGGGATTATTGGAGAAAAAACTTAGGCTTTGAATACTTGGCATGTCAAATTTGAGAATCTCATAGAAGAAGAAAAGGAGCTCATCAACAGAGTTGAAAAGTTTCTAGGTACCATGCTTGAGGATCTTGCATAAACTACCACCCTAGGGATTATAAATAATGAATAATTCCATCATAGAGCTACCTTGGTGACCTAGGAAATCAAAATCAAGGGTCAAGGATAATTAGGAAAGGATAACAATAGATTGTTGAACATGATCTTCAATGAATGGGAAGAATCAACAAAGCTAGGAGCATCAAGGAAGCCTTGGCCAGGAATGATAAAGATTTTGATGAATTGGTAGACCAAGAAGAAGGGTGCATCACTAGGTCTACCATTTATTTTATCCTTGTAGATGAACAAATTTCAATAAAAGAACCAAGATATCCCCCTACCATCAAAATTTATAAATATTTTCAAACAGTTCATGTTGCTCTATTTTTATTACCACTACAAGCATCTTAATTGTCAAACACCTGCAACTCATGCCTTGAATATTTGGATTCTAAAATGAGTAGTATTCTTTAAACACTAGAGAGCACTTGTGGTTCATTTGGGAGAATCAATAGGGGAAAGTTCCACTAGAACTAGAATGAGGGCTAGATCTATATTTTTTGTGCTAAAGTTGACTTGAAATTGGAAAGGTCATATATCTTTGCCTTTTGTGAAGCATTTGAGGCTACTATAGGCTAGGGATTGATGTTATTTAAGTAGGGATGCATTAAGATAAGATATATTCATAAAATTAAGTACATAGTTAATAAGATCTAACCAAATATTGATGTTCTTTGCAAAGATTATCCCACATCTAGACTCAAACCCCATTCTTCATGGAAATTTAATCTGGTATATTACATCTTAAATAGGATCTTCATATCTCATGTTGGAGTTGCCTAGGAATATTTGCCTACATTTATTCATATGGGCATAGTAACTACTAAAGAACATATAAAGTCTTTCAAGGCTACCTTAAGATTACTTATCATAGTACATGAAGATGTAACATGTAGGTTGTTCCCTTTCACTTTTAAGGATGCTACCTATGAATGGTTTTTGAACTTTCATAATAACTACATTACTAGTTGGGAATATTTTAATAATGTGTTCGTAGCTCAATTTGGAAAAAATCATCGGTCCTTGCATCATTTATCATCAATTTACAACTATTATAAGAGATGTTAATGAACCTATTAGGTCCTTTAATGCTAGATTTTAGAATATGTTTAGTAGAACCATAGATCCATATAAGCCAGATGAAATTCTAGCTTTGGAGATCTATAAGGATGTAGTGGACCGCATGACCTCAGTGTTCTTAAATAGATCCATATCATCCAATACCTCACTATCAAGGGCTTATTAAAAAGTGGTAACTATTAATGATCAAATGCAACCCCAAGGACAAATGGCTTATTCGGTGTCAAATGTTAACCCCCACATGCTAGTGATGAACTTGTTTCCTAAAAATAATTAAAATATTCCTACTATGAACCAACTTCCAAACCTCACTTAGTTTCCCTTGAATCATATGGGCCCTAATTAAAACTTAGGATTCATGAGTTAGCCCACCAATAATGGATTTAGAATAGGATATCAAATGGTGCTAGTACCACCTGCTAATAATTAGGTACACAATTCTCAGACCTCTAAAAGTGAAAATGAATCTATCCTAAAAATGATCCAAAAGCCTAGTACTAATTCACTCCAATTATAAAAACAAGTGGGGAATACTATTGAAATTTTAGGAAGGAACTTTTCATTTCAAAGATATCACAGGCTAGGTAATAGGTTTTAGAATGATAGTTTCCACAATCATAAAAATCATGACCCCTCCTCAAAAAGGAAAACCATGGATATCAGCCTCACAAACATTACATTAATTGACTATTATAGGGTGAATTTCACAAATAAACATGGGGAGATTGACTCCATTTAATTCTACAAATCATTTGAAGCATTCCAAGAGGAATTTGACACATTTGAGGTAGTTCCCAATAAAGATAACAATGCACATACATCTGGGCTAAAGCCTTGTGACTAGGCTTTCATGATGGTAATATTTGATTTCCCCTTTCAAGAATAAAGTGAACTAAATGAGATCCCTAAAGAAATCCATGCATTTCAATAGTTCCTAAAAAAGACTTACCCATTGAGGAATAGAGAACAGAAGCAACCCTTAACTACTTCAACCCCCCTTAATAACTTTGGAACTCCTCTAGATCCTTCTTCAAGTAATAACCCTAAGCCTCCCCCTGAGGGAGCATTCCTAAGCACAACCCTAAAGTCCCCAGTCCTCTTAAAACTAGTTACAACATAGTTGAGGATATGAAAAAGATAAAGGCTAATACCACTTGCATGAGTTAACGTATATCACAAAATAAAGGGATTTATTAATAGAATCCTTAAAGTTTAGCAAACCTCTCAATATAGATCATGCTAATGTAACAATGCATAAGGCCAAATCTGAATCTCCCCCTTTCTTGGTCATAGTTAGAAAATTTAGTAAAAACTTACATAATTACTTATTAGAATTAGGTGCTTTCACCAATATCATGCTTGTTCACATATGTAAATAACTTGGCTTAAATCCCATCAAGTCTGATAGGATTGTCATCTAATTAGACAATTCAAGGGTTAAAGTGGTTGGAGAACTTTTAAACATCCATATGTAGATAGTCTCTGATCCTAAGGTACAATAATTCATTGATATTCAGGTAATGGACATGCTTGATGCCTATGGGATCTTATTAAGTAGAGAATGGACCAAAACTTTAAATGGGTACATGTCAATTGATTATTCTCACTTATGGTTACCATGGAAGGGAGTCCCAAGCCAAATTAGAGTTGAGAGGGAACCAAGGATGAAGCATATGATAATATAATATAATTCTATTAATGAAAGAGTTAACATAATCAATTTAAACTTGGGAGTTTTTACCCTAAAAGATAAAAAATTGGAAGATCCTAATGACATTAAAACTCCTCTTGGGTTATGGAAATTACACTTTGATGTTGTTAGGTACAAGGCTAGATCAAGTGTCGACATTGTCTTAACTGATCCAACCAACAAAATGTATCATGCCTCTTAAAAATTCCAATTCCCATGCATAAATAAACTTGTAGAGTATGAAGCTCTCATCCTTGGTTTGAAATTTTATATCAAGAATAAAGCTAAATAAATACTAGTTTTTGGAGATTCAAAACTAGTAGTCAAGTAGGTCAGAAGTAGGTATCAATGTAAACTCTCATACCTCAAGAATTATAAGTTTAGATTCTAGGATCTGATTGAATCTTTTGATGCTTTCAACATCACTTCCATTCCCTAAAATGAAAATCAAGCTACAAATGAATTACCATCATTTGTAATAAACCTCATGCCTAGTCTAAACTCTCATGATTTTAGTATTGAATTGGTTCTATGTCCATCAATGCCTGATAATGTTAACCATTTTCAAGTCTTTAATGATGGTCAGTAGATATTGGATTTCTTGACCAATTTTGGGGCATTGAGGCCTATATCATCAATGAAGATAATGAAAATACAAATAGAAGGAATGAGTTTGATAGCAAAATCATCCAACTGAATGATGACAAAATCCCTAAAGGAATGATTTCTCTAGAGAGATTGTTTGATCAAGACAAACTAGTTGAGATTTCTAAAGTTCCCAAAGTAAGTGGAAAATATTTTGATGCTATGGATCTTGGTTCCCAAGGATAACCCCAATAATTAAATAGTGGAAAGGCTTGTACAACTTTTGATAGTAAAAGGGATAAAGAAATCCTTACCAAATATAAGGATGTTATAGCTTGGTCCTATGATGACCTAAATATCTTTGATCCAAGGGTAATTACCCATACTATACCCTTGAAATAAAGTTGTAAACATTTTAAATAGAAACAAATACTAGTAAACCCTATTCTAGAACTTATGATATTCAAAGAAGTCAAAAGGTTACTGGATACAAGAATAGTTTTCCCAATTAGACATTCAACTTGGGTGGCCAATTTAGTGCCAGTCAAGAAGAAGAATGGTGAGATTAGGCTATGTATTGACTTTAAAAACCCAAATAAAGCATCCAAGAAGTACAATTACCCCCTCCCTTCCCTTGACCAAGTTATTCAAATGGTTTTAGGTTCAGCTATGATGTCCTTCCTTGATGGTTTTTTAGGCTATAACCAAGTACTGGTTGACAGAGAAGATAAGATGAAGACAACATTCACAACAAAGTGGGGAACCTTTTCTTAAAAAAGGATTCCCTTTGGGCTAATCAACGTAGGAGCCACATTTTAGAGAGCAATGGATCATTCCTTTTAAGGCTTGATTGGTAAGTGCATCATTATTTACACGGATGATCTAATAGTTTTTTTTAAATAGGGAAGATTACTTCATGTACTTACAACAAGTTTTTGAAAGATTAAAAAGGTATGGCATTTCTCTCAACCCTAAGAAAAGCATATTTTGTGTAACCAAGGGTAAATTATTAGGACATGTTATAACTAAATATGGTATCTCCATAGAACCTAAAAGAGTAAATGTAATATCCAATATTGAACTCCCTAACAGGTAGGAAATAATTAAAGTCGTTCTTTGGTAAGATAAATTTTGTAAGAAAGTTTATTTCTGGTTTTGCAGAAATTGTCAAGCCACTAAATGACATGCTCAATAAATATTCCAAGGTGATTTGGAATGAAGAATATAAGAAGGCATTCAATGATATCAAGAAATTTATTGGCCAAGTCCCAATGCTTATAAGTCCTAATTTCTCCAAGGATTTCTACATGTACTCTTTTGTATCTAATCATACTATGTCTATTGTATTAACTTAGAAAGTTGAAGAGTATGATCACCCAATAGCCTTCATGAGTAATAATTTAAAAGACACTAAAATAAATTATCCCATTGTTGATAATCAGGCATATGTGTTAGTGAAGGTAGTAAAGAAGTTTAGGCACTACATCCTTAGAAATACGGTACATGCTGTTGCCCCACAAAAATATCACTCATTTTTGGAACAACATTTGAACTATTTTGGTCTTACAGACCAAAATTTTCTCTTCTCTTTTCAAAATTTGTTTTGAGCATTCAAATTCATCAATTTTGAAGATTCTCAAAAATCTACAGAATCTGCAAGCTTGAATCTATGAACTATGCAGGTGAAAATCTATGGACTGTACAGGCCAAGTTCTATGGACTCAGTTCTATGGACTTCACAGGTTGATTTCTATGGACTCTGTAGAAAGAAACAAGCTCTCAAAACTTAGGTGATTTCAAATTTGGTTCAATCAAAAGAGTTCATCAACAAGCTTCTAAGCAAGGATTAAACCATTGAACCGTTGAACCTTGAACCATTTTGGTTCAACGAGTTCAATGTGTTCAAAGGTTCAACGTCATCAACAAGAGTTAAGTGCATTTGTCAACATTCAAAGTTTAACTACTTCAATGTTTAATGGATTCAAAACACTTATCAAAGAGAAGAAGGCTTGAACCATTGAATCGTTAAACCATTGAACCACTTTGGTTCAAAGGTTTAATGGGTTTAATGGTTCAATAGGTTCAACGACCAAATGGTTCAATGCGTTTGGTTCAAAAAGATCAAAAGGACTTAGCCAAATAAAAAGAATGAACCGATTGAACCATTGAACCTTGAACCAAAAATTTCAATGAGTTCACAGGTTTAAAGGTTCAACTAGTGAAATGAAGATCAAAGAGCTTAGAAAGAACAAGTGATGGACAAAGGATGAACCAATGAACTAATTGAACCTTGAACCAAAAGAGTTCAAAGTTCAATGGCTCATGGGTTCAAAGGCTCAAAGGTGGCCTCAGTCAAGGAAAGAAGCAACAAATAGGTGGTTCAACAGATGGTTCAACTAAGGAGTGGGAAATCGATTGAACCAATAAAGTGATTGAACCAATAAATCGATCGAAGCAAGAAAGCGATTGAACCAAGGAGCCAAGAAGGCCACCCAAACCATTAAAACAGTCAACCAATGACATCCCCATGGACATCAAATTTAAGGTAATAAAATATCCTCTAAGTTTCAAATGTGGTGCGGAACCTAAAAACAAAATCAGCAACCAGCTGAAGAAGGAGCCGAAAGAGCTGGTAAAGCTAAGAATATAGCCCTGAGGGCTCAGATTCTAGGAAAAGACAAAACTGGAAAGGGGAAAAGATAACCCAGGAGCTTAAATTCCAAGAAGAGACAAAGCTAGAAAAGACAAAAGTAGAAAGAGGAAAAAGAGGAAAATATCTATGTAGTAGTTATTCTAGTAGCTAGAATAGTCTACGAAGTAGATTTTCTAGATTGCAAACATTGAGGATGTGGCCTATTTTTCTTCCATGAAGCAAAGGCAAAATGGATAGCTGCATAGATGTTAGAAGGGATAGACCAGATGATCTAGACTTAGGAGAAGAGATATGGGATGAAATGACATGCCATAGTTAAGATAGGCGCCCTATTTTCAACATAGTCCTTTGACAAACCTAGAAATGCATTCAAGGCATTGAATGCACAGCATGGGTCATTCTATGGAACAAAGTGCTAAGTCTTTCTTGGCTGATATATATTGTAATCACTTTTATTATTTTAAGGAGATATTCCCCTTACCAAAAGTGAAACTCTACCCAAATTGAAAGGCATTACTAAGACTTTGAGCTTAGATTGTAGTTCATATTTCTTTGATTGAATGAGAAAGCAAGTTACTTGCAGACTTTGTGCTGTTATAGCTTGTGCTACATTAGGAGATTGTTCTTATGTCTGTCTTCTAGAATCATTTTTGTTTATTTTTTTTAATAATCAGAACTAGTGGATGTGATAAGGAAGGTGTCTTGAAGCCAACTACTTTCAAACTTTGCATTGTCATAGTTATCTTTAGTGTGTGTTTTTCTTTTCTATTTCTATGTAAAAAACCTTGGGATGACTTTGTGCCCTCATTTTCTTTTGTATTTCACTCTTGGGAAGTTGAGGTGGAGACTTTGCACTACATCTCAAGCTATTGGTTACTTTAGACCCGATTACCAGTCACTTGTTACTAGAAAGAGTCATACTATTTGCAAGAACAAGCACTTCTAAAAGAAGAGAAATGCCTTCTATCACTTCACCAAGATTTCTACTATCCAAGAAGGGATCTAGATCTTGGCTAAATGTTACTTCTAAAAGAAGAGAAGTGCCATCACCAATCACGTAGGATTTCTCCTCTGTTTTTCAGCATCATCTCCAAAAAAAGAGAGATGGATGGTTTATCCCACCCCTGTGTCTTACTTTCTACTTATTTATATAGTATATATGCTCCGTATATTTAATAGGGAACCTCCCCTTAATGAGAGGAGAGATTTTTCCCCTTTGGATGTGGTAAACTTGCAACATTGGATGACCAATCACCCTATGTTGTGGTGATAGGAACTATTTTGGTCACCAATTAGCTAGCCGACAAAATATTCACCCAATAGTTTTTGGTGACTCTGTTGGGGACACAGTAGTTTTGTGCAATTTGGAACCTCAAGTTTCAGATTGAAACATCACATGTGTCTTACCCATAATCATTATAACCCTTATCCATTATAGACTCTGGCGACTCCATTCCATGTCTTACCCATTATCATTATAGCCTTACCATCTTCCTCCACTTCTATTATTTTATCTGGTCTACAAAACTAGAGCTACTGGGAAAGAGTGAATAGTTTAAAGCCTCAAGCTAAAGTAGGGCCAATCCTTTTCCATTTTTGTACAACAAACTGGCCACTCCACGTAGATTTGTTATCCCTATTTTTGATAATTAAATCATGGAAGTTCAAGGCCCCTGGGGTAACTCATTTGGCCCACTCAACTTGACTTCACCTCTGTATGAACTTCCACACAGCTCAAGAAAGAACTTTCCCAAATTCTTTGGGGATGGGAGAGTTCACTCTAATGAACACATTACAACCTTCAGTATATCTTGTGGTGTGATTGGGGTGGAATTTGAAGACGTGGCAGTCAAAAATTTTATGGAGACCCTACAAGGTGCTTCTGCAAAATGGTTCTACCATCTGTTGGCTTGATCAGTGACAGACTGGAACACCCTAAAAGCCAAGTTTGAAGAAAGGTTCAAGCCTACAAAGGATACACATGCCTTGCTAGCCCAACTCACATAGATGAAGAAGTAGCCCCATGAACCTATGAGGGACTTCATTTCTAGATTTGACAAGCTGAGGCACAGGATTCCCATGATCACCTAGCTGACACCTCAGAATCTCAAGTGTTTCTTCATCAACTCATAGTTTCCTGAAGTGAGTTTCTTGCTGAGATTGGCTAGACACATATACCTTGAGGCTACTCAAGACTTGGCTACTAAGCTAAAAGATGACCTTATCTTGGCAGAAAAGATAAGGAGAGATTCTAATAGAGGTAAATCTTCTTCATCTTCTGAGTATCCACCTTTAGCCACCACTGATCAAATGGTGAAAAAGCTGGCAAATGAATTTCTAGCCTTGAAAAGGCAAATGGCACAATGTATGTCTTCTACTCCTCTATATAAAGATATATCAAGGAGGACATTCCCTAATTAGCCATATCAAGGCAACGCTGCCAGAAGTCAAGGGCAACCAAATCATTTTCCTCCCCCATAAAGGAACCTTGCCCTTGAAGCACCTCCAACTAACTCAGTAGTTGGATATCTGGAAATAGAACATGTTTCATATTTCCAACTTGAGTTCAAGTAAGAAAATGGCGTTGATCACTTCAGGAAGGATCTAGAAGAATCAGCTAGTGACTCCCACATTGGTTTCCTAAATTTCTAGGATGAACCCAAAAGTGAAGGTGAAGAATTCAAAGGATCATACACAGTATTCACTAGGTCTAAGAATCAGTCAGCCCAGTAGGCTGACAAAGAGAAGACAGAGGAGTGACCCCAACCAGCAATTTCAATTATTGAGTAGAGAACCCCTCTTCTTTTTCAGTCAAAGGACTTGGTGATTGCCAAATAAGTAAGTACATCAAACATATCTACACCTTCTACTTCAAATTCATAGATCAGTCATCCCCCTCTCAAAAACCAGAAGGATGAACTCCCATCCTCTCTTCCTAGTCCATTTCAGTCATCTGACATAATTGATCATGTCAAGAAATCCAAAATTTAAATGATTGAATTTGAATTCTTGCAAGCCAATCCTAAGTAGTTGGACATTGGTGGAGAACTAAGTATGGACCTATCTAAGGCAAAATTTGTGGTCACCCAAACATCGGCCCCTGTAGCTCAAATTTTGTTTGAGCCATCAGGTAGGGGAAATTACTTCTTGACCATAGAGGATGCTCATATCTCAGCTGATGAAAGTCCTATAGTTGGTAATCCAGGATTTGATCCAAACAAGACATCAGAAGAATTGGTAGGGCAAAGTACAAATCAAGATGGATCTTCCATCTCTAATGAAGAGAAACCTGATAGAAGATCAACTTTTGATGATGCTTAGATCTTAAAATCTGATGGCAGCAATTCTTCCACTCATGTTGGATGTGGATCTCTGTTGCTCAGATTGAAGACTGCTCTGGATGAAGAGATCAAATTCCTTCACACCAAAGGAGATGTTGAGTTGATGGTTTGTCAGGAGTTTGAGGCTAACAACCAAAGCATGTGCTGGACTGAACTAGCAGAACAACAAGCTATGGTGGTGGACCATACTGCTGTACTCCAAAGTTAGCAAAAGGAACTCTTTACTAAGAGAGCAAGGAGTTTTGATTTTCATTTTGAAGACCACGTCCTACCATGGGGAAAGAAGAAGAAAGAGCCAAGAGGAAGACACAAAAAATTGGTTTTCTGGTGGAGAGTTCCATTTGCCCATCACCATTTCTAGGGACAAAATGGTTTCCTACTAGTTTATCAGGATGACACACCATTTTCACTATCTCACAGTGGGTGGCATCTGAAGCACTTCAAATCTTGAGGCATCAGATAATATCATCTATACATATGCATATCTATATAGTCTTTAGTTTTATTTTGTGCTTTTCATTTTCATTTTTTGGAGCCTTTCTTTTTGGGTAGATGACTCCATAACCCAATGGCATACTTCAAGGCATTGGAGATTCTAGTTTCTACTCCCCTTAGTGGTTACAAGTTTTCAACTGAAGGAAGTTCCCCAACTAGAGCCAACTATTGTCCCCCAAAAATATCACTCATTTTTGGGACAACATTTGAACTATTTTGGTCCTACAGACCAAAATTGTCTCTTCCCTTTTTGAAATTTGTTCTGAGCATTCAAATTCCTCATTTTTCAAGCTTCTTATAAATCTACGGACTCTGTAGGCCAAGTTCTACGAACTTCGTTCTACGGACTTCACAGGTTGATTTTTACGGACTCAGTAGGAAGAAACAAGCTCTTAACACTTAGGAAATTTCAAAGTTGGTTCAACCAAAAGAGATCATTGGCAAGCTTCTAAGTAAGGATTGAACCATTGAACTATTGAACCTTGATCCATTTTGGTTCAATGGGTTCAATGGGTTTAAAGGTTCAACGTCATCAGTAAGATTTAAGCGCATTTGTCAAGGTTCAAAGTTCAACCACTTCAAGGTTCAATGGCTTCAAAACACTTATCAAAGAGAAGAAGGCTTGAACTATTGAACCATTGAACCATTGAACCACTTTGGTTCAAAGGTTCAACAGGTTCAATGGTTCAATAGGTTCAATGACCAAATGGTTTAACACGTTTGGTTCAAAAAGATCAAAAGGACTTAGCCAAATAAAAAGAATGAACCGATTGAACTATTGGACCTTAAACCAAAAGGTTCAACAAGTTCACAGGTTCAAAGGTTCAACTAGTGCGATGAAGATCAAAGAGCTTAGAAAGAACAAGTGATGGACAAAGGATGAAACAATGAACCAATTGAACCTTGAATCGAAAGAGTTCAAAGTTTAATGGCTCATGGGTTCAAAGGTTCAAAGGCAGCCTCAATCAAGGAAAGAATCAACAAATAGGTGGTTTAATGGATGGTTCAACCAAGGAGTGGGAAAGCAATTGAACCAATAAAGTGATTGAACTAATAAAGCGATTAAAGCAAGAAAGCGATTGAACCAAGGAGTTGAGAAGGACACCCAAACCATTGAAACAGTCAACCAATGATGTCCTCATGGATGTCAAATTTAAGGTAATAAAATATCTGCTAAGTTTTAAATGTGGCATGGAACCTAAAAACAAACTCAGCGACTAGCTGAAGAAGGAGCCGAAAGAGCTGGCAAAGCTAAGAATATAGCCACGAGGGCTCAAATTCTAGGAAAAGACAAAATGAGAAAGGGGAAAAGATAACCTGGGAGCTTAAATTCCAAGAAGAGACAAAGCTAGAAAAGATAAAAGTGGGAAGAGGATAAAGAGGAAAATATCTATGCAATAGTTATTCTGGTAGCTGAAATAGTCTGTGAAGTAGATTTTCTAGTTTGCAAACATTGAGGACGCGACCTTTTTTTCTTCCATGAAGTAAAGGCAAAATGGAAAGCTATGCAGATGTTAGAAGGGATATACCAAATGATCCAAACTTAGGAGAAGACATATGGTATGAAATGGCATGCCATAGTTAAGACAGTTGCCCTATTTTCAACATAGTCCTTTGACAAACGTGGAAATGCATTCAAGGTATTGAAGGCACATCATGGGCCATTTTATGGAACAAAAGGCCAAGTATTTCTTGGCTACTAAATATTGTAATCTCTTTTATTGTTTTAAGGAGATCTTCCCCTTACCAGAAGTGAAACTCTACCCAAATTGAAAGGCATTACTGAGACTTTGAGCTCAGATTGTAGTTCATATTTCTTTTATTGAATGAGAAAGCAAGTTACTTGCAGACTTTGTGATGTTATAGCTTGTGCTACATTAGGAGATTGTTCTTATGTCTATTTATTTGAAAGCATTCTTGTTTATTTGATTTAAAAAGCAGAACTAGTGGAGGTGATAAGGAAGGTGTCTTGAAGCAAACTACTTTCAGACTTTGCACTGTCATAGTTGTCTTGAGTATGTGTTTTTATTTTCTATTTCTATGTAAAAGACCTTGGGATGACTTTGTGCCCTCATTATCTTTCATATTTCACTCTTGGGAAGTTGAGGTGGGGACTTTACACTACATCTTAGGTTGTTGGTTACTTTGGACCCAGTTACCAGTCACTTGTTACCAGAAAGAGTCCTGTTGTTTGCAAGAACAAGCACTTCTGAAAGAAGAGAAGTGCCTTCTATCACTTCACCAGGGTTTCTACTATCTAGGAAGGGATCTGGCTCTTGGCTGAATGTTACTTCTGAAAGAAGAGAAGTGCCATCACCAATCACCCAGGATTCCTCCTCTATTTATCAGTATCATCTCTAAAAAAAGATAGATGGATGGTTTATCCCACCCCTGTGTCTTACTTTCTACTTATTTATATAGTATATAGCCTCCACATATTTAATAGGGAACCTCCCCTTGATGAGAGGAGAGATTTGTCCCCTTTAGATGTGGTAAACCTACAACATTAGATGACCAATCTCCCTATGATGTGGTGATAGGAACTATTTTGGTTAACAGTTAGCTAGCTGACAAAATATTCACCTAACACATGCCATCCTACCTGACCCTGCTACCAAGCTAATGTTAAGTCAAAATGAGTTGGGAGAATATAGAGGTAAGTGGATGTCATTTCTAAAATAATATGACTTGGAAATAAAGATAGCAAAGATGGTAAGATGCCATGTTTTAATCCAAATGATTACCAATACGAGCCCTAGGCTAAGTATCATGTAAGTGGGCCAGCAAAGTTTTCAAACCAATGAATGGTATGATCCAATCATACATTTATTGATCAATGGTGTTTGTCCTCTAGGCTTATCCATGGAATAAACGAGGGCCTTAAGGCTTAGGGAAGCCCACTACCTAATTAAGAATGGAATACTGTATAGAAAGAACTTTGAAAAAAATTACCTAAGGTGTGTCTCATAAGAAGAAGTTTCCCAAATTATGGCCACCTTCCATGAAAAGCTAGACAATGGACATCCCTCTAGAAGTACTACTACCCGCAAGATCTTAAGTGTGGGTTAATATTGGCCCACTATCTTCAAAGATTCCCAAAATCATGTAATAGAATGTCACTCTTGCCAAATTTTTAGAACCAAAGAGACAAAAGTAGTCATGCCTCTACAACCAATCATGATTGACAAACCATTCACATAATGGGGTCTAGACTTTGTTGGAATGATTAACCTCAACTCATCTGAGGGCCACAAGTATGTCTTCACTACCATAGATTACTACACCAAGTAGATAGAAGTAGTAGCTACCAAAGAATGTGGAACAGAATAAGTAATTGGCATCCTAGAAGAAAGTATATGTACTAGATTTGGGACCCCAATCTCTCTAATATGTGATAATAGATCTAAATTTATTTTAATTGAGATGACTATATGGGCCTACGACAATGGGATCACCCTTAAGTTTTATTCCAATCACTATCCTTAAAGAAGTGGAATTTTAGATTCCTCAAATAATAAATTGATGAAGGCAATCAAGAAGTCTATTGAAAACAAGCCTAGAACTTGGCACAAGTTGCTCAATTTTGCACTATAGGATAATAGAATAAGAATCAAACAAGCTTTAAAAGCTTCACCATTCATGTTGGTGTATACGCTAGACCTCATCTTCCCCATCACCCTCATATTTCTTACATATATGTTCATACACAAGTACATGGAGGAGAGTTAGGAACATGCCACTTCTAGACTACTAGACCTCATCCAAATGGAAGATGATAGGGAAATTACTTTTGCTGATTTTAGTAGACACTAGGCCATAGTGAAAAGATGGTTTGATAAAAGGTCTAAGATCAAGGTGTGCATGCAAGGATACTTAGTCCTACTTTGAGACAAATAATTTGAACCCAAAGGAAAGCATGGAAAACTCACATCCCTCTGGATTGGTCCATATCAGATTAGTGAAACATTAGGGAACAACACCTTCAAGCTCAAAGATTTACAAGGGACATAGTTCATATTGCCTACTAATGGGAAATACATAAAGCATTACTTCTCTACCACCCCTCCTAAGATATTTATAGAGTAGGGTGTAATGGGGATTATATTAGAAGTAGGTAGGCTAATTAGTTTAATGTATGCATCTTTTCTTTCCTATCTCTGGTTTATATATAAGTTTGTTCATATTTATTTAGTTCTTTTATTTTGCTTACATTTTATTTTTCTTATGTGTTGTTTGCTCTATAGTTTCTCTTTAATCTCATGGTATCTTGAAGTCATCCCTAAAGCTTGGATATTGTGAAAATTTGCTCAAAATGGGCCCTAATACTAAAATAAAGGCGTGAACCCCAGACAAAGATAACCCTAGTCCTAGAAATTAACTTTATGATTCAAATTTAAGAATTTGAGTACATACATATAGAGGGGAAGTCATTCCATAATATTTAAGTCATGACCCTAGATCCACATTAGTTTTAAGAATATTTGTGCTTAGGATTTGAGACCTAAATTATCAAGATCATACTAGTATCTAGCACTTAATCAACATCCTTGCATAGGGTAAGGGTTGTATCCCTAAGTTATCCTTCTAAAATCAAATATTTGACTAAATCCTAAACTTGGCTATCTTGGTTCCAAACCTTAATGAAAGCATAAAGATGTACAAAATATAAAAATATGATAAAACCAAGGTAAAACTAAAGCTTTCATAAAAGGTGATTCATGAAACCTCCATTGGGGCTATGGATGCCTAGCTAGCAATGGAACAAGGTCATGAATGGAGCTAAAGGTATCTTTATCAGGGTTATAGATGCTTGGCTAGTAGTATATCATTGCTTAAAGCCTTCCCTGAGCCAAACCATAATTAAAAAATAAAATGTTCAATGCACCTAGGTCAATATAAATGATTGAATGAAGAAAGCTAAGAAATAATTCTTGAGCCCTATGGAAACTAGTAAGTGGAATCGAAGCACACACACAACTCAAGTATGTCTTGATGTTTAACCTTAACTCCACTAGTGCAATGTTTTTTTCAACCATACTTAGATTTAGATGGTAATTTCTTAGGTCAAATAGAATGGTGACCTCAATGTTTATATGAAATCAAAGTCTGGAAGTTATAACATATTGCTATGTTTCCCTCTAAAGTCACCTTTTTCTTGGGACCAACATACCCCACTTATTTTAAAATTGGGGACCCTTGAGAGACTTGTGTATCCAAGTTTGAATTATCTAAACATTAGGGTCCCTCATGAAAGAATTTAAAGATCATCCACTCATGAATTAAAAAATTTGTGTACCTTGAAAACCTCTTGTTCAATTAATGACCAGGATAATGGAGTTACTTAAGTCTATTTGGAAGTTATTTAGAAGGTCTAGGATTTGGTGTTCACAAACCCTAGGTAGCCCTCAGTTTAATTTTGAATGTTGGTGGGCACCAAGTTGGTAGGGATAGTTGAATAAATTTGTTAACAAAAGGGTTTACATCATGTTTTTTAAACATAACCCAAGCCTTTATTTTATTCCTTCCATTTTTATTTCACCTTGGGTCTAAACTAACGTGATTTATGTGGTCTCTTTTTAAGTAACCTAACTTAGACTAGGTTATTAATATAAAGGCCTCAATATTTAATTTTGACCTTAGTCTTAATAATATATCCTAAGGATTTGTGTCCTTGGGCCTAATGTTTATTCCTCATGTCCCTTACAAGATCCAATGGTGATCACTTGATCGCAAGATTTGATCAAATAAAGCGTATTAACCAAAAATCTCCCACTTAAGTAACATGCATCATAAAGGATCAATGATAACTTCTCACCCATTGTATTTGATCCAACATCGTGAGATGTAGGAAGAAAAGGTCAAAGGTACGTGAAGCTCCAAGAAGTAGATGCATGGTGACTTTCTAGTCAAAAAAGGAAAAAAAAGGGTCCCACTTAATAAAGTTGTTTAATTAATGACTAGGGGCCCCATGAAGATCAATGGTGATCACTCGCTTGCTAGGTTTTGATCCAATGGTGTGAGAGGGAATTACTAAACAAAAGGGCCCCATAAAGATCAATGATGATCAACCACTTGTAGGATTTAATCTAATGACATGAAGAGTTTGATGACTTTTCAAGGATCCATGAGCTTGACATGTGGCTAATGCATGACCAAGAAGGTAACTGATAAAGATGGGTAGCGTGAAAGAAAATTATGAGAATGCCAAGTGTCATGACCATAAACTTAAAGATCGATGGGCCAATGAGAGCATAGGAACTTGGATTTGAATCAATAGATCACATTAGACCCAAGATCTTGATCCAATGCAATGAAATAAATGAGGCTTTTAAAAGCCAATGGCTAATAGCCAAAGAACAATTATGCAAATTTCCACACAAAGTGGAGAATGCTACCACATGGACTCTATGTAAGCATAAAAGGGTCAAAATTAAAGATCTTTTGATCTCAAAAACATAAAGGCATGGAGGAAATATTCCCCATCAAATCTAAGGCACTATGAAGTTAAGACCTAGATAAATATGCCATTAAAGCTCAAATCCCTAAACCCTCTATAAATAAGATCCAAGTTGACTCAATTGACTTCACCTAGTCAAGATAGCATAACTAAGCTTTGAGAAACACGTGCCTTATCAAAATCCTAGGTAATATTAATGATAATTATGTATCATTAATATTAGTAGGTAGATAATAATTGAAGATGGATGCTGAGCTCTATCTCACCTTTGACCCTAAGGGGAGGGTTTTCAAGGATATCGAACTAGACTTAGTGGCCCTAAATGTCCATGGGGTCAAGAACTGGTCAAAATTATTCTTCCTTATGGAAGAATTATAGCCCATCTCTTAGGAGGAGAAGTGAAATGCTACTACACATCAAAAATACAATGATAAAGTTAAAATTTAGATGGTAGGCCTTCACCATGCAAAAATAAAACTAGAGGTAATGCATTATATCGATGTCCTTACTCCTATTTTCATGGATTGTAGAATAGATAGGGACTAGATTTTTTAAGAGGGAAGCACCAAAAGGGTTACATGTATCACCCCCATGGATTTTGAAACCTATTACAAGCTCCCCTTTCCCCATCTCTAGATCTCATCTATGAGATATTGGACTAACACCAAGGACCTTGATTCAATCCTCACACCCTGGTTAATCCAAGGATCCCATGTTTTTAGGACCCCTAATGGAAAAATACCTATTGTAAAATTTAGGGAGGGTGTTAGGATATCCTTGACCTTACTAAATAGAGCCCTTGGTGCCCATTCCATTACTTATGTAAATAAATTCTAGGTATCTTATGTCCACTTCATGCTAGGAAAAAAAATGACCCCTCTTGTGGGAGACCTGATAAGCTTTTCCCTAGCCAAATAATTCATGTACATTAAAATAAGGACATCTAAGTAGTTTTGTATGATGTCCTATCTCTTGGATTCCCTCCTAGCCTCTGTGACCTTTATTGGCATAAAAAATTGGTCCCCTGATGGCATGACCACAATATCTCACCATTACTCTAAATTACATATATTCAAGTACAAGAACCACATGTAATTTATTTGTGATGGTGTTTTCCCAGCCATTTATGAGGAAATCACATGCATCCCTATGCTAAGAGTACATCCTCTCATCAAGAAATAAGTGAAAACCATGGGAGATGTGTGGTACTACCCAAATTGCACTATGATAAGGATAGATGGAATCTTAACTCAGCTCTATGGATTACCAATTTATGTTCCCAATAATCTTGTAGAGAAAGATAATGCCTCCTAAATTATTCAAAGTGCAGACATGACATGTAAAGAAAAGAAAAAATATCAAGTCCATCCCTTCCCATTGGATATTGGCAAAATCATAATCAGATATTGGAAGCAGCTGGAAGTCATGGCAGTTCATAAGAATACCTTTGATTTTCAATTGGATGACCTCAAAATGTGGGACCCTAAAACCATGGTAATCAACCACACCTAGGATAAGAAGGTCTCAAAGATTGAATATGGACATCAGATAGATGTAGGTGATGACATATACATCAAAGCCAAGAATTTTGAAGAAGTAGTTTCCAAAATTAAAGGTCACAACATCCAATTGGAGCATAGGTTGGTCAAGGACAAAAATTTCTTAGGAGAAAGATGGCAACTACACCCTTTACATTATCACTTATTGCCTAGTCTATCTGAGACTACTCATGAAAATCCACATACTAAGGGATAATCATCTAAGCCTCAATAAGATAAACTAGTAGGACAAGCCTAGGTTGAGCAGTCTGGGGACATCAAGGGAAAAAGAAAAGTTATGATTAAGGAACCAAAGATAGAGGAGAGACCTAAAGAAGGACTTGTGCCTTTAGCACTCCCACAAAAACCTTCTTCCCCAGTAGAATTTGATGGCATGGTTGCCTTTGAAGAAGGAGAAATATTGGAAGGTGACCTTATTGACATAGAAGCTACATATGGTTTTGATAGAGAGGAGGATCCCTCTGGTGAGGCAAGTAAATAATTGATCCCACTAGATGGAGAGAAGAGGAAGGTATAATTGGCCTTGGTGCCTATGGCTCCAAGAAAAAGGCCTAGGTTGACCATCACTCATCCCACTAGTAAAGTCAATATTTTTAGTGATGAAAATCCAATTCATAGACCATTCATCCCTAATTGGTTTATCTATGGATAGCTACAAAATATCCCATCCCTCTCCCCTTCCTAGGCATTGACACAGATTGGCTTGACTAATGATGACAACATCAAGCCATGGATCAAAGATATAATAAAAAAATAAGAAGAGAGAAGAATGAAAATTTAGCACATTCAAGATAAATAAAGAATTGGTACCTCAAGAGCTTCTAGGAGTACACTTATGAAGGTTCTTGAACCTCCAAAATTCAAAGAACCAGATGTTAAGGTATAATTTAACCTAGACACAATAGCCTTGGAGAGGACCACAATTAGGGTAGCCATGATATCCCAGGAAGAGTTCACATTTTAGAAGGTGGAGCCATTCATAGGGTTAACCCCTATTGGAGGACATCAACTTGGTGAAGCTCTCATCCATGAGGAGGATGTGGTGAGTTTAATTGAAGCTCAATCTTAGCATGATATAGCTAATGTCCAAAGATTAGTACAAATAATCAAGAACCTAAAGGAAGAAATGGAGAATCTACAAACTCAAGTTATTCTCTCAGTCTTAGACTCCATGATTGATATGCTAGATGGGTCATTTTATGACATGTTCAAAGCATTGAAGTCCATGAAGTCAAGTTAGAAGGCCATTTAAGATCAATCAACCTTAGATATGAAACTAGATACTCAGTGGCATGCATTTGAAGATAAAATTACCTAGCTTCTTGATATCCACATTAAGAAGCAAATGCCAAACTTCAAGGCTATCAGTAAAGGACATTTAAGTGCCAATTTAGGGATTATTCAAACCAACCTTTAGGCTTTGAATTAATGGCATGTCAAAGTTGAGGATCTCATAGAAGAATAAAATGAAATCATCAACAGAGTTGAAAAGTTCTTAAGTACCATGCTCGAGGATCCTGCACAAACTACCACCCTAGGGATTATAATTGATGAAGAATTCCATCACATAGCCACCTTGGTGACTCAAAAAATCAAAATCAAGGGTCAAGGACAATCAAGAAAGAAAAATAGTAGAGTGTTGAACATGATATTCAATGCAGGGGAGAGAATCAATGAGGTTAGGAGCATCAAGGAAGCCTTGGCTAGGAATGATAATTTTTTTTATAAACTGGCAAACCAAGAAGAAGGGTGCATCACTAGTCTTGCCATAAATTTAAGCCTAGTGGATGAAAAACATATAAGGGCCATGAGAATCATATATCAGTGAAGGGACCCACCTCAAGCATCTTAATTATGACTTGCTATCAATTTAACCCATTCATTTTTTAAAGCCACATGCTAGTTTTTTAGTGTGATTGCCTCTAGGTCAGTAGGATTGTAAAAGTTACCTGTATTATTTTTTAACAAAGACAACTATCTTTTGTACACCTGTAGTTGTAAAAATGATCAATATATTGCTTGGATTCCTATAAAAGGTCATGTATTACCATTTTTAAAAGGAGAGAATTTGACACATTTGTATGACTTGTAAGCAATTAATACAAAAGGATCAATGAATCCTACAAGAATTGTCTAGTTTTGATGTGTTTGAATTGCTATTTTTTTCAAGTTCTTATCTGAGTTTGAATATGAATAGTTTATAGAAATACTAAGTTAGATCATTAATTATAGGATTTCTATCTTGTATAATTCTAGGTTATTTGAATGGTATTGAATTTAATTCATTTTATTTGCTTTACATCAAAGATGTGCATTAGCTATCTAGATGTAGTGTAGAACTTTAAAAATAAATCCAATTTTTACTTGTGTCATCATTTTGTTTCTAAAATCAAACCTTTTTTTGTAGTGAAACATGATCTTAGGCTACCTTTTACTATATTTTGGTTAAGATCATGCTCAGTAATTCTTGAAACTTTGTCAATAAGTTCACAATCAAAGATCAATAATCACCATTTTTTCTCATTCTACCTTTCCTTTTGCTCTTTTTTTAACAAATCAAATTAGCTTAAATACATTATCCATAATCATTTTGTTCTAGTTAGTGGTATGGATCTAGGTCAATTTGTCCAAACTTTTCAAGAAATGAACCAAGATGGCCCCCTACCATCAAAATTTATAAATATTTTGGAACAGTTCATGTTGTCTTACTATTATTTTCCCCATAGACATCTTAATTTCCAAACACCTACAACTCATGCGTTGAATCTTCAGATTATAAAATGAGAAGTGTTCTTTAAACACTAGAGAGCACATGTGGTTCATTTGGAAGCATCAACAAATTTATACAATAATAGACAAATTTATTAACATCACTCTATATTATTGGTGGAAAAATTATTACTAAAAAAATATAAGTTTTGTCCCTTCTAAATTCTACTCCTCAGATCCCATAATACAATTTTATAATCAAATACCCTCTTCTATATTCTAAGGGAATATACAAATACATACATTTTAATATAAATCCATAAACCATCATATAGTCCTTGAAATAATTAATATTAGTGATACTAAGATCATCATAATTTTTTTTGAAATACTGATTAGCCCCATTTTCAATTTTTTATATCAAATCTGAATAGATTAACTATTTATAGTACCAATATATTTCACTTCATACTCAAAGTATTAGTTACAACATTAGTCCTTCCACTTTAATAAAAAATACAAATGTGTAATATTAAAAGAAGGGAACCCACTTGGAATATTTATGGGGCAACTTGGATTATGAATTTATATATTTTAATGTTTGGTTATCTACAAACAATATAAACTTTCAAAGAAAGATATAATGTGTCCAATACTTCAATGCTTGCATAATGGCATATGATTCCTTGTCATACATAGTGTACTTTCTCTTCAGATAATTAATTTTCTCACTAATATAAAAAATAGGTTTACCTTATTGACTCAGTACTTTGCCATAAATCTATATTGATGCATCACATTCAACTATAAAAATAGTTTCATTTTTTTTTAAAATCAAATATTAAATATTTGGTTAGATTGTTTTTTAGTATACAAAACTCTTTTTGGATGTTTTTTACATTCAAAGAGATGTCATCTGGTGAAATTAGTTAAAGGTGCACTAGTACTATTGAAATTTATAGTAAAATTATTGTAAAAGTTTGTAAATCCATGGAAAATTCATACTTTTTAAATTCTTTATGGAGTAGGTCATTTATGAATATCTTTCAAATTTAGTTGATCCATGATTAATCCATCAACTGAAATATCATTTCATTGAAAGAAAAGATTGTTCTTAAGAAAATCACTCTTATTTAGGATAATGAATAGTCTTTCAGATCTTGATTTATTAGACATTGCTCTAAAAAAATTTAAATGATCTTACTAAAAATCATAATACCATCAAATTAAACTATCAATTATTTTCCAAAATTTTGTCTCAATACTTGATTTTTAACTTGTATGAAGGTAGCTAGAGCATCTGATAACCCAAAGGTCACAAACAACCATTCATATAACCCATCATTTATCCTGAATGTAGTCTTTCACTCATCCCATTTTGAATTCAAATTTGGTGTTATCAACTATTAAGACCAATTTTGGATAAGATCTTAATGCTGCTAAAAAATTTAATATGTCATCTATCCTAGGCAATGATACCGATACTTTTAGATGATAAAATCTAGTATTTTATATTTGGCAATGCCAGTTTTGGCCTGCCTTCACCTTACATTACTTGTGTGTACACATATGGATTTTATTTACCCTTCTCTCACATCTACATGTTCTTCATGGGTTCGACCTTCCTAATTTATTATCATTCACTTACAAAAAATTCTTTAGTTTGTATCCAACCCATTCAAAATCATAATTAGGTTATCTCTAGATCATCATATCAACATTCCTATCTTCTACACAAAAAATTTAGACTTGGAGTGTTCTAGAATTATAAACCAATCCAAACCTAATAGACTCATCCCATGCCAAGAAAGGATTAATTTTAAAATTCAAATCCTTCTTATAGGTTTATCTCATATTTCAAATGTCAATAATATGAGAAACTACCCAAAGAGTCACATAAAAATACATAATAGTTCTAAGCTTTCTCTCTATCTAGTATCATCTAGCATTTCTCAACCAATCATGATATACACATATAAACATTCAAATAGACTACCCTATTCCTTCCAATTTAGCCATTAGTCACAAGGAGTAGGTCCAAGTTAAATTAGAAGCACTTGAAATCAAATTCAAAGTTATCATTATCCAAGAATTAAAATTTAGATCACATTTTAAATTCATTAAATAATAAATATTGTACACATACACCTAATGGTAATAACAACATACATTTAACCTCCCTCTTTTGAGTATTGGATATGTGTGTAATGCTCAACCATTAATAGGGGAGTGGTTGGGGTCAAAACAACCCACCTTATTTTCCATTTTACACACCAAAACTTAGTATCAAAATTGGACCTAGGGTTTTAAAGATATTTAGGGTTTATGGAATTGTGTGCATCGATAGATACCAAATATCATACATATAGATAACTTACAATTACGAGTAGTGTCTTATGTACCAAAGAAGGAAAATTGACTTAGATGAAACCATCAGGTTTCAGACACTAATGTATGTTAGTACCCTCTAGAGTTTTATGACTTTGTCCAAGCACTTTAATAAACATATTTCATGATCCAAGTGGCCCATAATTTTTTTCTATACATTCCCATCATTTGCATTTAGTATTAGAATATAAAAGTATAGTAAAATCCCATCTTATTCCCTTAAGTCTTTTCTTTTCATAGTAAGTGCAATTATCAAATCATATTTGTTTTTTACATTTAGATTCATGTTTATTGTTATATTTCATATAGTCTGAATTAGTTCAAAGTTATATCTTATCATATCACACTAAAATAAAAAAAAGGTAAAACATATTGGTGAACCAATTTATATGTTCAACATAGCCAAACCCCAGGTTTCTTTTAGGGTTTCATCTTTATTTTTAGGGTTTTAGATTCGTGTATTTAAATATTGTTTTTATACTTGATTTATGGTTTTCCCTTATTCAAAAATTACACATTGATAAAATGGATGTATATAATACTAATTGACACAAGTTATGATTTTAATAATTACATGTTATTTTCATTCACTATGCAAAATATGTAACAACTATGTGATTCCATGGATCAAACATTTTTTAATAATGAAAAATATTTAGTATTCATTCATATTTTATCAATATTTAGTGTGATTTTTTTCATGTTATCACTAGATGAAAAAGGGAATTCATGACTCCTTTTTTTACATCCAATCCCATTATCCACCTAAGGATTATTTTTGATTTCCTACATACTCAACCTATGTACATCCTATAATGACTATGAATTTGACATAACCATACTCACTTATGACATGATCCCTTGAACATACTATTATAATCTGAAGTTTAAGATGTTACAGCTAAAGCATGATACTTCTAGATATAATCATCCATTGGATTCTCATGCATTACTTTTTAATCCATTATCCATATAAATTTCATATTATCATTTACCTATGGGCTTCACATCTCCTAAAATTCCATTTTATTATGTTAAAGTTTATCTAAAGAAACACCTAAGATATTTTCCCACAACATTTTTGGACTATAAATCCAATGAAATATTATTGACTACGTCATTTACATTAAGTATTAAGATTACACTTTTAAATGGTTTTATGATATCTAATTCCTATCATTTAAGGCATTAAATCATTTAGAAGATCAGTTTTGACCACATTTTCTTATCAATATCACTGAGAAATTATTTTATCCTCAAACTTCAAAACTTGAGTAAGGATCCAATAAGCCAATCAATGAATGTGTGTATCATTATAATACCATGATTTCTAAGATGACAAATACTACAGATGACAATGATTTACAAGATATATTTAAGCAAATTTGGTTGTCTCATCTCCATGAATCTATATTGTTCAATAAATTCAAATCATTTAATGAGTTATGACATACATTTAGAGGTCAAGAAGTTAAGCTTAATGATTTGGACAAGATAAAAATGTGCCTAATTATATAAATCCTTCAAATTCAAAAATTTCAATAAAATTAACTTATAAGGTTAAATCAAATAATACTAATAATGACTAAAATCTAGTAGTTAATGTAGTATCACAATTTATTATTTAGCTTATCTTATCCATTCCACATAGGAGACAATTTTCACAATTACATCATCCTTCTCATATGTTATTACTATAAAAATTAGAGTTCAACCTTATATCTCTACTTCTACCAAAAGAGGTTTATTTGTGTAGGCATACATGTAGAGGATATCATCATATTAATTCATATTCTAAATACAACCAATGTGTTGGACATTATATGAATAAATTATTCAAGTTAACGCATATTATATAATATCTCACTAAAGATAAATTTATTAAGCTTAGTGGGACTATGAATGATTTACAACCATAACCTAATGGGAATTCAAAGTTGAAAATATTTTTCAATCAACATCCAAATCATCTTAAAACATAAATTAAGGATACTATTGAGGTGCTTATGAAATAAAATGCACATCCACCTCTTTCAACATATGAACACCCATTAGACAGTCTCGTTGGTAGACTTACAGGCATATCATTATAAAGACATAAAATAACTGTTAATTATAGTGAGATTATGGAAGATGACTTAGATTTAAATTTATCATTTGTATGAGAACATATTGATTCATAGTAGATTCATAGTTTCATGTTAGACAATGTTTAGAGTGAAATAATTTATATAATGACACTTTTTCATACTCTTGGATGCATACATGAAGGTTCTATGGATACAAACAAGATATTCAAAGGATTCAATGGATAGAGAAAAAACCCCTAGGATACATTAGGCTACCTTTTAAGGTACATACAAAAATATTTGATACTTTATTATTAGTTTTAGTAAGAACAATGGTATTTAAAATGTTGTCAAGATGCCATTGGATACACGAGATTTATGGAGTACCATTTTTTGTGCATACATTTTTCAAGTATATATATTTCAATAGAGTGGTGAAAGTTTTATGTATTCCATATGAGTATCCTATATATCTAGAGGCATTCCCTCATCCACCTCCACTACCACCATATTTAGTTATTACACCTATTCAATATCATTCAAAAAAATTATTTACTCCACCTATTCAAGATAATTCTACACATTTATTTATATAACCTAATAAGGTTCATTTTACATTGAAATTTTAAAGAAAAGTAGTTGAATGTTTTAAATGATCAGTATTTCAACACCCATTACATCAAAAAGTCATTTAAGACTCAATATAACTATTATTTAATACACATCCTACTCTAGTGTTACAAAGTTTGACATGTTTGACAACATACAATAAAACATATTTCTCATACTATATATTAGATTACAAATAATATTATGCTTTATATAACTACCCATCATACAACCTTATTTTTTACTAATTTACAAATATAATTCATGTTTATATCAATGTGCTTTATGTGTTTGTGCTCCACTAGGGTGTAATAAATGTGGATAAAACTCTTATTATTGAAAAAAAAGTGGAGTGGATTATGTCTTTGGAAATCCAAATTCAGAAAATAAGTGTTGAACTAAAATTGACTCACAATCGACAACTCCAATATAATCAACTTCTATAGTAAACAAAATAATAGTAGTCTACTTTTTAGGACCAAGTCAAGGTACCTGGTCCAAGATAATAAATGTAACATGAAATTGACATGTGATTATATATATTTACCACCCAATCATTGTTTATGTAGTTAAAAATTACCATGTTTCCACTAGAAGTGTAACAATAAATTGAGACTTTTCCACCTAACTTATACTCAATCTCATACCTATTAGTACAACTAAGAGAAATTATAATGTTTTTTCACTTGCTAATGTATTTCATGGTGGTTGTGATAGCAATGTGATACTAAGTTCATAGTAAATGAAATACCAAGACAATAATGAGTCAAGTACATAACAATTACCACTTTACTATAGAGTTTATAATCAATTGAAGGATAATAACAGTTGGTGGAAATATTTACTCTAGATTGAGAAAGTGTTAATTCATACTTGTAGTATTTCATGTTGAATTATTTGAGTATGACTTTAACATAATTGGATTGATTAACAAATATTCCTTTCTATGAATATGAAATCTAAAGACTAATATAAAAATACTAAGTAATTCATCTCGAAATACTTCATGATCCAAGATTTAAAATCATGAATCTACTTAAAGGAACTTTATAATGATTTATTCATCAACATAGAGGACAAAAACGAGGAGTTTCATGTCCACTTTCTTGATGTATACTTTGGGTTCAAAGGCAGTATGGGTAAATCTAGAGTTGTTTAAGAATTTGTTAATATTTTCATACCAACATTGTTAATATTATTTATACACATAAAATTAATTTTTAAATCTACACATGATGCTAGAGTTCTCATTTATTATAGATCCAAGAGGTTGGGACATGTATATTTATTCTTACAACTCTCTAGGCAATAAGAAAATTTTGATATCCATCTAATGGAATTCCCATCCTTTTGTTTTAACTAAGGAGATTAATATCCCAATAGAATTCATCTTGTAAAATGGAGTAAATTTTTCATAATAATTAATACATTTAACTTTTGAAGAACTTTTTTCTATAATTTGGGCTTTTTATATGTTAATGGACCCATTTGGTGTATACATAATTAGTTATACCCACTTCTACCTCACTATTTTTATTATTTTTAAAAGTGAAACCAAGTTCAAATTATGTTATTATTTAGAGAAATAAATTCTTTTTCCATAGCTCCCTGACATTAAGGACGCTTATAAGTTTGATAAAAAGACTCTAGACTTTATTTCATTACCAACTATGCCAAATGAGAATCATCTTATAGATTTTATGACCTTCTCATACATCGATATATATTTGATCCCTTGCCAATGCACCAACCTCATGGTGAATAATGCAAACCCATTTTGGCATTGGTAATTTTGGTTGTGTAGGTGAATTATAAATGTTTTATGACACTAGTGGAAGTGTTAGGTGTCCCCCCTTGTGTTTCATCATATAACCTGTAGTAATTCTTAGAATCTGAGTCATCTAAATTGTATTATTTTTAATAAGGGACCTTATAAGGTAATATATGAGGAGGATTAGGAAATTATATTGTGAAGATGTGAAGGAATATCTTATTCTCATTCTAGGAACCACAAATATATAAATATATGTATATATATATATATATATATATATATATATATATATATATATTCATGGTTCCTGGAATGAGAATAAGATATTCCTTCAAATCTTCACAATAGATTATATATATATATATATATATGTATATATATATATATATATATATATATGTATATATGTATATATATATGTATATATGTATATATATATGTATATATGTATATATATATATGTATATATATATATATATATATATGTATACACACACACACACACATATATATATAATCTATTGTGAAGATGTGAAGGAATATCTTATTCTCATTCCAGGAACCACGAATATATATATATATATATATATATATATATATATATATATATATACATTCGTGGTTCCTAGAATGAGAATAAGATATTCCTTCACATCTTCACAATAGATATTCTCATTCCAGGAACCACAAATATATATATATATATATATTTGTTCCTTTTCATTTATTTTCAATTTTAATCTATAATATGTTTCCATGTGTTATGTAAAAAAACTAGAAATCAAAACATTTGTCTTGACACAAAATTATTTGTATTCGGGATTCATATTTTTCACTATAGAGTGGGAAGTATGTTTCTAGATGTAGGTTGCACTTTGAATTACCTTAGCCTAGTAATGTGGAGGAATTTTTTAAGAATGCACCATTTAATTTTGTGTGTAGTTTTTTGTCTTAAATAGACCATTTTATTGATGGGTGTAGGGTATAATATGTTGAATATGAATGTCTACATGTTCACTTAAGCAAATCATTTGATTTTTGATAAATTATCCTCCACTATCGATTCTGAGATATTGAATTTTTCTCTTTGATAGGTTTTCAACAAGGTCCTTAAAAATTTATAATTTATCAGAGACATCAATTTTTTTTTGAAGAAATTATACCCAATTTATACTAGATATATCATTAGTTAATGTAAATATATAATTATGTTTTTAAAAATAAGCATTGGGAAAGGGCATAATATCAATGTGAAACAACTATAATATATCACTTTCCATATATTATTTTCCTTTGGGAAATGGATATCTATGTTATTTTCAAAGTGAATAACCTAGACAAATGATATCCTTGAAATAGACATGTGGAAAACCAATAACTATGTGGTTCTTACTAAGTTCATGTAATAATAAATAGTTGAGATGACCAAAAATCTAATGCTAAAGTTTACTTAAGTCGTTATCATGTGAAATAATGTCTTGTAAAGAATGAGTGAACACAAATTTGTTAAATTTATACAAATTTGATTTATAATAAACCTTTCTAGTGCATATAATAACAGACTGGTCTTTTATATTTTAAATGACATTGTCAGTAGGTGTAAACTCAATGATTTTACCTTAACCTGAGTGTGTTATTTGATATATGGAGGAGAGGTTCATAAAAAATTATATAATGTGGATAATTTTATTTTATACATCACTATCCATACCAAATATTTATTCACCCTCAACAACTATAGGACTAGAGTTTTACTAAAAAAAAATTAGTTGTGTGACACTAGTCAATATTTTCAAACAATGATCCATCATGAACTATATTGTGAGAGAATTTTGAATCCAAAATCCATTCATAAAATTGATATTTTTATTTAAAAAAGTGATTCTCCTATATTTTGATGGGTATGATACATTATTTTTACCCATGATTTTAAGTATGCCATTTTATTAAAACATTGATGTTCAAGTACTAGTTTCTTACACCAATTATAACACTCTTGGTTTATGTTGTCATTTTATTTCCATTTGCTTTGACTTGTGAAGTATTTTTTTTGAGTTTATGTATTTCCCTTAGGATTGGGATTTAATTTACATTTTTTCTTGGTAGGGCCCTTGCCTTTTCCATATTTGGGTTATAACATTGCATTAATGTCATTGACCACCAATTCATGTTGTTTAGTACCTTTAGGTCATATTTTCCCAATAAAAATCATTTTTTTTATCTCAAAATTTTCCATATAACATGCCAAAATTCAATTCCACAAATGTAGATCTCATGGATTATTGATTTGTTTAGTAATTTGAAATAAAAACTAGGTAAGGATAACCCAAGTTTTACAAAATATTCATAATGAGTTTTTTATCATTCTTGGTTTTAGGAGTATCAATGAGTAAAAGCCTCAAGAAATAAAACCATCTATCAATCATTATTATACCATCTAAGTTAGGACCTACAATATTTTGTAATCTATTATTATTATTACCAAGCACAAGGGTATTTGAATCATTTTTAGGGTGCCCTTGGATACACAAGATTTGTGGAGTATCAATCTTAGTGCACACATCTAAAGTATATATATTACAATAGAGTGGTGCGTTTTTTGGGTATTTAATACAAGTATCATATCTATCAAGAGGATTTTCTTCCTTTACCCATACCACCACTATAATTAGTTGTTACACATAAACAAGATCATTCTACATAGTCATTATTTAACCTACTAAGTTTCATTTTACATAAAAATTTCAAAGGAAGTTGATTTTTTAGGACAACTAGTACTTTAGCACCCATTACATTAGAGATTTAATTAAAACTTAATAAAACCATTATTTAATCCATGTAATAAAATAGGATTACAAATAATTCATCTTGTTCCATATAAAACACAAAAACATGTTTCTCATACTATATTATTTATTCTAAATACTATGCTTCCTATAATAACCCATCATACACAGGATCCTATGATTCATGATGATTATGATGGTTATAGTACAATAGGAGATAATTATTTAGTTGTTACACATAAACAAGATCATTCTACATAGTCATTATTTAACCTACTAAGTTTCATTTTACATAAAAATTTCAAAGGAAGTTGATTTTTTAGGACAACTAGTACTTTAGCACCCATTACATTAGAGATTTAATTAAAACTTAATAAAACCATTATTTAATCCATGTAATAAAATAGGATTACAAATAATTCATCTTGTTCCATATAAAACACAAAAACATGTTTCTCATACTATATTATTTATTCTAAATACTATGCTTCCTATAATAACCCATCATACACAGGATCCTATGATTCATGATGAGTATGATGGTTATAGTAAAATAGGAGATAATTATTTAGATTAAAATAAAATTAAATATGATACTAATAAATCATGATAGATGAACATTCCCATGTTTGATATAATACCTCCACATGGCCATCCCCTAGATTGATTAATCAATTAGTATCTCATTTGATAATAATAATATTTCAAAAAAAAAAAAAAATAATATCAAAAGTTAATAAAGTATTATTTAAACATGAAATATTGTGTATTTTCATTATTTATTTATGTCATACACCACATATTTGGTAGTTTTTAAATCCTATTTAGGATTAGTTAACCCTAACAAGCATAAAACTTTGCATTAAATCAAATTGTATGATGTGTTAAAACTAACCACAAATCTAAATGTAAAAGTAAGAAAATGATTTGATAATTATACTTTTTAATTTATGGAAAGTACTAATAAAATTAATATATTTAACGTTTTAATATATTTTGTAGTTTTGAGATTAAATGTAGAAGGTATAAAATGTAAGAAACTAGATTGTGAGTCACTCAAATCAAGAACTATGTTTTTGGGTGCACCTGAATTTTTTTATTAACCTCTAGAAAATATTAATTAATGTTATGTTTTGATTATAAAAATTTAATGTGGATGATTATGTATTCCCTCTTTTGATACATTCCACTACACTTGATTGTAAGCCATCTCTATGTGTGATAGTTAAATTTTGATTGTGTGTAATCCCAAATATATATATCCTTCTCTTTGAAACACAAAGTCTGATTTAGACACTAGGTTTTGGTCTCTAAAATGGGAAATAATGTGGCATGCTCTTACCCCAACCAGTCCTTGATGAATGTCTAAGCACTATCTACATATCCAATACTGTGAAGAAGAAAGTTAAACTACACGTAGTTCTCCTCATTAGTTGTATTTGTGCAATAATTATCCTTTAATGAATATAACCTATAATTTACATTTTGATATGAGGAAGATGACAAATTTATCTTGGATTTTAGGTGATTCAAATTGGATAGCATCCACTCTATGTGATTGATGGATTAATTATAACTAATAGGACCATGTTTTTTAATGTGCAAGTGTTTGAGTATGCTTGATAAGTGTTTTCTAGATAAGATAAAGGTTAGACGTATTATGTATTTATATTGGAATATTTAATACTTTTTAATGACAAAACATAAAACATATGGTCCCACCCATAATAAGTATTGAAATTTTAAAATTGATAGTTTTTTGGAATGGAACAAGTCCATTAGGTTTGGATGAGTCCATAATTTTAAAATTTTCCAAGTCTCATAGTTTTTTCCATAAAGCATGAAAATTAACATGATGATATGGATATAGTTTTAATATTATTTTAACAAGGTTAGACATAGAGTGTGAAATTATTTTAGATGATTGAAAACAAATTAGGAAGGTTGGATCCATGAAAACTTTTGGATGTGAGATAATGGAGATTAAGATCTATATGTTTATGCACAAGTCATGTAAAGTGAGGGTAGGTAAAAAATGTCATTTCCAAGAATTAAATATAATATTTTAGTGTTTACAAATGTCTTATTTAATTTTGGTTTTTAAATGAAATATAATTATATCATAAAAAGAAAAGGGATGTCCTTAAGTGTCTACAACTCACCTTCTCTTAAGAATAAAGCTCAAAATATGTCGCTTGATCCATGATACCTACAATGAACATGGAAAAATAAATGTCCATGTATAAATATTAAATATTAAATGAAACTTAAACTAATAAACTTAAAGAGGAAGGAATGGAATATGCCTTGAAGTAAGTGAACCATGTTTCCTGGTAACTTGTGTTAGAGATTATGCTTCCTTGTTGAAGTATTAGACAATTGTGCTTACTAATTGAATAACTTCAAGAGTATTTGGTTTATTAAATTTTTGTATGGGTGTTATAATAGTTTTAGATACCATAATACAAACACCAACAATACTTTCAAAATAAATCTATGAAATCTTGAAATTAAAATAACAAATATTCATCCAAGTAGAATAGATACATCTTTTGATTGAGATCACTTACCAAATATTTATAGTATAACATTAAATATAATCCAAAAAATTCCTCCTTTACTATCCCTATATGTTAATTTATAGATAAGAGATTAGGCTAGTGTTAGGGTTCAGGATTTTGAGACTAGATACAAAAATAATACGAAAAAAATATTATTATTAGAAGTAAATTTTGTAATTGATTGATAATATTATCTAATAATAAGTTATGGGTAAGTGTGCACTAAGTAGTACCTACCCATGAATTACAAATAACACAAGTGCATATTAAAACCATTCAATAGTGTATGAGTAATTAAATACACTAACATACCTCCTTAAGATGTAATATGATCAATGGAAGGATGATGGAATCATTTAACAATATTAAATGAAATTTAAACTAATAAACTTAAAGAGCAAGGAATGGAATACACCTTGAAGTAAGTGAACCATGTTTCATTGTAACTTGTGTTAGAGATTATGCTTCCTTGTTGAAGTATTGGATAATTATGCTTACTAATTGAATAACTTCAAGAGTCTCTGGTTTATTATATTTTTGTATGGGTTTTATAATAGTTTTATATACCATAAGACAAACACCAACAATACTTTCAAAATAAATCTATGAAAGCTTGAAAGTAAAATAACAAATATTCATCCAAGTAGAATAACTACGTCTTTTGATTGAGATCAATTGCCAAATATTTCTAGTATAACATTAAATATAATCCAAAAAAAATCCTCCTTTACTATCCCTATATGTTAATTTATAGATAAGAGATTAGGCTAGTGTTAGGGTTCAGGATTTTGAGACTAGATACAAAAAGAATATGAAAAAAAATATTATTATTAGAAGTCAATTTTGTAATTGATTGATAATATTATCTAATAATAAGTTATGGGTAAGTGTGCACCAAGTAATACCTACCCATGAATTAAAAATAATACAAGTGCATCTTAAAACCATTAAATAGTGTATGAGTAATTAAACACACTAACATACCTCCTTAAGATGTAATATGATGAATGGAATGATGATGGAATAATTAAACTATCCCCATTTGATGATATGTTCCTTCACTCCTAAATTTTTCATGAGGTGAAAAAATTTGGCCTCAATCAAGAGTTTATTGAAGATATGCATAACATGATCATAAATTCAATATAACATAAGATTAACAACCTTGTTACATATAATTTCCAAACATAATGCATTTGGATATCAATGTTCTTTGTATGTTTTTTCTCCATTTAGTTACAATAAATATGGATAATAGTTTTATTATCACACCAAAGTGGAATGGGTTGGGTCTTTGGAAATCCAAATTGAGAAAACAAGTGTTCAATCCAAATTAGCTTGCATCTAGAAGAAAAAACTTCACCATAATCAACTTCTATAGTTGAAAAACAATAGTCACCCCTTTTTAGGACCAAGTTAGGGTACACACCCTAATATGATAGTTGTATCATGAAGTTGACTTGAAATCATGTATATCTCTTACTCGATCATTGTATTTGTAGATGAAAAATGTCTTGTTCCCACTAGAATTGTAATAAATCAATATTTTTCACCTAAATTATACTCAATCCCATAATTATTATTACCACAAAGATATCATAAAATGTGCTTTACATCTTTCCAATGGTTTTAAGGGGTCCCTAATAGAACCTTGATACCAAGTTCACTATAAATGAATTATCAAAATGAGATAGATCTAGTACATAATACTTCCCACATTGTAGAGTGTACCATTGAAGTGGATGCCAAAATATCTAGATCAAGCAAATAAGAGTGCATGATTAACTCCATTGAACAATAACTCACCAAGAGAGATGTACATATAGGCTAGAGATAAGAGCCAAAAATAATCTTCTATTGAACAATATCTCACCAAGATAGATGTAAAAATAGGAGTGCATAAGTAACTCCTCCAAGAAAGGTGGTCATAGAGCTAATAATAGAAGAGTAACTCCCATACCAAGAATAGCTGAGCAAGGGAGTTACTTCCTATTCTTCCATTCAAAATGTATTTACAAGTACACCTAAACAAGATTATCCATTAAATTAGGAAAACTCAAAGAGAGGGGAAAAATCACATAAGAAATAAATATGGAAAAAAATAAAACCCCTATTCTAACACCCCACATAAGCACAACTTAGCTGAGAAGTGTAATAACAATGGATCATGTCAACTATGCTTGCTAAAGTACCCATGTATAAATCAATCTCTCATAAAGTAGATAAAATTACAAAACCTATAGGAAAAATCCCACCCCCCCCCCAAAAAAAAAAAAAAAAGAGATACATAAAAAAGAGGCTATAATCCCCCTTAGAAGATGATGTTGTAGTGTCTCAAACCTTAAGAAGAGCCCACAAGTCAAGATACTTGCTCTCTGTGAAAGGTTTGGTGAAGATGTCTATAGTATACTATATCATCTAATAATATATTAGATATATGATGTCCCCATGAATTATCTCTATGATGAAGTTCATGTGAATATCTATGTGTTTAGTCCATTGATGTTGAACCAAATTCCTACAAATATGAATGGTACTCTACTTGTCAAAGTAGATGATGGTAGGTCATTTGAACTGGATACCAAACTCTTTGAGAATTCCCTGAAGCTAGATGAACTTAGAGGAAGAATTAACATCCCACATGTAATTTAACTTAGTATATTATAAATCAATATAATTATAATTCTTATTTTATCAACTAATCAAACCTGAACCAATGGAGAAATTATAGCCTAAAGTGGCCTTGTGATTTTGAATACCACCAGCCTAGTCTAAGTTAAGTATAGCCAATCATTTTGATGTTAGTGTTAGTTATATAGTGAATAATGAATCTATGTGTGACTTGAATATAATTTAATATCCTCTTAGATTATTTCTAATGTAACTCATGGGGTTCCTACATGAATATGGAGACTGGGCCCACTACATATGATGTGTTAGGTTTAGTATGTGTCAAGTATATAAGGCTTCCCATAAGTTGTTGATACAAGGTAGCATCAACCAAAGGTGAAGTAAAATCTACCTCAAACTTAAATCAAAATAATAATGGATTTAGAGTTGGCTTATAATTAGCCATGTGAAACTCAACAAGTAGATTGAGAGTGTAATTAGGCTATGCAAGAGTAATCCCTGAGGTGGATTAAGAAATCTAAATCCCAAGGAAGCAGTGTGATAAGACCAAGTATTTCATAGAAAATATGTCCTAAATATCCCTTTTCACCACTATAATTTATGAAGAAGAGTTACAAGTGATCAAAATATCATCAACATAAAGAACCAAAATCAAGAGTGAATCATCCTACCACAAAAGATAGAAGTTTATATCTAAATGACATCTAGTGAATCATACTAAAAGAAGAATGGAACACATCTTGATGTACTAAGATTGAGGGGCATATTTGAGATTATAGATGGATTTATATAGTCTACATATAAAATAAGAATCTTTAAAAAATCTCTAAGGCTGCTCCATGTAAATATCCTACTTAAGATCACCATGAAGAAAGGCACTCTTCATGTCCATCTGATGAACATCCCAATGATTGACTAAAATTAATAGAAAGTGTGAGCTTGATGGAGTTAATTTTGGTAATTAGTTAAAAGGTCTTTACGTAGTAAGTTTTAGGCACCTATGATAAATCCTTGGTGACCAATCATGCCTTGAAATTATTAATTGACCCATCTACTGCATACTTAGTTTGATATATCCATCTATACCAAACTATCTTTCTTCCCTTATGAAGAAGTATCAAATACAAAATATGGTTCCTGATTAAGGAGTTATACTCCTCATGCATGGTATAATCCCACTTAGGAATACTTGATACCTCTCTAAAAGACTATGGATTTGAGGCAGAGGCATAAACTCATGTGGCCCACTATAAAAATCTAAACATGTCTACCTATCATATTAAGGATCCCCAATCCATTCACCTATTATCTATAGTGTCTACCTAACCTAAAGAGGACTAAAAGTGGATGAGTCAAGAAGGTAAAAATCATCCTCTAAAGTTTGTCCATCTGTGGATGAAGTTGAGTCCCCATCACTATAATCATTATCATAACTAGAAGAAGTGTCAACTTTTGGAATGTGATCAAGCTAATTAGAATCATCTAAATTGAATAAAAGTGAGTCTAATGAAGTGGGAAAAGTGTGAAGTGTTGATTTTATGGGATTCTCTTGAAAGTGAACACTTCTCTCAATAAACATCTCATGTGTGGTCAAATGAAGAAGGTAGTACCCCTTGATACCATCTGGATAACTTAAAAATATGTAAGGATTATTTTGAGATTATATAGACTTTTGATTCTTCTTAGGTATATGGACCATAGCTAGATATTTGAAGACTCTAAAATTCTTAACTACATGTTTTCTATTATATGAAGCTTTAAAGGGATTTATGTCTTTTAAAGCTTTGTGGGGCACTTTATTATGAATGTAACAAGCTATATTGATTCCTTCAACCTAATACTATGGTTCAAGTGACTTAGAGTGAACCATATATTTATCCATATCTTTTAAGAACCTATTCTTACATTCTACAACTCTGTTCTATTGAGGACTGTAAGGAATTGTCAACTGCAAACCAATCTCCTATGTTGTGTAAAAATACTCAAACTTGTTATTGACATACTCACCCCCATTATTAGTTCAAATAATCTTGATGCATTTTTAAAAATATTTTTTCCAATAACCTTGAAGTCTTGAGACTTGTAAAAAAGTTTAGATTTATTCCTATGTGAAACCATGTGTTTGAGAAATCATCAATGAAGGTAAGGACATACTTAGCCCTTGTAAAAGATAGGCTGGTAGAAGTCCTAGATACATTGCTATGTACTAACTCTAATGCCTATGAATCCATCCAATATTTTCCTTTTTCAAATTTATATTTATGATGCATACAAAGGGTGTAAACCTCAGAAAGACCCTTATAGAAATGGACACTAGGTAAGTCTTTGACCATGTCATTTTTCTAGAGTTGTTATAGGTAGAGTATTTTAGGTGGCCAAACCATTCATACCAATGTTTGATAATTCTATTTGAATGTGTCAGTAATGAAGTTGAAGAAGAATTATGTGTAAAATGTGAGAAAGTATATAAGCTAACTTGGTGATCTACCCTACCTGCTACCACCATAGAATCATTATACAACTCTCTGATTTTATCTTTATCTAGTGAAAACTCCACCCTCATGCTCTTAATAATGTGAGTGATTTGTTACACTGATAGGAGATTTTTTGAAAGTGATGGAACACTTATAACACTATTTAATGTTCCTCCATCCATTTCAATATACCCTCTCCTTGCACCTTCTACTAAAGTGTCATCACCCAAAGTGATAGAAGACATGATACAGGTATCTAGGTAAGAAAACTAAACTTGTGAGGATCCCATGTGAATGGAAGCTCGTAAGTAAATAAACCATGAATAGGTTGGAGTTACAACTTATACAATATCCTTTCCCTATTCTTTCTCTTTCTCTTTACCTTTTGCCTTAGAATAATCTTGAGTTGATGAATTATGTTTGATAGACTCATGAACACCTATGTTGTTCTTTTCTAGAAGATGAGTTAGGTGATCAATTTCTTTCTTCATGTACTTGTGTTCATCATGCTTATTTTTATTTCAATATGCACACTTAACCTTATCTTTATTAGGTTTATCATTGGAAGAGGAGGTTTCAGTGGTTGTTTTGGTAGAGTTCAATTCTTTCTTATTCTCTTGATCTTTGTTCTTTTTCTTCTAATCTTTGTTTAAAGTCTTATATATACCATTCCAAGAAATTAGGATTTGAGGTTTTGATGACTTCAATATTCCCATTTGTATTAAATTTTCTTTCTCCTTAGTGAAGTCAGTAATGAAAGCATCTAAAGAGGGCATTTTCCATGTAGTGTATAAATATTTGTAGTGAGATGGAAAGTAGAGACAAAGAGTGATTAATCAGGACCTAACTTATAAAGTATATAAATAATAAGTTGGTCATATTTCTTCTCTATTCCACATTATTTCAACTTTAATTTCAAAGACTTGAACTTCGTGAATAAATCCTAAAGGGTGTGAAAGTTTCTAGGACCTAGTATGATAAGTTCATTTTATAGTTCATGACCACTCATCACATCCTTCTTCCCAAATATATTTTATAAAATGGTCCACACTTAATTGATTGATTTGGTAGGTTCTATATTAAAGAGGAGATTAGGAGACATAGAAAGACACATCAACCCATAGGCTTCATCACTACACTTATACCACTTAATTTTTTACGTATTTGTAATTGGCTGAGTTTCTAACCCCATTATTATGCTATGCAAAACTTTAATCCTAAGAATAATTTAAATTTTAATTTTACATTCATGATAATTAAATGGTGTTAGAGGGTTAATTGAGCTTGCATCCATTTTGAGCAAAAATTAAGTGTAGTGGTTGTAGTTTTTGTTATAGAAATGAAAGTGCAAATAGAATGAAAAGTGACTCAAAAACACATTCCACCTGCTCTAAACTATTAAATGTTTAACCCCCCACCCAAAAAAAAAAAAGGTTTCAAACAATGAATGCTTAAAATACACTAGGCATAACCGAGAATGCATCTAGAGTAACTAGTGTAAATGTATTAAAGACATGATGTGAAAGAATAGGTAAAGATGTCAGTCTTAGCTGAAAAATATGTCCAAGATGAGTACACAAAGTGAGCAAGTGAAAATATGAAGAGGTTTTACATAATAAAAATTCATCTTCAAATATTTCCCATAATATATTATTTTTATAAAAAATAATCAAAAAATATCTACTAACAATGTTAAACATGACCAATCCTCTTATGCATTACTTGTGCATTCAAATAAAAATAACCTATTTGACCTTGTTTTAAATCAAGATATTAAAAAAAGGTGATTTAATATGCTATATTAAAAAAAATATATATATATATAGGACAAACTTTGAATAGACTTAGCTTATTTTGGAAGAAAATTTGAAGCCTTTTGAAACTATAGGAGTCATTTTTTACACTACTTTAATAACTTATGCATGATTCACATGCATCATACATGGCATAAGTCGTATCCAGGGCTTGTAAAGGCCTAGGTTGTATCCCCTAATATAATTGAAGGTTATTTGTGGTGAGGCCATAAGGACAAGATGGCCAATTTTGGCATAGAGGCTATATAGAATGGTGGTTATAGCTGAGTGGAAATGAGAGTAGACTTAATAGGTGAAAATTCCATAGCTAAGATCCACATAGAAGAAACACAAAACTAGGGTCAAACACATAGAACCAGTCAATCAGTCTCTTAAACAAATAAAACTAGATGAGGTCAAGCTGATGCCAAATACACATGCTGATACTAAACATGGAAGACCAAACCTGAAGTCTTATGTAGGAACATAGGTCTTTTATAGGAAAATACACCAAGTAGATAGAACATGCATCCATAAAGAAACCACAAAAACCATGGTAATGGTTACCAATGAACTAGATTTTTAAAAAAATGACTCCAAAAAATATGAAACGTCCCACAAATGGATTGGTAGGAATCTTATTTTACAAATGAAAATCTCATGATTACAAAAAAAATAATAGTGAATAACCAGACAAAGATTACTAGATTGGCTCTAATACTATATCAGAGTGGAGGCCAGGTTCTCTATATCAAATGAATGCACAAATCAAGCAAGTACACAACATAATATCGTCAATCAAATGAAATCACATACATGGTATTATTTCATAAATAAGATAATATCCAAAACCAATCTAAAAAATATCTCACCAAGAGAGATGTACAAATAGGAGTGCATGAGTAGATATTCTAAGAAAAGCAGTCAAAGAGATAATAATAGAAGAATAACTCCCAGACATGTAATAGTTGGTCAAGGGAGTTACTTCTTATTCATATGATTAAAATGTAACTCCAAGTACACCTAAGCAAGCTTATCCATGAAAGTAGGAAAACTCCAAGTGAGGGAGAAAAGTTCATAATAAATAAATATGGGAAAAAAGAAAACCCCTACTCTAGATGTACCATCAACCAAACAATAATAAAACTAAGCAAAAATCTTGACTCTAGATTGATAAAGAGTCAATGTAAACTCACAATAATTAATGTTTAAGTATTTGTGTATGTCTTGAAGATACTTGTATTGAATAAAAGATATTCCTTTCTCAAACTATGAAATATCAAGACTAATATAATAATACTAAATCATTCATCTCAAAAGACTTCATTATTTGAGTTTCTAAATCATAAATCTACTTGGTGGAACACCCTATGATGATTAAGGCATTAACATAGAGGCCCAAAATTTTGAGTTTCATGTCTAATTTATTGGTGTATATTATGGGTTCAAATGGAATATGTGTAAATATATATTTGATTAAGAACATGTTAATATTTTCATACCAAGCTCTAGAATCCATTATCTACTCATACAAGGACTTTTTCAATTTGCACACAACTTTGGAATTCTCATTGATTATTGATTTATCTTTTTTTGTAATTTATATAAAACCCTAGGTAGATAAAATACTACATAAAATTAGAGTATAAATATAACAATAATTAAACATATTGATTTTTCAACTATTGTAACTATAAAGTATTATAAAGATAGTAAACAATTATGAGAAATAAAATTTAGCTTGAAAAACATTTGAGATAGATGTTCTAACACTTGAGAAATGGAGGTTTGACTTGGTTGACTATTAGGAAATGGATCCAAGTGTCATAAACATCCATAAAAAATGGAGACATTAGTGAGGTCCCCTTTGCTAATAACATGGTACACTATATTCAAAGGGTAGTGCACTATAGTCCCATAAATATTCATCAACAATTATTTGTGGGTTTTGTATATCAAGTCATGTCCAAGCTATGGTACAAATTTCAAATTTGTGTGATTAATTTTTTTTATATCTCTATTTTCCTCTAAAACCCCTAGGTTTTCATGTTTACAAGGGTTTGAATGAATACCATGAAAAAAGGGGTTAGTGGGTGGGATGTGTTGGACATGTGATCCACACCTCTATATGAGAACACTACCTACATATCAATACTCCAAGGATGGATCAAGATTAATTTAGTTCTCCTGCTTCTGTGATATGTGTGAATGTCTATGAATGTTAGAATGCCTAAGTGTGAATATATGAGAGGATGCCTTGGATGCCACTTGAGATTTAAATACCTACACTAGCTATGGATTATTGAATATATGGGATGAATCAATAAAATATTGGAATAATTAGGAGCTTTACCTCAATATTAACTAGAAATTTTGTGTGCTTCTATGTGATAATATACACCTAGTGTGTAAGAGTGTGAAATTAATGTTTATGTAGTGTTCTAATAAAGATGACTTGGGTAGGTGACTTAAGAATAGGTCTAGACTAACCCTAATCCTCTTAGGGAGATGAAAAATTAAATTTTAGAGGGTTTAAGGACCAAAATCACTAAAGAATTACATCTTTATGCATCTCATGTGGTGTTCTATAGGCCTGGGTGTTATTTGTGACTATCATGTGACTAAAAATGGATCAAAAAGGACCATAAGATGGGTCAAGTGTTATACTAAGGGTAAAGTGACCTAAATTGGACATCAAATACATAGATGTTTAATTTTAATGACTAAATTTCCCCCTCCCATTATTTTATAAATGTAACAAAGTGAAACGACCAAGATAAAGGAACGAGAAAATGTACCTAGAATCACCTATGAGGCAAACCCTATGAATATGGGTCTAGTTATATGAACCATGATCCAATGTATATCATGTTGAAATCCTATGTGTTCATTTAGATGGTGATAAAATGGCGAATATCTTAGATTAAGATTATTGCTTTCCCAATCCTTATGTGTGGGTGGCTCAAGAACTCAAGTTGGCCCTAACTCCATCATTACCCACCTCTATTTGGTGGATCATAATTTGTGAATAAATTAGATTGGATTGATGCTTTGTTCAACCCTCTTAGATAAATAAATCAATTAGGTCATGACTCCATCACTGTTTACTCCTATGTAGTCTATGAAGATAAAATTGAAATTATGTGGTGTCATGAAGCTATAAAACATGTCTATAGGCCACTCTAGAAATTTGAAATGTGCAATAACTCAGGGGTCACTCAAGAAATTTAAAATATAAAATAGCTTAGTGGCCACATAAGAACTCAATAATGCAACCATTTTAGAAAAAATGAGGCATTAATCTAGTGTAATCCTAGTGCATATGATGTCTAAAGTATACAACATGGAGTTATCATTCCATCTAAGAGGACTAGTATAAAATGAGTATATGGAAACAATGTGCCACACACATTCCCCCAATTTTGTTATATGTGCATATGGATTGTAGACTGAGTTATAGTAATCTATGTTTGTTCATATTTGAAACTGAATGGAAGTGATCATGTCATGCATGATGTACCTAATATGAGAAAAAAATTGTACTTATATGTAAATACTAAATATATACTGAGCATATTTGATAATCTATGACTGAGACTAAAAATATGAACTATAATTTCTATACCTTTCTGATAATTCTAGATTTTTGTATCTTTGAGGCTACTAGACAATAGTGTGGTCGGTGGACTATAGCACACTATGCTTCTAATAGTGTATTGTGTTATTTTTCAAAAGTGTTGTTTATGATAAAAACTAAGACTAATTTGTGTATGGCTATATTTCACTATATTTTATTGAGTTTGAGTTCTGTAATCTATGTCTGCATGCTAGAAGCTATGTTTTGAGTGCACTAGCATGGCCTGATCTCTTGAGAAACCCTTGCAATTGCCCCCTCTTTTAAGGGGAGTTGTTTAACCTCTATAGATAATTTTACTAAAAATAAAAACTCTAAATCATGTGTGTTAGACTAAAAATATATGATATCTACACGATAAACCAATGTAACATGTATATAATGACATCAAAATGTAAGAGAGATTGGCATAAGTTGGCAATGTGTGATATATGTTAGATCTAACATTCACAAGGTTATCAAGATAGATAAAACAATGTAAGCATGTATATGAACAAAAATATGAATATAATATGAGTATACTAATTGGGGGGATGGGGTGTGATGTCCATCAAGGCACCTAAGGAGGAAAGGGAGATGCATGAGATCCCTCATGGCATCACAAACTAGATGTGGAATGAATAAGCAAGAAATAAGTGTCATGTCCATGATGCATACATGAAAACATACATAAAAACACATGAGTCACAAAAATTAGGCTAAGGGGGAAAAATACAAAGGACATGGGTACATGTCACTAAGTCTGAGAAAGGGCACACATACTGGGACATGTTCAAATGTCTACATATGAAAAAGAGCATGCAAGTTTGGCTTGGATCCACATGGAAGGACATGTTTAAATCTCCACATACATAATCAATAATCATACATAAGTACATGAACACATATCCAAATCTTAAAAATAATCAAAGTATAACGGCATAATAAAATTCTCTCAAGTAGATGTAGAAGCAAAGAGACACAATCAAATCTAGACTAGTAAAGCCAAAAATGAAAAAAAGAACAAAGATTTACATAAGATGTGTCTATAATGGTAGTAGCTAGAAAAAAATTAGTGTAGTATAGGATGATCAATATCATTATATTATTAATTATAAATCTTGATATATAGTATTGAAAGAAATAACCTGGAAAAATTGGAAGTTGTGTGTATGATGTCCCCAATGGGATAATATATCAATGTTGAATCGGTGTATATGTGTATGTGTCATCAATGGGTAGATAGTAGAAAATATGGATCTATGGAGAGGACCAAAGTCCTATAGTAATCTAGAAACACTCTATGGGAACAAGTGAAGCATGTATGTATGATAAAACTAATTACACTAACATATATAACGTATGCACTACCTGATAAAATAGAAGGAATGTAAACATGGAAATGCATACAATCTAAAATTTGTATTTTCTAAGAAATATTTGAATGTTTTCATAGTTTTTAACATATTATATTTTATTTTTGTGTTTTTTGTGAATATAATAAATGTACAAGCAATATGAAAGAGAGATTATGCACAAGTAATACTAGAATAAAAATGTAACTATGTACAAGGAGAGTGCTAGGGATAATTTGTGTACTAGTGAGGAATAGTGCTATAAGCCCAACATGTCATCAAAGGGATTCCTCCATGTAACATATGTGGTATATTCACTTTCTAATTGGCCTATACCATAATGATTTTTTTTTCCAATCATTATTCATTTTGATTAGCAATGTGTGGATTATTGATTGGGATCCTATCACATACAATTGTATCCATTATAGGTATATCTTGATTGTGTATCTCTTATTGGGAATAAATTGTATCCTCTATGTAATATGTAATAATTTCAATCTCATGTAAAAAATATATTCAACCTTTGATTTTTTCAAGTGTTTCTCCATTTATTGTTAGCCATGAACTTCCAAAGACAACATTGTAAGCACTTGAATTTGCAATAACACTAAAAATGAGAACATTGTTTTGAGGAATATGAAACTTTTAATTGAAGTGAGCCCAAGCATGAGATATAATCATGTTTTGTATCTATATGTGTAGATTCCTTTCCAATAGAATCAATAAATTATGGTGAACAAAATTTGATTGGTTTATAATCCACAATCTTAACATTTGTGTATTATTTTCCATCTATATAAGTTGTAATAGTGAAAGGATTATGATATGAGGGAGGGATTGTAGTTTCCCCCTTTACATTGACCTTTGAATATGTTTTTTTTTTTTTTTGAAGAATCTATTATTAGAAACCCTATTTTGGGAATGGTTTTTTTCTTAACTTGATTTTAAATGTGCAACTTAAGTTCTTTCTCCTTATAACATTACATTTGCATCTAGATATTTTGCCTTGATAAATTTTATATGTAAATGATTTTCCCTAGTATGTTCCATAAATACCAAACCTTGTTGACCAACATTATCAATTGTTATATTAGTAGTGATTCCTTGATCACACTTTCCTAACCCTTGACCTTGATATTCAAACTGTCATAGATATTTTCAACCAAACCCATACTACTTCAAAAATTGAGCCTCATTTTGGAGAGGTATATTTATATCTTTTACTCTCTTTACCTATGATTTTTTTACTTTTTCTTGCTCTGATTTGGCCTTTGGTAACCACTATTCCATTGTTTCTAAAGTTGAACCTTTTTAAATTTGTACATGTTCTATTGTATGTTATTTGGATGATGTGTCACTTTTTGAGTCATCCCTATCGTGTACCCATTATAGTTTCCTTTTCAGTTCTAAACATCAATCAGTGTGGTGCCCATGCATTATGTGATATGCACAATTATATCTGGATATCCTCATTAGATGTAGAGGAAGTAGGTTGATCAACTTAGATTTAATCATTTACCTTAAAATCTCACTTTAACTTCTATTTGATCTTGAATTAATTTTCAAATCACTAGTTGTAGATTCACTTTTTGTGATTTCTTTTTTTTATATGTAACATTACTTGTTATAAATTGACTAGGTAATGATGCATATACATGATTGACACTAGTGTGACCTAGATGATTTTGTCATGTAATATTATTTCCCAATACTATAATATTTTCATGTAATAGATGATTATAATTTGTTGATTCTAAAATTAACTTGCTCATATTGATAATTACATCCATTTGAGTTTCATAAGTGTAAACCCTAGTTGCTTATAATTGAACGTGTAAGCTCACATTTTAAAGAGAGGATGTGTGAAGGGAAGGGTTTGAGTAAGGATTAGGTTGAATATATGCATTAGGAATAGTAGTATATGTTTCCTCACAAATTAGAGGAGTGATATCATGGATGTAGTTAGAGGGAAAGTAGCTACACCCTCTTGGAGGAGAGGAGAAAAAGGAGATTCTTACATATCCATGAGATATGAAAATGATACATGAAATAAGGATGCTAGGGTAGAACATATCAGGTTTGAAAACCTAAACATAGCCACAAAAAATAGGAAACAAAAGGATATAAACCCTAATAACATCTAGGGTGAGGTTTTTACACTATTTGAAGTAATTTAGGGTCACCAAAATAAAAACCTAAGTAAATAAAAGACTGCATAAAATTATAGGATAAATATAGTAATAATTAAGCATATTAGCTTTGTAACTATTATAACTAGAAAGTATTCTAAAGATAGTAAACAATTATAAGAAATAATACATATATTGAAAAATAATTGAGAGGATATTATGACACTTGAAAAATAAAAGTTTGGCTAGATTAAATGTCGAGAACCTAATTTAGGTGTCCAAAAGAGCCAAAAATAGACATTGAAAATAACAAAATCCCCTTTTATAATAGCACAATGAGATATAGTCCAAGTTTAGTGCATTATAGTCCCACTCATAATCTTTAAAAATAATTTATGGTTTTTTTAGATCAGGTCTTGTTTTGGTTATGGTCTAAATTTCATGTCTATATGATCAATAATTTTTTTTGTAGATATGTTTTCCTATCAAAACCCTAAGTTTTCAAGATTATAAGGGTTTGAATGAATACCATGATAAAAAGGGGATAGCGTGTTTGATGTGTTGGACATGTGATCCACACCCTTGTGTGGTAATGCTCCCTACATACTAATACTCTAATGAGGGATCAAGCTTGATGTAGTTATCTTCTTTATGTGATATGTGTGAATGCCTGTCAATGTTAGAATACTTGAGTGTGAATACATGATAGGATGCCTTGTAGGCCACTTGAGATATGGATACCTTCACTTGGGATGTATTATTGAATGTATGGTTGAATAAATACAATATTGGAATAATTGGGATATTTTCCTTAATATGAAGTGATACTTTTGTGTGCTTCTATGTGATAATGTCCACTTAGAGTGTAAGAGTGTGAAAGTAGTGCTTATATAGTGTTTTAATAAAAATGACTTGGGAGGGTTACTTAATAATAGGTTTAGGGTGACCCTAATCCTCTTAGGGAAATAAAAAAATTAATTTTTAGAGGGTGCAAGGACATAAATCACTAAAGGATTGCACCATTATGGGTTTCATGTGGTGTTCTATAGGCTTGGGTGTTATTTGTGACTAACATGTGACTTAAATTAGATCAAAATGGCCCCTAAGATGGGTCAAGTTATATACTAAGGGTAAAGTGACCTCATGTGGACATCAAATCCCTAATGGTTAATTTTAATGACTACAGTTATAGACTGAGGAGGTTACAACATGTAGATTTATTCCCATAATTATCCTTGTATTTTTACACTTTTGGCATCTATTTAATGTAATTACCATCCCCATGTTATAGTTATGGAGAGTATTAGATTAATGGGATTCAACTTGGAAACTAAGGAAAATATTTCATGGTAATCAACACTTTAAATTTATGAAAAACCTTTTTCTACAAGTCAAGATATGTATTTGTCAATGAACAATTTTTTTGCATATTTAGTGTGGTACACCCTCTTACAACTCACTAGTTTTATTCTTCTCGGAAGTGGAACCAAGTTCAAAGCTATGTTCTTCTTTATAGAAATAATTTGTTATGCCATAGCTTCCTAACATTAAAAATGCTCATAATATTGATGATATGTCTTTGGATCTTGTGTCACTACCAATTGTGCCAAAATTTCAACTCCATATATATGTTATGATTTTTTCATACTTACATCTCATGAATCGCCTACCAATGTACCAACCTTATGATAAAGAATACAAACCCATTTTTGTATTTTTTTTTAGTTATGTAGGTGTATTTTGAATTTTTTTAGCATTGTTAGAGGTGTTAGTTGTCCCCCTTATGGTTCATCATTTTAAATTCAATAACTCTAAGAATGGAATTCATATAAACTATATTATTCTTCATAAGAGACCTCAAAAGGTAATGCAGGAAGATGAGTAGGATATGTTGGTGTGAAAACCTAGGATTGTTCATCAAAAAAAATATCCTTTCATTAAATTATTGTATCGGTGCCTGTAAAAATAAGATGGCATACCCACATATATTCAAATTATATTAAAAAATATATAATTATGGCCTTTCCATTTCTTTACATTTTTCATCTGGAATGTTTGACCATGCATTACATCCAAAAAATTATAAATTAGAAACATTTGGATTGACATCAGGTTATTTTTATTGGGATCATATTTTTCACTATAGAGGGTGGAGTACAATTTTCAATGTAGGTTGCACATTCAATTGCCTTAGACCATTAGTGTGGAGGCAAGTCTTTCAAATGTTTTATGCAATTGGCCATTTCCTTTATTGTATAGTTTTTACACTTAGATACAATATTTTGTTGAGGGGTGTAGGCTACAGTATGATAAATTTGAATGTGTTTTTTTATAAATATAATAGTACTATTGTTGAGAAATTATCCTCCCCTATCCATTCTAAGATGATCAATTTTTTTTCTCTGCTAGGTTTTTAAGAAGGGATTTCAATTGATCAAAGAAGTCACTTTATTTTTTTAAAAGTAGACATTACACACACACACACACACACACACACACACACACACACACACACACACACACACACACACACACACACACACACACACACACACACACACACACACACACACACACACACACACACACACACACACACACAGTCATCATCATCAATAAATGTAAGCAAATATCTATTTTCCTAAAAATAAACATTGGGAAAGGACATAATATCACTATGAACCAATTATAATCTATCACTTGTTCCCAAAAATTTTCCTTTGATAAATTTATCCTTTTATTCTTTTATAAGTGCACAACATGAACAAATGAATCCTTGAAAGAGACTTGTGGAAAACCAATAACCATGTGGTGCTTACTAAGGTCATGTAATGATAAACATTTGAGATAATAAAAATTTTCATGTTAAATTTTACTCAAGTCATTAGCATGTATAATAATGACTTATAGGGGTTAAGTGAACACAAAGTTGTAAAATTTGTACAATCGTGTTAGATAATCAAACTTGCCAATGGCAAAAATTTAGAAATATAGTCTTTGATATTTTTTATGACAACATTGGTAGAAGTATATTCAATGGTTTTACCTTCACTTGAATGTGTGATCTGATATAGTAAGGAGAGGTTCACAAACTCCTCTATAATATGGATAACCTCATTGAATATGCCATTATCCATCTCAACTATTCATTTAACCTAAACAACTATAGGACTAAATTTTCCCACAAAAAATTTAATTGTTCAACATTGGTCAATATCTTCAAATAATGAGATGTCATGCACCATATAGTGAGAGCTTCTTGAATCCAAAATCCATTTAGAAAAATGTGATCTTGTTATTATATAAAGTGTTTCCCCTATCTTGTGTGGGAGAAATTTCATTTTTTTAATCTCTACTTTTAAGTATACCATTTAATTAAAGCATGGATGTTCAATATGGCCTATTTTATTTCACAAATTACAAAAATATTGGTTAACATTGGCATTTACTTTCCCTTTCCATTTATTTTGACTTGGGAAATGATTTTGTTGAGCCCATGGATTTCCGTTAGGATTAGGATTTTTTTTTATTTTTTTTAATGGTAGGGCCCTCACCTTTGAAATTTTTGAGTTTTGACATTTCATTAGTATCATTGACCACTAATGCCTACTAATTAGTACCTTTAGGTCATATTTTACTAGTAAACATTAATTTTCCTATTCTCTCTAAAGTTACTTATAGAACTTATCAAAATTTGGTGCCACTTATGTATATATCATATTATTTTTATGTGTAGTAATTTTAGACAAAATTTGAGTATGAATAATCCAATTTAGAAAAAATAGTCATAATGAGTTTTTTAATAGTCTTGGTTTCACTAGTATCAATGATTAGAAGCCTCAAGCACTTGACTTGATTAATGAAGTCCTCAAAGTGAGTATAGTTATATGGAATAAGAGTATTGAGCTCATTTTCTATTTGTCATGCCATAAATTTAGTATGATTTCAAAAAATATCCTCCAAGCTAATCCAAAATTTATAAAGTTTCATGATGCCCTAAAAATGAAACATCAATTCATGGTATATTGATTGACCAAAGATGCCTCTAAGTTTATCAAAATAGTTTTGTCATGTTTTTCATTTGAAAATATATAAAGGTGAAACTGGTTCATTCATTACAATTCAATACATACCCTTGATAAGGAGCACATCATTAATTTATCCTTTCTAGCTAAAGACGTTGGCACTTGAGAGGATTATCTTTTTCTCCACCATGTTAACATATAAACTTGAGTGGAAATACCCATAAAATTTTTATATGTAATTTTTTAAAAAGTGTCTAGAAAAATAAATGTGAAAATGATCATATTGATGAGAAAATCATAATAGTACAATCAACGTATCCACAAAAAAACCCCCAAAAAGTGTTTTTGAGGGTGTAGATAAAAACAAAATTGTATATAATTAAAAAAAAATGACATTGTAGTTAAAATGATCATCTTAGTTATAAAATATGTTGGATAATTAACCTTATTTGGGTTGTTTCTTATAGGTTTCTAAACTTATCAAAATTCTTATGTATGTGTGTGTTTATTATATTTATAAATACACTTTATCCTAACCTTTATGAGGTGTCACTCACCTCTCTAGTCCACTTGTTCGATTTAGGAGTTACTCTTACAAGCAACTCCTCCCCCTACATGTCACACACATCTTTTTCACTTATAATAGGATTAGGTACACTTTGTACACATGCTAAAACTTGCACATATAACTTATTGTTCCTTCTAGCTCTATTTTAAGAGCTTTCCTTTCTCAATTTTCATAGACTACAATCTTTATCTTGCTCTTGTATTCTTGTGATGCTCTCTTAGCTTAATGAAATTATCTCTCTTTTCTAATTTATTCTCGATATGTACATGAATATTTATTATTTCAAGACATTTAATACTAGTATGAGATTTTTCTCCGTTCGATGATTTTCCTAGTTATCAAATCTTCATTGTCTCATATTTATGTGGTTGATTCACTCTTTATGTAACTTTGTCAATTTACATATTCTTTTAATGAATTCAATGTTATTTATATTTTTATCTTGGAAACAAATAATATGGTATCATATCCAAGTATTTATAGGGTTGATTATGAGTGTTTGCGAAGGTTGAAGGTGGATAAGATTTTTTTTTACCTTCTATTGTTACCCTATCACTAGATCTCTTTGACTCTCTTTTTTTCGCACTTTATCTATAAATTTTTTTCTCTTGATTGATAATGGAGCATTAATAATTATCTAAGATTTCTATTGAGATAAGAAGAGAGTTCAGTGTACACAAAGTGCTTTGAAATTTATATTTTATACCAATATTCATTCAATTTTGAAATTTTATATACATTATTTTGTGTACTAGCTTTTTTTTACTTGAAATTTATTTATTGTTGGTTACTATTTTGTGCCAAATCAAGACAAAACTCTATTTTAATCACATTAGTTTATTCATTTCTACTTTTTAAATATTTAGAATTTAAATTCAACCTACCTAGTTTTAGACCAATAATTATTTATTCTTTTACTTATTCGATTATTATTGGTATTATGTTATATATGTCTATTTTTTTAAGCTGCCACTTTGATTTAGTTCTGGTCTTGTCCTTTTTCAAGAATCCTTCTATTATTTTAGTCTTTTACACCACCATCTATCTTCTAATTTTTTGAACCATCCTATCCTCTTGAGGCATTTCAACCTCTTTTTGGTCAAGCGTAGCTGCCTTCTTCTACTAGGCACTGACATATTATTAATGTGCTCATTGTACTTGCATTTAGTAAAAGCATTTTGTTTTTAACATATTTTTTTTGCTACATTTTCATAATTTTAATAAATAACACATTTGCAGTATAATTATATTGCATCATATGTTTTTTCCATTCCTCTAAATTAGCACTACATAATTATGTGGTAAAAATTATAATTTTGGCATTGTCCCATTCGTTCATGACTTAATATGTATTTTTTTATTTATTAAACTTTTTTCTTCACTTGTGATGGCATTGGTAATTAAATTGTTTTAAAAAACATTGTCTTGTTGGTGAAAGACTTTATAGTTTTTTTTTCTTTGTTTCATGAACTAAATCTGCATAAAACAAAAGGAAGAATATTTATTTATTTCTTTAAAAATAAAAATTTCAACTTAATTTTTCTTTATACTTTCAGTGGAAATTAGTGTTCTAAGTTTCTTTTTAATCGGACTTAATTCTTTCAAAAGTTGTTTTTTTAATTTTAATTTAAAATGGCATGATTTCTATGATTCTATTCATAACCTTTATAAAAATCAAAAGAATTGACTTTTAATTCATTTCATCCTTTCACTTCTACCACATATCCCTATATTTTACTCATTGGAAGTTTAAAACAAACCAAAAAAAAAAAAAATGGGAAGTTTAAAACAAACATAAACAATTTTTTTGGGTCTTTTTTTTTAAAAAAAAAAAATAACTCCTAACGTGGTATATTTTGTATTTTGTTGAAAAAACTTTCATAAGATCTTTAATATCTTTCTTGAGGACATTTCTTTTTCTTAAATAAAAATAATAATCTATAAACTTTGATTTTATGAAAAGTGGAGTGTAATAACATTATGGATTAAGCTCATGGAATTATTAATAATGTATTTTATGGGCTTGTGAATCTAACTTATACATATATATATATATATATATATATATATATATATATATTTATTTATTTATTGGGGTTAAAATTATTTTTTTAAGTTTATATATATATTTTTTCTTTTTAGAAAATTTATTTAATTTGATTGTTAGAATTAATATAATTTTAAATAACCCTTTTTTTGGTTAAAATACATTTATAGAATTTTATTTTAGTTTTTTTATTTCAAAATATTTCATGTAATAATGTGGATGTGGAATATATATGAGGTTTTGATTAATAATTTTAAGCATCAAATTATTTAAAAAGATAAAGAAATTATTTTTTTTTAATATCAATTTAAATATAAAACTCAAATAATTGTTTTATTGTAAAACTTGTAAAATAAAAACTAAACAAAACACAAACACCTGTTGACTCTCTTACATTCAATTATCATCTTTTAAAACCACACAATGATGTAATGTTTGTTTTACACCTACGAAAGAGCATATTACTCTGTCACATGATGCTTCTAATCCCATCTTTAAAATAATGCAATCCATGAAGTATGTTGGTGGTGGTCTTGATAAGTACAAAACTAATATTTTTGAACTTCTTTTGCTTAATTCAAATGTAAATTGTAAAAATATTGGTTTCAATGATTCTACTGATTCTAATAAAAAAATAATATTAGCCTCCTCACTAAATGACTTATAATGTAACTTATTTTAATTAGAATGCTTAGAATACTCATGTTTTGGTTAAAAATAACAAATATTATGCACAGAAAAATATAGGCATCGTATATCTAAATGTTAGAAATTACATCGATACAAATCTTGTGGTAAATCTACATAACACTTTGCATTGTTAGAAAATGACTTAATATCTTACATCTCAGGGTAAATTTTTTTGGATTCTTAAAAATATAAATATTATAGAGACTTTTATGCATCTTCACGTGATGTTTATTTGATTATTTTTTATCTCCTATACTTTTCAAGTTTGTATCCATTTTGATTAATTAAATATCATTTTTTCATCCCTTACCTTTTATTGCAAAGGAAATGTGATTTTTACTAACTTATTTTTGTACAATTTTACACATTTTATGATGGAAGTTGTTTTTATTCAAATCGGCCTAGTTGTAAATCTAATTTTATTACATTATGTATATAGATTATAGTTTTAACATATTAGTTATTTAATTTGAAATATTGGTGTTTACATTTTTATCTTTTAGGTTTCGTGGATCATTTCTTCTTCTTTTTGGTCTTTGTTCTATTGTAGATCAACCACATTGTCTGGAAAGGATTCTTGGATATTTTTTATGATCACACTTTCATCCTTGTGACTTTTGTTTTCACTTTATCTTCTTTTTTCTCTCTACTTTTATAATTCCTCTTGAAGAAAGTCTATATTAAGGGGGAGTATTATGTAATCTCAACTCATTTACTTGTCTACAAAAGGTTTTCTCTACTTTTGTAACCCTATATTAAATTTAAAGAGGAATGTTAGAGAATTAATCATATTTTTGTCCTTTCCTATAGGTTTCTAGGTTTATCTTAAGTCTTATATGTGTGTACACTTATTATATTTATAAGTATATTTTACCCTAGCTTTTATGAGGTGTCACTAACCTATATAATTCACTTGTTAAATTTGGGTGTTACTCTCATAATTAACACACCCCCACATGCCACACACATCCTCCTCACTTGTAAGAGGATTAGGGACACTTGTCACACATGTTAATACTTTTACATATAACTCTTTATTGCTTCTATCTCTATTTAAAGATATTTTCTCTCTCATTCTTCATAGACTACAATATTTTTCATGCTCGTGTATTCTTATGATACTCTCTTGGCTTAATGTCATTCTCTCTCTTTTCGAGATTCTTCTTGCTATGTACTTAGAGATTCATATTTATAATAATTTTAATACTATTATGGGGTTTTTCCTATATTTGATGGTTTTCCCACCTATCAAATCTTTATTATCTTATATTTTCTATGTTTGATTCCCTCTTGAGGCAACTTTGTCAATTTATGTATTTTTTTTAATAAATTTAATGTTATTTCTCTTTCGATATTGACAAAAAATCTAATAAAATCACAATGGTGTACTTGTCCTATGACCAAAAAATGTTTTTTAATTAAAATGGAACTACTTTGTGGCCTTCCCACATACATAAATATTTTTCTAAAATATGCCTTTGCCAAAAAAAGCCCTCTAATTTTTCTTTTTGTTATTTTTTTCTAAAAAATAGAACCCCAAATAGGGATATTGAAATGCAATCTAGATAATAAATACTAAAATTGAAGTTGAAAAGTGAATATTAAAACAATATATATCTAACCAATGTAAATAATTTTTTCTTGAAATATTAGACTGTCTTTTTACTTGTAGGCTCTCTAATATATGAATCCATAGTATTGAGTATTTTCAATGTATGATTTCCATTTCTCTATGTCTATATTATTCATTAAATGTGTTCAACTCATTAGTGTTGTCATCAATAAAATCATATATCATTTGTCTTAAATTGAATAATTTTTTCGTTGAGGGTCCCACAATATGATGATAGTCATAATAGGCATTGCTATCATAGTTATGTTGTGTAGGTATTTTTTGATCAATCACTTGTGGAAAATAAAGAGTGATAAGGTTAAACTCAAGTATAATCTATAATAATATATGAGGAGGTCATGAAACTACCTCTGTCCATTGTAGCTTAAAATTTAATTAAATACTTAGGTTTTCATAGTGCATTAACTGTCATATTTACCTTATTATTTTTTTAGTTAGTTTGACATTTTATCTTGGTTTGGTTTTAGATTTAGTTGATGAAGTAGAAGTAGATTTAGGAGAAGGTGTATATTTGAGTTGTAAACCCTAATATTATAAAATATAGCATGTGAATTGAGATTACTAAATATAAAATTTAAGAATGAATCTGAAAAATAAAAAGCCTTAAAAAAATTACAATGATTTGATAAGTGTCATATTCTAAATATAGTGACTATAAAAATGGATAATTACTTAGTATTTTTTATTGACTCTCTAACTATGAATTCAAATATTATGTTGCAAAATAGATTGAGGTGGGCCTATGAGTCATCAAGATATACAGCTTTGTTTATATCTATGTAGGGTCTATTACATAAGCTTTGGGTTAGTATTGACTGTACATATTGAACCATGGTCATCGATAATTATGTGTGTATAAAAATGGGTATGTAACCATACAATAACCTTTTCATGTATTCTAATTATATGTATGTGTAATACTAAACCTTGATCATGTACACAACCCTAAAAAAAATCTCCACCTTGAAATACTATGTGTTTTTGTGAGGACTAAAAACTTGTAAAAAATGGGAAAGGGTAATGGTCTGAGATTACCCTAATCACCCTTGTTTATGAGATATCTACTTGTGTATTTGATATCCAATGGGGGAAATCAAGCCATATTTAATTCTCCCATCTAGTGTGATTATGTAGCTGTGCTCCTTTACTATATGAATACAACTAATTTAGATTTGATACTTTATAATGCTTACTTTGAATTTATTTTTGTATGGTTCACACTTAGCTTATGATTTATCCTAGTGATCGATTATTAAATCGGGACAAGTAGGGATTTTTTTCTTAATGTGTAATAGAGTGTAGATGTGTACTAGATAAGTACCCAATCCCCTATCAAGTGACACCTATATATGAGTCTAATTGAGTAATTTATCATGCCACCATCATGTTAGGCAAATGGTCTAACCCTAAAAATAGTTTATTTTAAAAATTAGTCATTGATGGGAGAGGGTAGATATAAATAGGCATAGGTCAGTACTAGTTAGCAATACTGACCCAAATTGACATTAGTGACCCATCCACCAGAGGACTAAATTGAGTAGTTATGAATGTATGTGCATGATGGTATATAAGTTTCAAATAGACAACGATGTTCTTGTAGATGTGTAACAACATAACATAAGGGTAAAACACATAATCTAGAATGTAGGTGTGAGAGAATGGTGTGTAATGACTATACGTTTGATTGTAATTTATGCATGGTAAATATATGCCAATATTTTCATTATAAATTAATTAACAAAAGATTTTAGTATTTGTAAATGGGACCCTTCTATTATGGTAATGTAATTTTTAGATTAAAAGTAAAAAGTATATCTTAGTGTGTACAATTTTTTTTAATATTTAATAGGAAGATCTAATTGTGTAAGTGACTTAAAAATAAAAAATTATCACAAACATATGGTAGCCAATGTCAATAAATTGAAATTTGACATCTGAAATTGAAATTTTAAAGTTAAACATCAAGGAAGGAGTACACCTATGTGTTGGTGAAAATAATGTTACCCTTGAAAATTTTCAGAGATGAGGATTCCTTATTGAAGCATTGGAGAAAGGTGTTTTCTGCTAAATCACTTCAAGATTAGTTTATTTTGTTTAACCATCAGAATATGGATAGTGATAAAACCCCAATTTTTTGTAACTATGCAAGCCATTGGTTTGGAAAAAAGAAAACCACGACCCTCATAAATTTAGAGATATTTATGTAATTTAATAACCCAAACAAAAACTCATATCTGATAAATATTGGAACCATTACATTAGATATGTATTTGAGAATTAATAAAACCATTAATTAATACACATTCTATGATAGAGTTATAGATAGTTCATCATGTTCCAAAAAAAAACACAAAAACATGTTTCTCGTACTATATTATTTATTCTGAATACTATGCTTCTTATAGTAACCCATCATACATAGGATCCTATGATTCATGATGAGGATGATGGTTATAGTATAATAGGATATCATTTTGTAGATTCATATAAAATTACATATGATAATTTTATCACTTATTATGGGTGATCATTCCCATGTTTGATATAATACCTCCACATGTCCATCCCATAGATTGATTAATCAATTAGCATATCAATTAATAATAATAATAATAATAATAATAATAATAATAATAATAATAATAATAATAATAATAATAATAATAATAATAATAATAATCTAAATATGAAATGTTTCCTAGTTGGGGGGACAAAAAAGTGCCTACCTATGGACATGATTTTACTAAAATTTTAGAAATTTGAACTTCTATAGATAATTTAAGATGGCTAACACTCAAAATTTGAAGATAGTATACAAATATTAATTGTATAATTTTGAGTCTAGTTTCCAAAACACTAAGTTTTTTTTAAAAATGGTTAAGCATAACTATGTTAAACATCTAAAATTTGAATAGTAACTCCTCTTTTTTTAAAGAAAATAAATTAGATAGACATTTATGTATCCCACCATTTTTTTATAACCATTTAATATTATTTTAAACCCTTTGGTCAATATTTAGATAATATATTATAGTTTGTGACCTATATCATTTTATATTTTTTCAATGAATATTTTTTTATTAATTTTTTAAGTAAATAGATCTTAAAAACTGACAAAAAATTGAGTATCTAGATGTGTGCCCCCTAAGTAACTTTTATTTGAATATGTGTATAATTAGGCCTATTTTTTGACCATATAATTTGTTTTTTACTTGTATCAATAAAAAATATTACATAAACATGAGTAGGTATGTATATTTAAGGCATGTAGTGACCTAAAAGGGGTATAGCTGGAAATCAACATAGTTTGAGCCCTTAAAATAATCCAAAAATTATATATTTGGAAAGAGGAGAGCATGCTCATTATTTTGACAATAATTTATTTATTTATTTTTTTTAAAATTCAATGTATTTAGTAATGCAAGTTGAAATTTACTATTTTCTATCAAATCTCTCAGACTCAATTGTAGATTGACAGATCTAAGCCTTTGGCTTGAGAATCCAAGTCATTTCTAAGCCAAAAGGCTTAGTTTTTTGAATTAAAATTTAATTAAATATTACACATTATAACATTTACATGTTATTTTCATAAAACATAAACAAAATTCTCTATGGGTAACCATATTTTTTATCTTTATTTCCCTAATAGTAGTGTGTCATGATAGAGGAAAGGTCCCTAACTTTGGATAGCGAATTATGGTGTTGTGGTATCACATTAGACTAATACATACAAAATAATATTTATGCACACTAATACATGTTCCATTAATGGATCACACCTTAATAAAAAAATTGTTCATCTATTGGTAGGTACATGTTACTACTAGTACCTTTCCCCTATATACACTACCATAAAAAGGATGTAATTATATTTTGATAGGATATATGGCCTTAATTAATAGGTTATGTGAATATATTATGAAAATTTCTAAATGTGATAATGTAATTAAAATATTTAACATGCAACCTAAGGCAATCATGAGACATCAGGACTTAGTTCAAGTTTAACATGTCAACCCCAATGTCATAAAAAATATTAACAAAATAGTCAAACATGGTTGAATCTGAAAGAAATTAGGCCTATTTTTATCCCCTTCTACCTAATTTCATGATTATAAAATGTGGTTTAGGGGTTGATCACCTCCAATTTCATCATATATTGAAGTAAAGAAACATTAATGCAAGTTTTGCATGTATAGGATGTGGTTTGAACTCAATAAAATTGAATTTACCATCATATAATGAATTCATCTATCGATTGGTTCAATTTTGGAGATAATTAGGGTTGAAATGAGCCACATAAACATAATTTAAATTGTATTCATGATGTGATTTGGAGTGACATTAACCCTAAAATGTCATTATATATAATGAACCAAAGAGTTGATTCATTCAATTGAGGTGGCATTTGAGACAAATTTAAACCCCTTAAATGTAATTACTAGAACATGTGATATGATTTGGGTCTAAACTAAGTTTTATTATGTCATGAATTGAGCCAATTAGTCAATTGGTTTAATTAGGGATGTGATTTGGGAAAAAATGAGACCTTACACCAGATTTAGGGCCCAATCATTTGTATAATCCATGTAACATATGGCTTAACTAACCCTAATTTTATCACAAATGCAAACATGAAGGAAACTATGGCCAATTTGAACATAATTGAACCTAAATGCAAGTCTACGATGTGATTAAATGATATAAATTAACTTATGTTTCATGACATGTTGACCCTAAACCATAATTTTATCACAAATATAGTTTCCCTAAACCCTACTTTCATCACATGTATATACAAACCCATTACACTAAACCCTAAATGGGTGAAACCCTAATTTTATGACTTTAATACAACCCTTATGTTCCCTAATTTCATCAAAAATGCATTTTTATGAAGATAATTGGGGCCAATGTGAAACTATAGAACCTACTTTTGCAATTCTAGGATGTGATATGGGGAAAAATTATCACATATTACCATACATATTGAGCCAATTAGTCAATTGTTACACCATAAACCATAAACCCTAATTTTATCACAAACACAAGTTCATAAAGGAAATTGAGGCCAATATGAACCCATTGAACATTTACATAGAACTTATAAAATGTGATTGGAGTGAGATTAACTATGATGTCATCATATATAATGAAATAAAGAGTTGATTAATTTAATCAAGGAGACATTTAAGGCCAATTTAAACACCTTCAACCTAACTACAATCTAGTAGGATATGGTTTGAAGTAAAATTAATTTTTATTATATAATCAATTTAACCAATTAGTTAATTGGTGTAATTAGAGACATGATTTTGGGAAAATTGAGCCAGTAAACCAAATTTATGGCTCAATCAATTATATAATCTATGCAACTCATGGCTTAAAATTGACCATATATCATGTAATTATGCCTTTATTTTGTATATAACCCACTTAAAGGAATTTATGCCACTTATAGGTCTCTTAATGATTTTAACATAATAATATCTATTATATTGGTCTTTAAAGACTAATGGAATTATTTTGATATCAGTCTCCTATGTTTGATCAGCCAATGATGGACTAATGTCTCAATTGAAGATTTAAGTCCTATAATACCCTTCTACAATTTCAAGATACCAATACCTTGGTTTTACCTCATTTTTAATTATCCCATGGACATCATTTTTTTTACCATGGATCTTATGGATTGCACAAACTTATGCCAAGAGGAATCTACTTTAAATTTAATATTCAAATGGTTTTGCCTAGAAGCCTATAGTTTATGGTAGGGTTGACAATTACTTGCATCTAGTTCAAGACTTGAATCTTAACCAAGTATTATTTACTCATTATCCCTTCTAACTTTGGATGAAAGACTTAAAAAATGATCTATAGATCTTATAAAAGTTTTTCACAATTTCAAATTATCAATTAGGTTATCAAATGACTAATAATCTTAACCCCAAAAACTAGTACAGGGTTGTAAATAAGTCCCTTTAGATTGTAGAAAGGTGTCATTCACTTAAGGTCACCTCAATGGTTTCCTAAATGCTTCTTAGAACTATCATAGACCATTTATATAATGATTAGAAACCAATCTTATTATTGGTTTCTCAAAAGAGAATAAATTTAATTGTAACCCCTATTCCTTAGGTCTATACAAGCTTATTTTTATTTCCTCAAAGGGTCTTGACTCAAATTAAGCTCTAATGACTTGGATAGGTAACTTTATAAAAAATTCAAACATGAAGGCAATTATGGTAAATTTGAACATATTGAACCTAAATGTGAGTCTAAAACATGATTAAAGGGGCTAAATTAGCCCACATTTTGTGACATGTGTTGGAATTAAACCCTAATATTATCATGAATTGAATTTAATTTGGACTAATTTAAAATTTAATTTGGGCTAATTAAATCTAATTTGGATGAATTGAATCTAATTTGGACTAACTCAATCTAATTTGTACTAATTGAAATCAACCAAAGGGAAAATTAAACCTAATTTAGAGTGATTAGATCTATTTTTTGCCTAATTGAACCTAATTTGGACATGAATCAAATTAAGGGGATAATTGAAGGGGAAAATGCATTTTATGATAGTATTATTGCATAGTTATAAATGATGAGGCTATAGAACAAATAATTCATACATTTTATAATGCATTCACATTATAACACATACACATTATTTAATATATAGACAAAACTTAGTTTTAAATGATTATTTTTGACCCAAATCAAGAATTATATCCCCACAAACATTCTTTGTGTTCTTTTTATATATTCTTTGCATGGTTTTCAAGTAATGTTTTGGACCCCACATTTGAAAATATATCAAGTCCAATGGGTAATAGATCACATTCAAAGAAGAGTAATAAGTTGAATAACAAAACATCGGAGTAATTAGAAGAGTTAAGAGAAAAACACAAGGTACAAATACAAGTAATTAATTCTAGATAAAGTACAACCACTAATCATGATGAATTGAATAATTATGAAATTGATAATAATGAATTGAATAATGATGAAATTTACAATGATGAATAGAATAATGATGAAATTTAAAATAATAATTAGATAATGTTGGAAGTTCACACTCAAAGCATAGTGTGTGATTTTGTTGGTGTGATTCTATGTAACATGCTTTATCCCCCAACAATGAATAAATTTTCATGGAAACAAATAAAGATGAAATTAAAAATGATTAAAATTTCATGAAAATATATAATGAAGAAAGAAACAATGAATAAAATGTCATCCCAACACTAAACAATAAAAGTAATAATAATTTTGAGCCACCATCTCAACAAATTCCACCATTAACAACACCTTCAAGAATTTTGCATAGAAAAAACAAGTACTTAATTAAATTTGATGAAAATATTTTGAAACAAATGCATAATAAAATGTCTAACCACCATTCAAGAAGACTGGCTCAATAAATGTAGGATAGTTTTTTTATAGATTGGATTATGATAGTCAAAAATGTCAATTATTTGTTTCATTGATGAAAATAATTAAGATGAGACCTACTATGTAAAAATTATGACTAAGAAAATCTAATGTGGATGATAAAAACAATGAAAATTTTGAAAATATACATGATGTATATAATATTATAGGCTCAAAATCATGAAATAAAGATTGTAATGATGGATGACGTATAATTATAACTTATACAGTAAGTGGTCAAATAGGGAAATAATGATTGATTTCAAAAATAAGACGAGCACTTGATATAAATAGAAAAATATTAATGAAATAAATTTTAATATGTGAAAGACTTAATGAACCCAATAGAAATGATATCTAGTCATTATCTGGTAGACTTCCATGAAAGGACACGTTTATAGTCGATGCTCTCAAAGAGTTATTTACAAATTTTAGAAAGAAAACACACAAGTTTTGCCCAATGTGAGAAATATAGTAAAAAGAAGATTTATTCCTCGTAATCATGAAAAAAATCCATTACATTTATTAGATATAAATCAAACGCAATTATACTCTATGTTTTTAGAAAAACATCCACAAATTTTTATTAGTCAAATATTTTTGAGATGGCCAAACCTTTTTATATAAAAATAAATCACACATGCACCACTTATTATTTTAAGAAACATGTTGAATTTTAAATACACTATGATGTTTTTTTCCATATTCATTATACTTTACATACTGATAACATTTTGTATGAGTGTAGCATAAAATTTCTACCAAAATCAGCTAGAGAGTTTATTCCAAAAAGAAATTGGTGAGAGACTAGATGGACAATTATGGTATAAGAAATCATGTTTAGATGGAAATTACAAAATTTGTGATGGATTGCCAAAATTTAATTGTATCCATGAGAAACATACAAGTAAAACTAGATCGTAATTAGTTGGTTTGAGAAAATACAAATATGTGACTTATCAAGTAAAAGATGGCAAAGAATAAAAAAGGTATGAGATTGTTACAAAATAGATACTTGCTTCAAAATTTGTGGAAAAATTTAGGGAGAATTTTTTTTATGAGTATCCAAGGAACACACATAGGGATAGATGGTTGGATGAACATTTAAAGATAAGCAAGGACACATTCCCACTTGATTCAATTGTTTTAGTAGTCAAATTTGATGAAAATTAGACATCCAAACCATGAATGGAAGTTTAATCATAGTATTACAACTCATCACAATTTTCTATATTCATTCATATAGCATTCATGTATGCACCTAATATTACAAATAAAGATAAAAAATATCAAAGGAGTACTATTTATATATTAGTTATGATTGATCAAATTGTACATAGTATGTGCAAGGTTGTTTTGATAAGTTCTATGGTTAGTTGACTGAGAGGAACATTCATATCAATCAACATTAGATTTGGTCAAATAATTTCACACCACAATTCAATAATGCATGGCAATTTTATTGGTTAAGTAGGATGCATGTTACCACTAGTGTCAAACATATTCAAAGTTTTACAAAGGTTGTCCATGGAAAAGGGAAACATGATGGTTTTGGAGTATGTGTAAAAAGATCCATTACAAGGGAGGAGTTGAAATTTAAAGAGGCTGCTAATGTTATGATACAAAAAATGTAGTTCAATGGCGTAATGAGAACATGTGCCATAATGATCAAGCAAATTCTACTATTCGTAGACATTTTTGGTTAATGGAGGAAGAACACTTGGCAAACTATGAAGATTATATGACTCTAATGGGTTCACGTGAGATCTATTTATTTTTGTATCTCAAATCCAATTTATTGGACTATTCATACAAGACACTTGTCATGTTTTTATTCTACATGCATGGAATTAGTTTGGAATGAGCGTGAGTCACAAGCATTGGTGGATGACTAGATTTTTATACCTTTAATTCAAATCAACACATATCAGGTTCCACCATCATTGAAACTTATAGATATGACATCATCACATGACTTTGACCATGTTTTTGTTCTAGTGCAGTCAGGTAGAAGATTAATCATTATGTACTATTTATTTGCATTATCTATCTTGATAGTGTAATTAAAAATTATTTTTTATGATACAAAGCATGTTTTTGTAGCTATTACAAATGAGGAAAATGAAGAGGAAACACATTACTACTTATGTCGATGTGTATATGGAAATAAAAAATTGACTTCTTCAATTATAGATGGAGAAAATATTAACTACCCCACTGGTTTGTGATATTCACTAAAACTTGGCTTTGATGATATCCTATCAAAAATTTAGATGTATGGTTGTTTGAAATGCACATGAAGATATTGCACTATTCAAATTTGGTTCTTAAAATGAGAATTAAATTGCAAAAATATCATGCTGGGGGAATTAAATAGGAATCTATGGAAAGTTTGCAAGTCAGACCATGAAGCTCTTCTTGATATTATCAAGATTAAAGAATATCCTAGTTGTTTGTTGGATTGAAGTGGGCAAGTATGCTGACTTGTAAAATGTATATGTAATGAATTCTACCAAATGTTTTTTTATTTTTTAGGTAGTACATGCATAAATTTTATTTTTAATTACTTACTAACAATTTTTTGTAGGTTAGTGGTGCCAAATAAGCTTCCACCTTCACATGGTTGGCATTGTTAGTAAAGAATTTTGTATTCTTGAAGCTAAGAGGAGTTTATTGATGTTAATTTCCTACTTTTATGACATGTTTTGATAAAATCAAATTCTCCAATACCCCTTTCAATGTTTTTAACACTCTCAATATATCACTTAAGGTTTCATGCTTCACTTAAGACTTGATTTAAACTTGTACTCTCAAATCATTGTTCTTCTAGCCTTATTGTTTAGGTCTAGAGATATGCAGTACAACCTTCTCTCCTTTTATACTCAACCTAAACTCATGAAACCTCTTCCATAAAATCCATATGACCCTTAATACAATCATTAATTAGATGGTTTCAATAATTTATGTCCTTTCTTATGGTTAACTCTCACAAAACTTAGAAATATGCCTACTAACACCTATGTTGCAATCTATTTTGGCTCATTCCTACTTATATCTACATTCCAAGACTCTATAATAAACTTAGTTAAATTCTATAAAATTACCCCAAGGTATCTATAAAGTTATAGTCTCCATCTCTCAACAAAGGTTTAGGAGAATAATATTATCATTTACTAGGTGTGGAAAAGGTTTCAATTCATGTTTGAGGTAATGCTTTAGGAGATGTAAAAGTTTCTTTATTCTAAAACCTTCCATTTCTTGACTTTCACATACTTGAATGATATAGTCACTCAAGTTAAAGATTTTTAAAGTTATTAAAAGGATGATAAAAAATGTAATGCATATATGGGGCTATGAAAAAGTTATCTACATAATTTCAATCCATTTGGATGGGTCATTTTTAATTTAGACCACTTTTAGTGACTAACATACCATGTCTTAAGGTTAAGAACAAGAACTAGGTTGGATTGGGTCATGCATTTATAGATCAGGCATGAAGGGAGGATAATAACCTAGTAATGTATATTATCTTCCCCTCCAAGAATTTTGGTAGTTCCATATTTTAACCAAGAATCACTAGAAATGGAGTTTTGTAATCAAAGCTTCAACTTTCAAAACATTTAATGTCAGTATTTCTACGATCTTGCATAATAGTGAAAATTTGTTTACAGGTGGAATTTTACATCATGGACATTAGATCACATGTAATTTTCCCAAATTAATTTGTTTTGAGTGATGTATTTGCACTTGGGGGTGTCAGAGGCAAAAATGATAGTTGGAGCTGAAGAAGTCTCTTCACTACCAAAAAGTTGCATTTTAGGACTCATTACTACAACTTGTGCCATGGATTTTTCTCTAAGTTTATACACAATTTATCCAAGGTGAAATTATATGTATTACACATACATAGGAGGGATCATATTATTCATCCATATTCCTTATTGTTTTCATTTTATGCATGTCTAGAGTTAGGCTAAAAATATACATTTTCTTACGTTGAGAAGGGTGTTCTTGAGCCTAAAATAGGTGGTGGGTGTATGCAATCAAAAATACATCATGTATATAAGTAAATCCTAACTCAAAAAAGATAGAGAATACCTACACATCTAATTGGGAATGCATTAGTTAAGCGGGAGCATGACCAATATGGAGATCCACTATAACCAATTAGGGGATCTCTTACCATAATACACCATGCTAAGGAGGGTTCTAATGCCTCCAGTCTAACACAATCATGAAATAACCCTAAAGGGGTCCTAAGTTTTGATATTTCACCTATAATAATAATAAATAAATTAAATCTAATCTAGTGCTCACTAAATCTTATGGCACAACATGAGAGGTTATTAAACAATAAAAACATGTATAAGAGAATCTCAATTAAGCTAAGTATGAGTAAGATCCTAATACATAGAATATGAAGAGTAATATTATTCAAAGCCAATACTTATTATACTTTTATCTACTAAAAAGAGGAACAAATTTAGAGAATACTTACTTGAATGTGAACCTATCGAGACTCAAACTCTCCTTTGGAAAATGGGGCTTCATAAGAGGTTGTTGTGGTTTGTAAATATAACTAAGAAAGGCCAAAGCATCTAAGATCTATTCACAAGACTAGATTTTCCAAGTAGAAACCCTAAGCTAAGACTCATCAAGTATAATGATGGAAGAAAATATTTTAAATAATCATGAGTGAATAATAACACTTGATTGCATAAAGAAAAATGATGAAATGATGTTATATTTATAGGCAGATTTAACCTTTGACCCTCTTGAAAATACCGGCTGATAGGGTTGACCTAGTTGACCTAGCATAATTTTAGACAATGATTCACTAGGTCATGAGTTAGGTCATCCAAAGGCTAACCTAATTCCTAAGTCAAAATCACTTGAAACTATATAGGGTTGACCCATTTGACCTAGTATAACCAACTGACAAAAAGGGACCAATGTGAGGAAAAGAGGGATGGAAAGAGGAAAAATATTGAAGGATTGTGCCAAAGAGGGATAATAGCTTAGGGAATAGTTTTTAGGATCTAGTTGGATTGATAATAAGTGGAAATAATAGATAAAAATCATATGAATCACCAATGGTCTACCCACCCCTTTCATAGTGTACCCCTTAGTGTGTGCACTCATAGAGATTGAGTCTCGATAGCTTCCTACAAGATGTAAAGCAACAATAATTGATAAAATTTGAAAATATTATGTGTATATATATGCCCACTCAAATCTCAACATGTGTCACTGATTTGTAACATGGGATGATACTTCAAGAAAGAACATAGGAACACATAATGTTGATGTTAGAAAAAAAGTTTTATTTTAAAGCATAAAATAGCTAAAAGTAAATGACAAAAAAAAGTAAATAACTAAAAATTAAATGTGATGCATACCTAGATTTACCTTTATCATGGGATGGTTTTCTATTGTGTTTTTATTTTTAATTATGTAGGGCATAGAGACTACTTTTGACAAAACCAAGAATGCAAAACTAAAGAGTAAAAACAAACAAATGCAAGAAATCCAAAATAACTAGTGCTATGAGGATGAGACATACTTGGAAATTTGGAAATCTAGGGTAACAAGTGCTATGTTAGACCAAATTACCAAGTCAAAAACAAGAATAAATCAGGTAACTAGAAAACCAAGGCTACTAAAGACCAAAAAACTCAAACAAGTAAACCTTAAGTAAGAAAGGCAAACTGACCAAGTCAAACTAAGGATATATTTTAAAAAGGATGGTAATCAAATAGTGAATGTAAAAGTAGAAATAAAATGGTAAAATAACATTGATGAGTGAGCAATAACAATCCTTACTCAATCATCAATATAAAAAGGGTCATAAAAAGGGGAAAAAACATTTTCGAGTGAGAAGTAACAAGCTAACCTCATGCAACAATGAAAAAAAGGTACGAACTTAGGTGTCCTTAATAATAGCATAACGTAACAAATAACAAATTATAAAAATAAATCAAGAACAAGTCTAGAAATGTAAATCTATGGTGTAAATAAAGTAATCTTTAGTTTCTCAAACATATTATTTTTCTCTAAAGATAGATCAAACCAAAACAAAGGATTTCTAGCATGTTTTTAAGAGGTGAAGAAGAAGGAAGTAGAGAAGAAGGCTAAAAAAAATTGGAATCACAATTTGTTTATCAAGGGGGGGATGAAATAGGTGGAGGGGATAATGAAGGAAAAACCAAGGTAAAAGAACTCTTTATTGAAGTCAAGACACTCAAATTAGGTTTGTCAAAACAAGATGACTTTTGACCTTAAGGACTCTAAAGAACTTCTCTTAGCCACACAAGTCTTAGGTCAATAACTGTAGTATGTAGATCATCCCATGAAGGCTATATGCATAAAAATTAAAATGGACCTACCTTCCCACAATGTGTTCCCCATTCCTCAAGACCTCTTACAGAGTCATTAGTCTACTACTAAGATTGGGTACTTGCATAAAAAAGTATGTAGCACCATAGAATTTGTTGAATTATTTTATTCCAATCTACTAGCCTGCCACACCCCAATACACCTCAACTCTATGTGAGGCTAGATGTGGAGTTTAAGCTTCAATTAGAGATAGGAGATGTGCTTATAATCATGTTTTTTGGTGTGATTTTGACTTTTAATATTTTTATGTTTCCTTTTGTATATCATTGTTTTTTATTTCAAATGATTTGGCTTTTAACTTTCTTGATGGCTTTTTTCTATTCCTCCTCCATATGGATTTGGAAAACCAATCATGGGTACTAAAGATGAATTTCATTTGAATACTTATGACTTGGTTACAAAGAGAGATAAATTCAAATAACATGGGGTCTAAGAGTCTCATAAATATAGGTGAAATAAAAGTGATATCTTGACTTCAACCTTGTTTTATCCAATGTGGAGTGAAAGGAAAGGAAATCAAGAGGAATGACACATGGAACAATTTAAATTACTTCAAATCACAAAAAAATGTGACAAAGGGAAAAAAAGGGATACAATGATATTAAAGTGTGATTCCTTATCATAAAAATGAGGGAAATGGAGGGAAACATGCTAACAAATATTTTTATACAAATTCCATCTATCAAAAGAAACAAAAACTAAAGCTGACAACAAGGATCCAAAACACATTCTAGAAAAGGAATAACATGATATTAATTTTATGAGGAAGGATAGGTCATATCCATGGTATTAAAATGCAACTCATAAAAGATAAATCCAAAGGATGCCAAAAAGTGAGTAAAAAGAATATGAAAATAACTAAGACTATGGTACATCATGAGGAAGACTGGGTCATATCCACAATTTTACAATGTAACTTATGAGAGAAAGGGGAAACCAAAAGACTAAAAAGGAAATAATAAAGGTTTGTGAAAAGAGAGAGTTATTGCAAAAGGAAAGACCTGTGTAAGTATCCTACAAAAAGGTGTTAGATATGTATAGATAAAAATCATGAAAAGAAGCAAATGTGTTAGGCAAAGTACTTTTTAAATAATTGTACATTGGTGGACTCTTTGAAAACATGGCCTTCATTAGTTCAAAGGTAGTAGGTAGTTGGACCAAGAATACCTTTGACTATATAAGGGCCCCACCATTTTTGGCCATATTTACCTTCTTTATCATGGGTGTAGTCTAATTTAAGGACAAGATCACCAACATTAAATGTGCAAACTTTAACACTGTTTTATGTTTTTTGGAAATATGAGCCTTATATTGGCAGTTATGTTGTAAAGAAGAAAGATGATGTTCATCAAGGATATCAAGGGCATGAAGTTGATCTTCACATAATTCTTCATCAAGAATGATACCATGAAGAGATATATGGAGAGAGGGAATCTCAACTTCTAAGGGAAGAAGTGACTCAAAACCATAGACTAGAGAGAATGGCATTGCTTGAATGGCAGTACATATGCTAGTTTGATAGGCCCAAAGATTAGGGTAAAGATGAAGATGCCAATCCATATAAGTTTCATAAATTGTCTTTTGGAGGATTTTTTTTAGAATTTGTTAGTGGCCTCAACTTGACCATTGCATTATAGATGATAAGGTGTAGAAAATTTGTGATTGATCTTGAATTTAGCACAAAGCTATTTAACATGTTTATTTTTGATGTTACCACAATTATCAGAAATGATGGTATGTGGACCACCAAAATGGAAAATGATTTGAGTAAGAATAAATTTGTAAATGGTAGCACTGTAACAAGGGGCATGACTTCAACCCATTTGGTAAAATATTCAATAACAATGATGATAAAACATGGCCATCTTGGGAGCGAGGTAACTTGTTAATGAGATTGAATCCCCATGTGGAAAATAGCCAAGGATATTTGATAGTTTGAATCTCAAAAGGAGGTGAATGAATTAGATCATCATGGAGTTATAAAGGAGTACATTTTTTAATGAATTCAATTGCATCTTTTTCAAGAGTAGGCCAAAAGCAACCCATATGTAAACATTTATGGGCTATAGCATGTCTACTATAGTAGCCACTATAAATGCCCCCATGTGCTTGTTCAAGAAGAGGAGGGACCTCATATTGCATAACATAACAAAGCAAGGTACCTTCAGTTTTGCAATAATAAAAGTGTGTCAAAATACATACTTAAAAGCTTGTTTATGAATACATGTCTTTTCATGAGAGTCTGAGTTAGGATGATAATTTTGATGTTACAATAATTGAATAATGTCTTGATACCATGGGATTTGTCAAATAGTAATAGCCTCAATGTGGTAAATAATCAAATTTGGTGGTTGAGTGGAAGACAAAAAAAATATTATTTGTATAAGAAAAGTAAGAGCATAAAGAACTTGGTGGGGATGAAAGAGAGAAGCTAAAGAATCAACAATGGAATTTTGATCTCCAAGAATAGGCTCAATAGTGAAACAGATGAAATCCTTAGCAAGAGTGGTTGAAATTTGATGATAGGTAATGATATTTTCATTTTTGCATTGATAATCACCATTGACATGGTGGTAAATAAGTTGATAATCACCCAAAGTATGTAGGTATTGAATGTCTATGTGAAGGGAAAATTGCATGCCTAATATTAAAGCTTCATATTTAGCCATATTATTGGTGACATCAAAGGTGAAAGGAAAAGCTAAAGGTATGATTTTGCCAAGAAGACTTGTAAGAATACAACCTACCCTAACTCCATGAAAGCATTTAGCACCATCAATGTGAAAGATCCAAGTATCCTTGTGTATGTCAACATTAATTTCAAGAAGATCCTAAATAATTACTTTAGGTTTAGTAGTATTGGAGGAAATAGTGGATTCATCAAGATTGTTTGCTTCAAGATCAATGGTAAAGTTATGAAAATAATCTTTAAGAGAAGTATCTTGATTAAGAAATTCAATATAGAGGATATTATCATTTGGAAGACTATCCTGAAGGGGAGAAGTAGCTAGAATGGGATATTCAATATGTTGATCATCTATGACTTGTCCTTTAATATTTGGAGATCAAATTCCATAAGGACCATCCATTTTTTAATTCTATCTCCATGAAGAAAAGATTTAGAGATTAAGTGATGAAAGGGGTCAAAATAAATAATGACATTAGTAATCTAGTAAAACATGTCATGGAAAATATTTTCAACTACAAAATATATGGTGAGGCAATCACATTCAATTTTTTTATAACATGTTTCATAATAGATGAGGCATTGGCTAATGTAATAGATGGCATACTCTCTTCCAGTATCATCTTAGTGGGCAAGCATTTCCCTAGTTGATATAGGTGTGGAATAAGTATATAAAATCAAGGGTTTATTATTGGAAAGAGGATAAAGTGTAGGTGGGTAAAGAAATGACTCTTTAAAATTATCAAATGTTTTCTTACAAAGATTCATCCCTTCTAGATTAGTGCCTTTCTTGAAAAGAGAATTGATAGAGTGGATGTGATAAACCATTTCAGGGATGAATTATTTAATTTCCCATGTTTGATTAAGTGTGAATATCAGGAATGGATCAATTAATGGTCATGTTGATGATAATATTAATCTTAGTGGGATACACATTGATGCCATGGAGAGATACTAGGAATCTTAACAATTTTCTAGATGTGAAACCAAAGACACATTTGTAAGGATTGAGTCTAACCCAATTTTTAAGAAGATGATCAAAAATGATAGCAAGATATCATAGATGAATCATACAAATTTTTGATTTAGTAATGATATCGTCCACATATTTTTCAATAATTTTATGGATAAGATCTTGAAAGATGTGAGTCATCAATCATTGGTCAGTGGCTCTGACATTTTTAAAACTGAAAGGCATTTTGACGTAAAAATAGGTGTCCCATTCCATGGTGAAAGTGGTCATATGTTGGTCCTCAGGGGTAATGTGAATTTGACTGTAGCCGAAGAAGCCATCTATAATAAATAACATTTCATACCTAGCTATGGAATCAATGATGACATCTATCAAAGGGAAAGGGAAGTTTTCCTTGGGACATGTGATATTAAGATTATGAAAATCAATACAAATGTGAATGACCATAGTGACCTTTTTTTAAAATCAAAATAATGTTATAAACCAATTCATAATAATCCACTAGTTTGATAAATTTAGCATTGATTAATTTTATGATTTCCTTATGACATAAGGAAGAAACCTTGGGTGGAAATTTCCTTTCCATTTGATGTAAAGGCTTAGTATGAGAATAAGTAATGATATTATGCATCATAATGCTATGTTAAATTCCAAGCATGTCTTCATAGGACCAAGCAAAAACCTCATGATACTTATCAAATATTTAACTAAAATTATCATGTTTGGTAGGTGAGAGTTCATGAGATACTGTAATTGGTCAAGGACAATATGGAGTATCATATTTAATGTGAGTGGTTTCTTTGATAAGCATGTCATTGGAATCTTGAAAGTGATATGGTGCATTAGGTAAAGAAGAGATTGGATTAGTTTTGGGATCAATGCTAGAAACAAAGTTGTTGAAATGAGTGGTTTTAGTTTTAACACTCACAAGTTTGTGATATTTCTGAGGAATTTGAGGTTCTCGAGCATGAAGTATTTCAAGAATAACTTCATCACTAGGTAAGGTGAGAAGAGGACCATAATACTCAACATCTACTTTGAGATCTAGAATTTGATTACAATGGTGATCATACTTAGAATGTATCTAATGAACATCAATTACCATAATACCTAGTGTAATCTTGGGAGTAGGAATGGTAGATGGATCAAGAGAGGTGGGAGTGTTGTTTTGGTGATGGTATAAGGATTAGATGTGATGATTGGATCAATAAGTGGCAAAGGAGATGTAGGAATTTATGGAGATTCAGAAGGTATAATTTTCTCTACCACCCAAGGGGTATCAATAAGTGGAGAATTGGTAGGAGGCACATCACCTTCATGATTTAAGTTACGATCCATAGAAATGGTATGGACATCTTGATTAAAATAATGAATTTGGGATAGGTTTTTTGATAGTGATGGACATCCAAGTCTCAAAATTGAGCTTGGGCCATTATATAATTGTCATCATATGTTGGAGAAATTATACATGATTGAGAGTCAAGGGGAGTTTTAGAAGGTGAAATCCTAATATTACTAAATGTACGAGGAGACATGATGTGAGGATATTGAAATAATTTGGCCATTCCAAAATCTTTACAAGTAAAGGCATCTTATGTTAAATAAGGCCCCTAAGCATTGCATAGAGGGGGAAAGTTAGTAATATCATTAATAAGAGGAATAGTACGGTCCCTAGGTAATAGAGAAGGAGGAAGCCACTATGAAATGTAGGGATGAAGCTTGGTAGTATTATAATTATTTTGTAAATCATTGGGTTCGTCATCATCATAGTCCATAAGAGTAACTTGTAAATCAAGATTTATGTTGATGAACTCAGGTAAAGGAGAACTATTGATCTTAGGAATGGTAGTAATATGTTACTAAGACTTAGGATTAGGAAGTTGAATAATTCATGGGTTGGGATCAACTTCATGCTTTTATTATTTTCCATTATGTAATAATTTAATGCATTTTCTACTAGAAGAATCAATGGCTCTCATTCGATGAGTCCATGGATGACCAAGAAGTATATTATAAGATAATGGTAGATCAAGGACCATAAGCTTGGTTAGAATGGTCTTATGTCTAATGGTTAATGGAATACAAATACAACTAAGTGGCTTTTGATTTGTTTTAATTAAAACAATGAAAAGTAAGATATGTTTTCTTGATATGATCCTTGTTATAACCAAGTTGTTGGATAAGCTACAAAGATGTCACATTAATACCAAAGCCTCCATCAACTATAAATTTACGGATAAGGGTATTATTAATGGTTATTTTAATAAGAAGTGGTAGATCATCAGTATGAAAAATAAATTCATCATTGATCATGTTCTCTTCAAGAAATTCAATATAAGGCTTGGAAGGACACATAGTTTTAATGGTATTGACATTGATAGGTTGAGAATATATAGAAGGTGGTTCTTCATATATGGAGGATGGATCTTCAATTTCTTAGAGCTGTTTCATTAGGAACTTGTGATGATAGGGTGATGTACAAACCAACTCCATAATAGGAATCTTACAAGGCAAAGATTTGAGTTCTTCAAGAAAGTTACAATGAGATTTAGAAGAGCCAGCACAAGGTTTAGGAAGTAAAGTAGATTTTGAAGGAATAAATGTCATTTGAGGTTTAGAAGGAAGAAGTGATTCATCATGGGATTTCAAAGTTAGATTAGCAGTGGTAGTATCCTTGAGAAGTTTTTCTTCTAAAGATGTCTTTTTAGGTTTGGTAATAGGATATTTGTGAGCCTACTTATGATGATAATTGGCCTTGGTAGTGTTAACATATTGATAATTATTATAATATTGATCATAATCGACATCAATGGCACAAAAATCCTTGGTATTTGTTTAATTATTTGAAAAATATTTCTAGTTATTTAAGGTAGAAGCTTTGGAATCTTGTCATTTTTAAGAAGTAGCAGTGTACTCTTGATGATGCAAGTTGATCATGGATTCATGATTAAATGAATCACCAAGCATATATGAGATATAAAATTTAGTGATACATTTATAGGATTCATGGGAGTGACCAATGTTGGCATGGAACCAAGAAAATTTATTAGGTTCATACCACTTAGGAGTATTGTTAGATAGGTGAAAGGTTTAGAGTGTGGTAAGAATTGATTCATTTGATGAACTGAGAGAGGTGTGTGATAAGATGAAGGGATGTTGGCTTTGGTAACTCCTAGTTTGGTTTTCAGAGTATTACTAATGATATCATTGGTAGATGTTTGAAAATACCTTTTAGAAGTTTAGTATTAGGTTTGAATTTCTTCATGAGAAAGCCTTGACATTTATCTTTGTTAAGATCTTCAATAAGTGTTTGGGAAGCAAAGGTTCAAACCTTGTATTGAAAAAAAGGAGTTAAATAAGTGATAAAGAGTTTGAAAAAGTTATCATCAATCATGTTATGGTTGGATTTGTGTGCCAATGACTCCATCTTTTGATAAAGTCATAAGCTGATTCAGTGGGAGATTGCTTAGCATTAATGAAATGGCTAAGATAAGTTTTAGGAAGATCATTATGTTGAAACTTTTTAACTAAAGGATTGACCAAATCTTCAAGTCTCCAAATAGAATTTTAGGGTAGTTGGTTTTATCATTCTAATAAATTGCTAGTGAAGGTTTTAAATAAAAGTTTAGGTGTGGTGAAGGTATTAGTTTGGATCCACTCTTTGTAAAGATTGCCAAAGGATTTATGGAATGAGGCAGGGTATTTAGTCCCATCATATTTGATGGTTGGAGATATGTTAACAATATCAATGGATATAATAAAGGGGGATAAAGGCTCATTTTGAATAGTTTGAAGCATCTTTTTATTTATTATGGATTGAGGAATAATATTGCTTGAGGCATCTTTAATAGGTGGACGAATGTAATTAGGATTAGCTTGAGGATGGATAGTTAGAGGTTGATTAGCCATATTAATCAAATGTTGTTGAAGTGTCATCATTTTATTGGTGTTAGAATTTTTCATTATGTTCATATATTGGATAAGTTGGGTAAGAATGTGAGTCGTATCAGGAGGTGGGTTGGTGTTGGTGGGAGCACTCCCCCAAATTAGTATTAGGGGGAGGATTATAAGAAGATGGATTATTGATTAAATTTGTGTCAATTTCTCCCCCATTAGTTTGAAAATTTTAGAGATGAGAAGTATATTTATAGGTATAGAAAGCATCAGATCTATCAACTTCAACTTGAGGTGTGATTTCCATCAAGTTACAAGTGATGGATGGAGGAGGGGAAAAGGTTCCCCAAGAGTGATGATGATCTTGGGAAGAAAAGAGAGGGATAAATGAACATCCCATATAGTATTTAAATGAATTTAATCTATCCATAAAGATTCTGATAGGAGACTTCATTATGACTAGAGAAAAATGAACAAAATGGTAATAAGGAAAGGTAGTAAATTGGATCAAAAAATAGGAAAGGCAAAAAATAGTATAGGGTCGACTAGGTCAATTGAACATAAGAAACAAGGTCTATAAATATTACAACGTTGATTGGGTCTACCTAGCATATAAAATAGAGGATAAAAAAGTGTAAAAGGTCTACTGGGTTGACCATGTATAGTAGATAGGGAAAATAAGATAGTTTGTAATATATTATGTCGATTAAAATGATTATGCACTAAGATAGGAATAATTTTGTAATTATTTTGAAAAGAAAGAATTAAAGGGAAACAAGTAACCAATTAGATCAATGAAATTGATCAAATTGAGGCACATAACAAAAATCCTTGCACCAACCTTAGCTAATTTAAGTTTTTGCAATAAAACACACAATTGATCAAAGATCAAGCAATAAAATTGGAAAGTAAAAGCTAACTAGATGGTCAACCTAAATGTTGTTAGATTATTAGAATTTTTAAATGCGATAGGAAGTTGGTTGTCAGCAAGGAACTACAAATGAATATAAGGATAGTTTTGATATGTTTAGGATGAAAAGGATATGTATTGGTAATTATACGGGCTTGGTATTAGGGCCTGTTGGGTGAATATTTTATCACCAACTAACTGATGGAAAAATAGGTATATCAACCTCAGCGTAAGGAGATTTGATCAAAAAAATGTGTAGGTTTACCATAGCATAATGAGATAAATCTCTCCTCCCATCAAGGGGAGGTTCCCTATAAACAACTATATACTAATATAAATTGAAAATAGACTCAGGGGTGAGATAACACCATCCATCTCTCTTTTTCTAGAGATGATGTTCACAGAGTAAAGGAAAATTCCTGGGTAATTGTTGAAGGAATTTCTCTTCTTTCAAAAATGATGTTAAAAAAACTAGAGGAAGACTTCTTGGGTAGTAATTGTAACCACAAGAAACCCATGAAAGCACAAAGTCTTTCATTACTTCTCCTACTGAAACAGGACAAGGCATGAAAATAAAAGAAATGCCAATAGTAGAATGAAGTGTAGCACAAATTCTCCACCTCAAATACAACAAGATAAAAGGTTATGAAGGATAATGGGAGCTCAAAGTCTTTCCAATATCCTTTTCACTAAAACATAAAACACAGACTAAAGAAAATTGTGCCAGCACAAAGTCTCCCACAGTCAGCTTCAGGACACCTTTCAGATTATTTCCACTAATTCTACTTATTTGATTAAATGGATGACTATATTTAGGAAATAGACATAAGATAAATATCCTAGATATTATAAGATATTTCAACACAAAGTCTGAAAGGTCACTTGATTTCTCATTCATTTGATAAAATATTATTAACAATCTGAGCTCAAAGTATCATGAATGCCTTTCAATTTGGGTAGAGTTTTGCTTCTAATTATTGAGAGATCTCCCTTGCATAAAATGAGAGATTACAATATATAGAATCCAAGAGAAAGACTTTGGTTCTTGTTTCCAAGAAATGGCCCATGCTGCATTTAATGCCTTTAATGCATTTGAAATTTTGTGAAGGGGCCATACTAGAAGAGGTCATCAGCCTTAACATTGGCATTCTAATTCATCTCAAATGTCTCCTACAAAGTATGTGCCACTTGGTCCTTTTGAAGATATTTACATGGCTATCCATTCACTTTTACTCAAAGGGATAAAAATAGGCCACGCCATTGAATGCTCGCACTCTCTAATGCCATTTGGTGGACTGCTCCACCTACTAGAATAAATCTTTGTAGATATTTATAGATTCTCTATATAGTTCCCTCTTTTCTTGCTATATTTTGTCTCTTCCTGGTGATCTAAGATCTCAGGCTATCTTCTCACTTTCTACTGGCTCTTTCGGCTCTTTCCTCAACTAGTCACTGAGTTTGTTCTTAGGTATGTGCCATATTTGAAAATCAATAATTATTTTATAACCCTAAATTTGATGTCTATGGGGACGTCACCGATCACTAGTTGCTTGAACCACTTTGAACCTTAAACCTTTTAGAGTGCACTGGTTCAATGGTTCAATAGTTTAGGTGATTCAATCAGCTTGTTGGTTCAATATTTCTTTCAAAGAGCCACATTCACTTAGTCTATTTTGGGAGTTCAACGTATCATTGAACCAATTATTTAAACCTTTAAACCACTTTGAATTCTTTGGGAGTTCAATGGTTTAATGGCTCATCAGTTCATTAGTTCAAAGGTTCATTCCATATTATTTAAACTCTTTTGAACCTTCGCTTGAACCTTTCACTTGAACTTCTTCTAGAATCTTCCACTTGAACTTTGAACTTTGAAATATGTGAAGCTTTTGGAGTCATTGAACCTTTAGGAGTCATTGAACCCATTGAACCCTTTGAACTTGTTTGAACATTTTAGAGTTCAATGGTTCAATGGTTCATTCCAACTCTTTGAACCATGCCGATGAACCTTTTGATCAAACCTCGACATTGAACCATCTTTGTAATGTTTAGGAAACACCTAAGTGTTTGGAACTTTATTTGTGAAAGCCTGCCTATTGAACCTATGATTTCCTTAGCTGAAAAGGCTTGATTAACTAAAAAAATTGACTACTTAGAACTTTTTTTAGAAAAGAAGATATCATTTTGGCCTGCAAGACCAAAATGGTTGACATGTTATCCACAAAAATAAGTGATGGATTTTGGGAACAATAGCTAGCTCTAGTGTGGGAACTTCCATCGATTGTAAAAATGATCAAAGGGAGTAGAATCCAGACTCTTAGTGCCTTTATCTATGCCATTGGGATATGGAGTCATGCCACCCAAGAAGAAAGATGCCAAAAAACAAAAACAAATAACACAAAACAAAACTAAATACTATACAAATATACAACCGATCTTATCTGATACTTCAATGATTGAAGTGCTTCAGATGCTACCCACTATGAGGCAATGGAAATGGCATGCCATCTTGATACTTTAGCAAGAAACTATTCTCACCATTTACTCAGTGAATGGCAAATGGACCTCTCCATAGGGAACCCAATTTTCCATGCATCCCTTTTGGTTCTCTCCTCTTGTCCCATAAAAAGACTTGATCTTTAATCTAAAAATCATGAATCCTTGCTCTCTGGTCGAAGAGATTCTTTACCAGACTTTGATGTGCAACAATACGGTCCATCACCATAGTTTGCTACTCATTTAGTTTAGTCAAGCACATGATCCTCTTGTCAATGGAATCTTCAAATGTTTGATCTTCGAAAGCCTTCACCAACTTTAGTGCTAGTAGTTCCAGGGTGATTGGTATCTCTACATTCAAATCATATAGAAGTTGAAATGGTGACATACCTATTTCCCTCTTGGGTGTAATCATGTCTACCCATAAAGCATCAAACAATACTTTATGCCAGGTTCTCTGATTGTCATCTACCAACTTCCTGATAATGGTCACCAGGTTCTTATTGCTTGATTTTGCTTGACCATTTCCTTACGGATAATAGTCAAAGGAGTGGGAGAGGGTGATCTCATAATTGTAGTAAAACTGGGTAATCTCATGAGAAGAGAAACAAGCTGCATTGTCTATTACAATCTTGGTTGGGACCCCAAACTGAGAATAATATTTTCCTTGAGAAAATTACATACCACCTCTGAAGTAGCATGCTTGGCTGGAATGGCTTCCACCCACTTGGTAAAGTATTCTATGGCTGTGAGAACATAGTCATGTCTAGCACTTGAGTATGTGTTTACAGCACCAATAAAATCAATACCCCATTGTTGAAATGGCTCTTTGATTACCACCAGCTTGAGAGGCAATGTGACCAACTTGGGTCTCACAATGAACTATTGACATAGCTCACATCTACGCACCCAATTGTATGTATCTTGAAATAGAGTAGGCCAATAATACCTAGCTCGTATAATATTATGAGCAGTCATAGGTGTATAAAAATGTCTGCTACTTGCCAGATTGTGGAAGGACTCTAAAAGTTTGGACTACTACACTTTGTCCACACAATGAAGGAATACCCCATCAAGGCTCCTTTTGTACAAATTGTTGTCCCACAGGACATAGTTAGCAGCCTTCAATTTAATAGTTCTCTTTTATTTACAAGACAGGTGGGTAGGACACTCACCATAGGTAAGGAAATGAGTGATATTGGAATACCACTCATCTGTAGTAGTGACAAAGAGAACTGTAGGCATGCCTTCAACCTTTATTTTTTCATGCCCTATTTGATAAGACCTAAGTTCCCCAAAGCTCTGACACAACTTGTCAAATTTAAGAGCACACATGATTACCTTTGTATAAGCAACTTAAGATTGCAAAAATAACTAGAAGAACAAATAACTACCAATGAGAAAACACACAAAATATGAGAGGCAACACACAATTGTATTCAACTCATTACAAAGGAAATTACAATAAAGAGATCACACTCTTCTTCCACCTCTGTGAGGCTTCCTCCTCAAGAGCTCCAAGTAATCTTCCCACCTGAGTAATCTTCTCTCATAGGTCACAACTAACAACTAACACAAGCTATTGTTCACCTCATTGTACATCCAGTACAATCAAGTACGAACCAGTACTCCAAATAGATCTCACCATGATCCTCCTCCTGATGTATTACTGTCACCTTGATCTTGCTCCCCCATCAATCTTGTTCTGACCCTTGCATACACACATCCCTGCAGACCAACCTAATCTTATCACATGTAGATCTCCACCAAGATCCTGCAACACCTTGCATATCAAACCTGATCTTACATACATGGGGAATCCTACTTGATTCCACCATGGGAAGAACTCTCCAAGCTCTACACTTGGGTTCTACAAGTTCAACACTTAACAATACAGCCCATGAGTCTATTATATAGATCTCATGCATACACTAATTTAGACAAGCGGCTCAAAGACATGAACTGGTCTTTAACATGCAAACTCTGCGTTCACTTAACTGACTGTTCATCAATAACAGTTCTTACTGCCACAGGCGACTGACATCGGTCCCTGCCTGACTGGAGGTGACCGATGCTGGCTGATCTCCTATCGATGCTAGTTTCCCTTGCACTGTCCCTTGACCGACATCGATTGTGGCCTACCGATGTCGGCGACTGTGATGCTCTAAAAACCTCCCTGTTTGCCTTAGGTGAAGCTTTGAGCTCCACACCCTAACAATCTCCCACTTGGAGATAAAGAGCTGCACCTGTACCCATACCAATACTCTATCTAATCTACATCTTGGCTTGTATTCCTCTTCAAGCTCCCACTTGAAGACAACCCACCACACTCCTTTTGGTGTTAATCATGTGCCTAAATTTCTTCATCCTCAGCTTACCTTCTTTTGTTGTTGTTATACTCCCACTCAATCAAAAACCTTGTGAATGACCTGTAATCAACAAACCACTAACCAAATCTTGCCATCTGTTAGTCAAACTCACTCTGAGAACATCCAACCTCGCTTTGATACCATTTGACAGTATCAGCTCTTGAACCTATAACCAAGCTCTGATACCATTTGATATGACCTAAGTTCCCCAAAGCTCTGACACAACTTGTCAGAATTACGAGAACACATGATTACCTTTGTATAAGCAACTTAAGATTGCGGAAATAACCAGAAGAACAAATAACTACCAATGAGAAAACACATAGAATATGAGAGGAAACATACAATTGTATTCAACTCATTACAAAGGAAATTACAATAAAGAAATCACACTCTTCTTCCACCTCTGTGAGGCTTCCTCCTCAAGGGCTCCAAGTAATCTTCCCACCTGAGTAATCTTCTCTCATAGGTCACAACTAACAACTAACACAAGCTTTTGTTCACCTCATTGTACATCTAGTACAATTGAGTACGAACTGGTACTCTAAGTAGATCTCACCATGATCTTGCTCCTGATGTATTGTTGTCACCTCGATCTTGCTCACTCGCCGATCCTGTTCTGACCCTCACATACACACATCCTTGTAGACCAACCTGATCTTACTTATCACATGTAGATCTCCACCATGATCTTATAACACCCTGCATATCAAACCTGATCTTACATAGATGGAGAATCCTACTTGATTCCACCATGGGAAGAACTCTCCAAGCTCTACACTTGGGTTCTACAAGTTTAACACTTAAAAATACAGCCCATGATTCTATTATATAGATCTCATGCATACACTAATTTAGACAAGTGGATCAAAGACTCGAACTGGTCTTTAACATGCAAACTCTACATTCACTTAACTGACTATTCATCAACATCATTTCTGACCACCACAGGCAACCGACGTTGGTCCTTGCCTGACTGGAGGTGACCAATGCCAGTTGATCTCCTGCCGATGTCAGTTTCCCTTGCACTATCCCCTGACTGACATCGGTTGTGGCCTATTGATGGTGGTGACTGTCATGCTCTGAAAACCTCCCTATTTTCCTTAGGTGAAGCTTTTAGCTCCACACCCTAACATTATTTCCTCTGGTATGTTATCAGTAATTAATTGATAGAGGCCTCTTCTTCACATAAGCTTCATAGGTTTGATAACAAGATCAAACTCATAGATTTTATCAATCCAATTTCCCCTTCTAGTACCAAACTCTTGTTGAGTTAAAATGGACTTTATTGTGGTATCAGGTACTAGAGCAATAGTGTGTGAGTTCAAGATGTATAAATGGAAGTGTTTCACCACCTTAACCACAACATAAGAATGCTTCTCCATGTTTGAATATTTCAATTCATGATCTTTAAGAGGATAAATCATGAATGAAATGGGAGATTCCACACCTTCTTTGTTCTACTGAACTAGAATGGCTAAAAGCGTGTGTTCAGAAGCATAACTATACACTATGAAGTCTTTGGTGTAATCCAGGAAAACTAGGACCGGGTCATGGGCGATAGCTTTCTTGATATCTTGAAATGCTAACTTGCCTTCTTCAATCCAATGAAAATTAGCTTTTCCCTTCATCATGTCAATGATGTGGTGAGTCTTTTCTGCAAATTTAGGAATGAATCTTCATAGAAAATTCACCTTTCTAAAGAAAGAATGAACTGTAGTCTTACTAGTAGGTAGAGTAAGTTCTTGGATGGATTTGACTTTGTTTGAGTCAATTTTTATGCCTTCTCAAGATCGGTGTGACTGAGAAATTTCCCTTTTGTAACTCTAAAAATTGATTTTTTAGGATTAAGGGAAATGCCATTGTATCGACATCATTCCAGCACTTGTTGTAGATGGTGAACATGATCAGGGTGATGTTTGAAAAATATAGTCAAGTTATAGAGATATACCATAATGAACTTCCCCATTTCATTCTTGAAGGCAAGATCCATGGCTCTCTAGAAGGTGGCACCAGCATTGATCAAACCAAAAGGCATTCTACGATATGCAAAGGTGCCCCAAGGTGTAGTGAAAGAGGTCTTATGTTGGTCTGTTTCACCAACTTCCACTTGATTGTACCCTAAAAAACCATCTAACATTGATAACATCTCTAAACCAGTCACTATCTATAGGACTTGATCCATGATGGGCAGGGGGTAGTTGTCCTTTAGAGAGGATTGATTCAAGTTTTTGAAATCAACACAGAGGCAGATTTCCCCATTCTTTTTTCTCACAGGGACTATGTTAGCAATCCAAGTGGAATGATGGATTTAAAAAATTATCCTTGCATTTAATATTTTCTAAATCTCAGATAGAATAGTACCAGATATCTTGGGGTTGTATTATCTTGATTTATGCTTGTGAGGTAATGAACCAATTTTGAGAAAAATTTCATGTCGAATTTCTTTAGGCCTGAGAGACTTCAGATCATCATAGGAGTATGCCAAAACATCAATGTAATGGCAAAGCAGAGTAATGAATTTGAAATTTTCATTAGGAGTGCAACACTTCCCAATGTTGACCATCTTGAGATTTTCTTCATTACTCAAATTTATTTGATCAAACTCCTGGGAGGAACTTGAATCCATTTATTATAGCTTGACGAACATGTCATGCTTATCAAACAGTTTCTGAAGGGAAACCAATCCTTTTGGGATTTTATTCCCTTTGAGATGAAGGAATTCTTCACCAACATTTGAATTTGTTTCATGAGTTGATTCCCATGGTGGAGACTTACTACCTTCAAAATAAAGCTCCTCAAAGTTATCCATTTATTCAAAAAAGGCAATGATTTGGTTATCGCCATTAAATACCTACCAATGGTTGGCATTATCAGGCACACTTGGTCAAAAGACCAATTTGATAGTGTACTTATTCCCTTTAAAATTAGGGTGAGGAACCATAAGGGTCACAAAAATAGCCAATGAATCTGCTCGATCATTAAACTCTCTGGGCACGATAGAGATACTGAAAGCATCAAATCTTTTAATGCAGTCCCATACCAAATTATGATAATGGCACAATCTTTCATTCTTTTTTTGATATAGGTTCCTCACCTAACAAACCACCAATTTAGTGTCTCCTTTGGCATGAAGAAGTTTAACACCTTTATCTTGAGTTGCCTTCAACCCAAGTAATAAAGATTCATACTCGGCAATGTTGTTGGTGTTTCTAAACTGTAACTTGTATGAATAAGGGAAAATATCTCCTTGAGGAGATATTAGAACAATTCCTACTCTAGAACTGGTAGAAGAACAACTGTCATCAAATTCCAAAATCCAAACATCATAAAAAACTGATCTTTTCTTAGATTTCTCTTTGTTAAGGAGGGAGGATTTTTTTGCACTTGAACTGTGCTCTGCCAATTCTTCCAGTTTCTTGTCTAAACTTTTTGGATTGTCACCTATAGGACTTTCATTTGATGACACAAGAACATCCTCTATGGATAGGAATTAATTACCCATTCTTGAATATTCAAATAGAATTTGAGCTTTAGGGGCTGATGTTTGGGTGACAATGTAATTTGACTCTTTCTTAGGAAGCAGCCTTTGCATGACACCTTTCACAGGTATCCTCACCTCAGATAGGTCCATGCTCAAATTACCACCAACATCCTTATAGAAATTTCATCCTAGTAGAATGCCATAGAAAGATGAAATGTCAGCCACCAAGACTATGATTTTAATCCTCTTTTCTGGAAAAGATGTAAATGTGAATTGGGCATCTTTGATCTAACCTAACAGAGGCACTTATTTATTTTCCATGGAGAAACATCTCCCAAAATTTTTAGTTAGAGTGAGGCCAAGAGATTCTACCATCTTGGTAGGCATGACATTGTGTGAAGCTCCTGAGTCAATTATGTAGTTGCTCAGCTTGTGTCCATTTATCAATACGGAAACATAGAAAGGTTTTATTTTCCCAAGGGCAATAGGAGGAGTAATGACAAGGTTATTTGGGGTGGATGTGGGATTCACTTTTAGAATATCTGGTCTTGCAGGGATGGATTTATTCTTCACATATTCAACCAACCTATCCAACTAGTCAAGGTTAGCTTGTAAATATTCAAAGTCAGTCATTTGAATTTTGGTCTTCCTAGTATGGTCAATTTTATCAAATGACTGAAATAGACTAGGAATAGAGGAAGGAAGTCTATCATTTTGGTTTTTATGGGGTGTGTTACTAGTATAAGAAACTAAATTAGAAGGTACAAGAATATTTGAGGTACTTACTTTTTTAGTGATCACTAGGTCTTTTGATTGGAAAGGCAGAGAAGTCCCTCATTTAGCAATTGAAATTGCTAGTCGAGATTCTTCACCTATTTTCCCCTTATCACTTGTTGAGTTGACTAGTTCTAGGACCTGGTAAATATAGCGTATGATCCATCAAACATTTTTCCCTTGCTTCGAGCTTCATCCTGGTAATTCAAGAAACTAATGTTGGAGTCGCCAGCTAATTCTTCTTTTCCTTCTGTGAAGATATTAGTGTCATCTTCTTGATCAAACTCAGGTTGGAAATAGGAATCATGTTCAGATTCATGATAACCAACATCTGAGTTAGCTGGTGCTACTCCAATGGTAAGCTTCCCCTATGAGGGAGGAAGATGATTTGGTTGCCCTTGATTCCTAGCAATGTTGCCTTGATATGACTAGTTGGGAAATGTCCTCCTTGGTATATCTTGATAAGAAGGAGGAGCAGACATCCATTATGCCATTTGATTTTTTAGAGCTAAAAAATCATTTGCTAGCTTTTGCACCATAGAATCAGTGGTGCATGTAGAAGAATATTCAAAAGATGAACAAGATTTATTTTTGTTAGGATCTCTTCTTATCTTTCCTGCTAGGATAGGATCATATTCAACCTTAGTAGCCAAATCATGAGCTGCAATAAGGTCTATGTGGCCAGCCCACCTCAATAGGAATCTCACTTCAAGAAGATGAGAATTTATGAAGAAGTATTTAAGATTTTTAGGTGTTGGCTAAGCAATTATAGGAATCCCATTCCTTAGCTTGTCAAATTTAGCAATGAAGTCTTGCATAGGCTCATGAGGCTCCTTATTCATTTATGTAAGATAAGCTAATAGGGCATGTGCATCTTCTATAGGTTTGAATCTAGCTTCAAACTTAGCTTTGAGAGTGTTCTAGTCAGTTACAGTCTACACTTGCAGATGTTAGAACTAGTCTACAATAACACCTTATAACATTTCTATAAATAGTTTGACTGCTATTTCTTCATATTCCATGCCTATCACACCATAGGATATGCAGAAGGATACAATATGCTCATCAAGATGAACTCTCCCATCACCAAAGAACTTGGGGAATTCTTCCTTTAACTATGAAGTAGTTCATGTAAGGGTGGAGTTAGATTCAGGGGACCAAAGGTGTTAGCCCAGGGGCTTTGATCTACCATGATATGACAATGGAAAGGAGGGATAACAAATCTTAGTGGGGTATGTATAGATAAAGCTCTACTAGCAGAGGAAAGAAAATCTTTGGCTAGTATTGGAGACCTAACATTGATAGGAGGAAAACTCCTGGTTCACTGAAGGTGAGTTTGTGGAGGGGAAAGATCAAAGTTATTTTGCTGCACAAACTCAAATACAAGGTCAACAATACTTTGACCTCTCTAGCTTCATGTATACTGTGGATCTACTAGAGTGTAAAATGGAAATGGAAAAGAATTGAAACTGCTTAAATTTGAAGTTTGAGGCTTCAAACTACACGTTCTTCCCCAGTGGAGTCACCAAAAATTGTTGGGTGAATATTTTGTCACTAGCTAACTGACATCAAAATAGGTATATCAACCTCAGCATAAGGATAGTTGATCATAAAAATGTTTAGGTTTACCATAGCATAATGAGATAAATCTCTCCTCTCATCAAGGGGGGGTTCCCTATAAACTACTATATATGAATATAAACTAAAAATAGACTTAGGGGTGAGATAACACCATCTAACTCTCCTTTTTTAGAGATGATGTTCATAGAGTAAAGGAAAATTATTGGGTAATTGCTGAAGGCATTTCTCTTCTTTCATAAATGATGTTTAGAAACCTAGAGGAAGACTTCGTAGGTAGTAATTGTAACCACAAGAAACCCACAAAAGCACAAAGTCTTTCAATGCTTCTCCTACTGAAACAAGATGTAGTAACACAGTAGAATGAAGTGTAGCACAAAGTCTCCACCTCAACTATAATAAGATAAAAGGTTACGAAGGATAATGGGAGCTCAAAGTCGCTCCAATATCCTTTTCACTGAAACATAAAACATAGACTAAAGATAATTATGGCAGCACAAGGTCTCCCACAGTTGGCTTCAGGACACCTTTTAGATTATTTCCACTAATTTTTATTATTTTATTAAATGGACAAGACTATATTTAGGAAACATACATAAAAACAATTTCCTAGATAACACAAGCTATTTCAACACAAAGTCTAAAAGGTCACTTTATTTCTCATTCATTTGATAAAATATGATTAACAATCTAAGCTCAAAGTCTCAAGAATGCCTTTCAATTTGGGTAGAGTTTTGCATCTAATAATAGAGAGATCTCCCTTGCATAAAATGAGAGATTACAATATATAGCAGCTAAAAGAAAGACTTTGGTGCTTGTTTCTAGGAAATGGCCCATGTTGCATTCAATGCCTTGAATGCATTTGAAATTCTATGAAGGGGCCATGCTAGAAAAGGTCATCGGCCTTAACTCTAGCATTATAATTCATCTCAAATTTCTCCTCCAAAGTATGGGTCGCTTGGTCCTCTTCAAGATATTTACATAGCTGTCCATTTGGTTTTACTCAAAGGGAGAAAAATAGGCCGCGCCATTGAATGCTTGCGCTCTCTAATGTCTACTTGGTGGACTGCTCCACCTACTGGAATAACTCTTTGAAGATATTTTTGGATGATCAATATAGTTCCCTCTTTCCTTATTGTATTTTTTCTCTTCTTGGTGATCTGAGCTCTTAGGATATCTTCTTGCTTTCTGCTTTCTCTTTCGGCTCTTTTCTCAGCTAGTCGTTGAGTTTGTTCTCAGGTCTATGCCATATTTAAAAATCAATGGTTATTACATAACCCTGAATTTGACATCCACAGAGATGTCACCGGTTGTTGGTCACTTGAACCACTTTGAACCTTTAACCTTGAACTTTTCAGAGTGCACCGGTTCAATGGCTCAATAGTTTGGGTGGTTTAATCAGCTTGTCAGTTCAATATTTCTTTCAAAGAGCTGCATTCACTTAGTCTATTTTGGGAGTTCAATGTATCATTGAACCAATTGTTTGAACCTTTGAACCAATTTGAAATATTTGGGAGTTTAATGGTTCAAAGGTTTGTTCCATATTATTTGAACTCTTTTGAACCTTTGCTCAAATCTTCTGCTCAAACTTCTTCTAGAATCTTTTTCTTGAACTTTGAACTTTGAACTCTGTGAAGTTTTCAGAGTTGTTGAACCTTTGGGAGTCATTGAACCCATTAAATCCTTTGAACTTGTTTGAACATTTCAAATTTCAATGGTTTATTTCAACTCTTTAAACCATGTTGATGAACCTTTTGATCAAACCTCAGTGTTGAACCATCCTTGTAACATTTAGGAAATGCCTAAGTGTTTGGAACTTTCTTTGTGAAAGTCTGCCTATTGAACCTATGATTTACTTAGCTGAAAAGACTTGATTAACTAAAAAACTTGACTGCTCAAAACATTTTTTGAGAAAGGAAGAGATCATTTTGGCCTGCAGGACTAAAAGGGTCAACATGTTGTCCATAAAAACAAGTGACAAATTTTGGGAACAACAGGGCCTACCCCCTCACTTCACACACCGCTATGATAAGGTTATTGAGTCCTTATCTAGAATATACCATTAACCACATGTTTATATTTGGATAAAAAACCAAGTTGACTTCCCTCTTGGTGATGAAATCCAAGTAAGTAGGCCTTGGGTAGACAATTGTTAAAGTTCTTGTTTAATATTTTGTGATTTGGTCGTGTGTGCATAAAATAGAAAATAGTGAAACTAAATAGTAAATTTAAAACCACCTAGTTAGACTATGTGATCTATTCTAGGCATGCAATTAATAAGAGATGAAAGTGTGAGATAATTACTAGCCCATAAAGGTTAATTCCAACTTTGAAACATGGTACAATGTTGATACAATTGATAGTGTATGCAAAGAATATAGAACAGGGTCAACAGTGTCACCTCTATGTTGTGGAAGCAAAGGTCTAAAAATGAGTAGGGTTGATAGAGTATACCTAGTTATCAAAACAACACATAAAATACAAAATTGGGTCGATAAGGTCGATCTAGGTGATTATATAGGGGAAGTTTTAAAGATTGCAAACTGTGAAAAAAAATTATGTAAGAAAAGAGAGAAAGGATAAAAATAAACCTTGGTGAGTCTGAAGATGTAGAAAAATGAGATTGATGTCAAATAACCTTGATAAATGCTTACAAATCCTACTAACATGGTCAATTGGGTTGATATATCTTTATAAAAGCCTATTTGTTGAGTGACTAAAATATACAGGATCAATTAGGTTGACTTAGTAGTCTAGATTGGATGTTTGAAAGTTTAAAAAATTGTACTATGTTGATTGGGTCAATCCAGTAACCTATACCTTAAAAAGATCCTAGATAGCAAGGACAGAGTCATTTAGATGTGATTGTGTGTAAAAATTGTGCATATAAGTTAGAACTATATTGATTTAGTTGACCTAATATGGAAAATATATGATAAAAATAATGTAAAATAAGTGAATAAATCTTATTAGGGTTAGTTCACATCGAGTTCACTAGAATGTATGCAATAAAAAATGTATCATATCTATAAATCAATCTTAACTCAGAGAATATGGAGCATACCTACACTTCCAATTGGGAATACATTTATTAAGTGGGAGCATGACCAATATAGGGATCCACTAGACCTAATTAGGGGACCTCTTACCATAATATACCATGATAAGGAGGGTTCTAAAGCCTCCAGTCTAACACAATCATGAAATAACCTTAAGGGGGTCCTAAGTTTTGATATTTCACCTATACCAATAACAAGTAAAGTAAATCTAATCTAGTGCTCAGTAAATCTTGTGACACAACATGAGAGGTTAGTAAACAATCAAAACATGTATAAGAGAATATCAATTAAGCTAAGTATGAATAAGACCCTAATACATGGAATATGAAGAGTAATATTATTCAAATCCAATACTTATGTTACTTCTATTTAATAAAGAGAGGAGCAAATTTAGAGACTACTTACCTAAATGTGAACCCATCAAGACTCAATATCTCCCTTGGCCAATGGGGCTTTGTAAGAGGTTGTTATGGTTTGTAAGGATCACTTAAAAAGACCAAAACATCCAATACTTAACCACAAGACTAGATTCTCCAAGTAGAAACCCTTAACTAAGACTCCTCAAGTAAAATGGTGGAAGAGAAGATTGTAAAGAAGCATAAGTAAATAATAACTCTTGATTTCATATCTAAATAATTATGAAATGATCTTGTATTTATATGTGGATTTGACCCTTAACCCTTCTAAAAATCTGAGTTGACATAGCATAATTTCTAATAATTATTCACTAGGTCATGAGCTAGTTCAACCAAAGGCTAACCTAATTCCTAAGTGAAAATCACCCAAAACTATACAGGGTCAACCCAATTGACCCATACAATTGATTGAGAAAAAAGGAGTAAGGTGAGGAAAAGAGGGATGGAAAGAGGAAAAATATTGAACGAGTGTGCCAAAGAGGAGTAATAACTTAAGGAATGTTTTTCAAGAGTTGGTTGGATTGATAATAATTTGAAATAAGGGAGAATAATATTGTGAATCACTAATGGTCTTCCCACCCCTTTCTTGATTCATCCTTTAGGGCATGCACTCAGAGAGATTGAGTCTCGATGGGTTCTTACAAGATGTAAAGCACCAATAATTGATAAAAGTTGAAAATATTATGTGTATACAATGGGTTTGTTTATCGAGCATGATAAGAGGCCAAAAAATTAGTATTAAATATTATCCACCCCTCTAAACATGTTTTCATCACCATTTTTTAGCCAATAAGTATTAGAAATGGAGTTCTATAACTAAATATTCAATTTTGACAACATTTGTTGTTAGTGTTTATATGCTCCTTAATAGTAGGGGAATTGTTCTCACAAGTGGACTTAGATGTCATGGTAACTAGAACAAATGTAATTTTCCCATATTCATATGTTCATAGTGATGTATTTTCACCTTTAGGTCTTAGAGGTATAAATGCCATTTTGAGCTCAAAAAGTTGTCTCTTTAGTATTAAAAAGTTACATTTCAAGATCCATTACTGAAACTTGTACCACAATTTTTTATCAAAGTTTATACTCACTTGATCAGGGGTGAAATTAGATATATTTCACATGCATATGATGGATCTTATTGTTCATCAATATGACTTACTATTTTCATTTTATGCATTTCTAAATTTAGGCTAAAAATATACATTTTTCTTATGTTGGGAAGGGTGTTCTTTAGCCTAGAATGTCTAGTGGGTTTATTGAATGGGCATTATGGGAGGCCAAGAACATGGTGATATATGTTATTCACCCCTATGGATGTTTTTGTAGTTCTATTTTATAGCCAAGAATCACCATAAATGGAGTTCTATAATTAGAGGTTCAACTTTGATAACATTTATTATCAATGTTTTTACACTCCTAAATAGTAGTGAAAATGTTATTACAAGTGGAATTGGACATCATGGTCATTGGAGCATGTGTAATTTTTTTTATTCATGTTTTTAAAGTGATGTATTTGTACCTAGGGGTCCTAGAGGTAGAGATGCGAATTGGAGTTTAAGAATTTATCTCTTCACTACCAATAAATTGCATTTTGGGACCTATTATTGTAACTTGTTCCTCAAATTACTCTCTAATTTTACACTAACTTGATCTGGGGTGAATTATAGGTATTTTACATGCATATAATGGATCTTATGGTTAGTACATATGACTTTTTTTTTTTTCATATGTCTGAAGTTAGGATTAAAAATTACATTTTTCATGTGTTGGGAAGAGCATTCAGGAGCCTAGAATGGGTGGTGGGTTTGTTGACTGGGTATGATGGGAGGCTAATAACCTAGTCTTGGAAATTATTTTCCACTCTATATGTGTTGGTAGTTCCATTTTTTAGATAATAATCATCATAAAAGGAGTTATCCAACTAGAGCTTAAACTTTGAAAATATTTATTATTAGTGTTTTTGTGCTCCTAAACACTAGTGAAAATGTTATTATTGGTGAATTTGGATATAATGGTGATTGGATCACATGTAATTTTCCTATATTTCTGTGTTTAGAGAGATTTATTTTCACGTAGGGGTACTAAAGGTATAAATTCCAGTTGGAGCTCAAGAAGTTCTCTTCACTACCAAAAAGTTGTATTTCAGGACCCATTACTGAAAGTTGTGCCATGAATTTCTCTCAAAGTTTATAATAAATTTATATAGGAATTAATTATATGGACTTCATATTAATATTAATTATCTTATGTTTCATCCATATGAATTACTATTTTTGTTTTATGAATGTCTGAAGTCAAGCTAAAAATCAACATTTTTCTTATGTTGAGAAGGGTGTTCTTGAGCCCAGAATGGGTGCTGGGTTTGTCAAAAAAAACAATATGGGAGGAAAATAATTTGTTATTTGACATTATAAACCCCTATTTATGTGTTTTTAGTGCCAGGTTTCATCCAAGAAGCATCGAAAATGGAGTTATCCAACTAGAGTTTCAATTTTGATAATATTTGTTGTCAGTGTTTTTGTGCTCCTAAATAGTAGTGAAAATGTGATTACAGGTGGAATTATGTCATTGTCATTTTATCACATTTAATTTTCCCATATTTATGTTTTTAGAGTGATATATTTACACTTGGGAGTCCCAAAGATAGAAATGCCAGTTGGAGCTCAAGAAGTTATCTCTTCACTGGCAAAAAGTTGCATTTTAGGACTTATTACTACAACTTATTCCAAGAATTACTCTCTAATTTTATACTCACTTGATACAAGGTGAAATTAGAAGGATTTAAAAATCATAGTAAGGATATTACAATTTATCCATATGACTTATTGTTTTTTTATGCATATTTGAAGTTAGGCTAAAAATCAACATTTTTCTTGTGTTGGGAAGGGCATTCTTGGGCCTTAAATGGGTGGTGGGTTTGTCTATAGGATGTGATAAGATCAAAATAAATTGGTATTGGATGTTATCCACCCATCTTAACATGTTATTAGTAGTATTTTTTATCTAAGAAGCATTGGAAATGGAGTTTTCCAACTGGAGCTTTAACTTTGACAACATTAATTGTTAGTGTTCTTGCACTCTTAAATAGTAGTTTTCTACCCCTAATGAATTTTTTTTTTAAGGAATTCATAAAAATTTGAAGGATAATTTTAGGCTTATCAATCAGGAGTTGAGATTTAGGCATGAAATTTATGGGGTTGTGTAATCTCTCATGAGTCATTAAACCTATCTTTTGGTATGTACTTGAGCTTCAATAGTCTATTAAAATGATGTAGAACACTGATTCCTTAAGAGAGAAAGAGTATGTTATCATGAGTCCTTAAGAGAGAGAGACTGTGTGTTATCATGATTGAGATACATCTCAAAGAGGTTATTAGAATCTAAATAATGATATAAAAGGCTACAAGGAGGATGAAGGAGGGTCATTATTACACTTATAACTAACATTTTGAGGCAAACATACCTATTTCATGACCATTATCAACATGATAGTAGAGTTAACAGGGTTATATCTCTCTTTCACACTGGAATCAACAAGTGTATCTCTTTCTTTCACATTACTCTCTTCATAGTATTTATTCCCAAATAGACATTAGGATATAATTACATTGGATAAAAGACTAAGGAGGTGGTTAATTCATAATAAGCCTCTATGAAGCATTGTAAGTATGGACATTTACTATTGTAGAAAGCTTGTAACAAGCTAGAAAGGGTTTTTTATTAGTATATGAATGTAATTATATGTCTTAGAGGGATTTTATAAGTCATAGTCATCTTTATGGGAAAAAATTAAATAAAACTTAATATAATATTAGTTTAAAGGGCCATTTACCAACTTAAGTTGGAGAAGTCAAGGGAAAATCTCAACTAAATATGCACACTCCAAGATTTTAAAATTATCATCTATCCTAGCACTTTGGAGGTGTACAAGACCCTTCACAAGGATAAGAAGGATAGATTACACCATTGAGAGACTAATGACAATTTACAGTCTACTAAACAAGGTTCTATAAGTGTGTTTTGGAAAATTTATTGTCAATAAAGGATTTAATATTTGTTTAAAACCTATGTATTCATATTTATTATACATAAATGAATGTTATTCATTCAATTCCTAAATGTGTTTGATCTCAAATTAAAGTTTGTCTCCTTGGAACTCATAATATGTGTGTTCTATGTGTGAGCATAGTCTTATCAGTCACTTATATCACATGAACACTAATGCATAGATTGAAAATGAAGCTCAAAATAAATATTATTGTCTAAGTTTTGGATTGATTGGATAAGTTTTGGATTGTATGAATGATCAATAAGAAGATCTTAGCTTCTTAAACTCAGAAAACCCCTAAAAGGACTATTTTAGATAATATGGACTTATCAATAGTCCAAATTTCTTAAAACTATCAGAGATAAATTGGACTGTATCAAGATTTTCTTGTAATTATTACAAATAAATTACATCTACCTAATGTATTTGTAATAAGTCCAAATTATTTAAAATGATAAAAAATAATTAGTAGTCCATTTTTTGAAAACTATTAGAAATAGATTAAGATTTATCAAGATTTAATTGGGTTTTTTAAGAATTAGTTGGACTTACTAAGAATAAATCACATATATCTAATGTATTTGTATAATTCCAAATTATTTAAAAGACTAAAAAACAATTAGTAGTCAATTTTTTTAAAACTATCATAAGTAAATTGGAATATATCAAGATTTAGTTAAACTTATTAAAAATAAATCACATCTATCTAATTTATTTTTAATAAGTCCAAATTATTTACAATGATCATAAATAGTTAGTATAATTTTTTTTAAATATTATAAAAAATTAGAATTTATCAATAATTAGTTGGACTTATTACAAATAAATCACATCTACCTAATGTATTTGTAATAAGTTCAAATTATTTAAAATGATAAAAAATAATTAGTAGTCTAATATTTGAAAAGTATCAAAAATAAATTTGGCTTTATCAATAATAAATTTGACTTATCAAGAATCAATTGGACTTATTACAAATAATTCACATTTATCTAACTATGCAAAATAGTCACATCATGCCAATAGAAGGCCTATGGCTTTTTTATCTTCAATCAAATTTATACAACCATTCAAATTGGATCATAAACCATGAATTTATAGATAATAATATTTTAAGGTTTATTTCATAAGAAAAGATAATTCATACATCAATCGGGCCAAGGATAGTGAAAATAGCCATTTAACACAATCAGGCTTTGATCTCTTAATTTGATTAACTAGTATGATTACATCATCCATAAAATCCTAATGCCACATGTTGATATGTGATTAGGCCACTTGGGATGACTTGGATTCCATGTGTTAGTAGTTGATTAGATTTTTAACTATTTGTTTTATCTTAAGGTGACATCTCCATGACCATCAAATTTTAACTCCCATAGGCCACGTGTTGATCACTCAAAAACTTGGAAATTCACCCATGTTGACTTTGGTCTTCATGAGAGAGTCCTTGAAATTATTCTAAGTGGAATGATCATGGGTTCTTAGGTGACTCAGAACCTCTTGGATATTTATATAGTCTCCTGCACAACTGAGTTACTTAAATTGTGATATGCATCATGAAATTGAATGCTCATGATGCTCAGTGCATGTAATCAGAAATGCATCAATCTTGGCTTAGATAAGATAGAGTATACATACACTTTTGATTGGGAACAAATTTTTTAAGAGTGATTATGACCAATATGGGGATCCTCTAGACTCGATTAGGGGATCTCTTATCATAATACACTATGCTAAGGAGGGTTTCAAAGCCTCCAGTCTAACACAATCACATAATAACCCTAAGGGGGTCCTAGGTTTTAATATTTCACCTATGCTAATAAAAAGAAATTAAATCTAATCTAGTGCTCACCAAAGCTTGTGGCACAAAGTGGTGTTTAGAAACAAAATAAAAACTAAACATGCATAGAAGACATATATTCATGTCAATGTATAAGGAATTCTAATGCATGGAAGAGAAGCACAACTACATTATCTATCTATTCTTACAAAGGAGAAGTAAATTTAGGAATACTTTCTTTTGAAGATAAAACCACTGAGCCTCAATCTCTCCCTTGGCCAAGGTACTTCACAATAAATTGTTGTGGTATGTAAGGATAATAAAGATAAATCAACTTTAGGCTATACAACCTATCAATACATCCAAAAGACTTCTCCACAAGACAAGATCTCTATCTCCAAATAAATTATGGAACCCTAAGCTTTAATTCTCAAGTAGATGGTCAATAAGCAGATATTCATTCACACTTACATCTTATTCACTTATTTCTTATCAAATGGTGGTAAATAAACTTGTATATATAGGTGTATCTTACCCTAAATCCTTCCAAAAATGTTGGATAACAAGGTCGACCTAATCAACCCTATACTATTAGAGGTAAAATACATTGAGAAGGGGGGTGAATCAATGATGGAAAATAATCCCATTCAATTTCCAAACCCTTTCAAATTCTTAAGCATTCAACACAAGCATTTATGAAGCTCATAAATCATTTATAGAAATGAATAATAAACATAATGTAAGAGTACTTACACAACATAATAACTATGTGGAAAACCCTCTTGGGGAATATAACCCACTCTTAATCCTAAAAACACATGGACTAATATCATATAATATGATCACAAATAAGATACTGATCAAGTCCTTTTGATCAGGAACCTTCAGTTAAGTCCTTCTGACCTACAACCTTGATCAAGTCTTTTTGATCAAAGGATTTTATTGAAACCCTATTTCATAAGGAGAAACTACCCCTAAGGAAGATCAAGTCCTTTAGACCCTCCTTGGAAATAACACTTCCACCTTAGAGCTAATGTCTTCAACACCTGATGATGGATATCTTGATTAACTCACCTTTGCACCTTTGCTCAAACTCAAACAACAAGAGAACTATTCTACCAATAGAATTATGATATACAAATCATAAAAATAGTTTTTAATCTATTTTCCTCTTCAACTCATCCTTAGGGAACTCTACCCCTACTTTGATCCAAAAATCACACACAATCCTCTCTCTCTAATCTCTTTCAAAAATTCCACACAAAGTCTCTCTTTTACAAAATCTAGAAACCAACACATTTGATTCTACTATATATAGAGAAATCATGAGTAAACAACATCATAATATTTCCTTGTTAGACATAAAACATACCTTCACCCTTAATTCATCTTACATAGGTCACACTTAAGAAGCTACACCTTTTAATAAGTCCCATGCAGCTCTTATAGGTTTCATGGAGACCTATTTATCCACCTAACAGACTAATGAACAAAATAAGAACATAGGACCACTATAAAATACATGGGTCCACTCATTATGTCCCCTTCAATATCTTTAAATGATCACAATCAACTTAGCTCACCTCTATGTATGCTTAATCAACTCAAACACATACCTTACACATAGGAATACCATTACCGAACATATAGTCAACTTATTAAGCATGGTTCATACTCAAGATAGATTTATCACACCTCCAAAATCCACACATAGCATCCTTATGGATTATAAAACACTTCTCGATAGCTAAGACAACATGAGACACTGAAACAACATCAATACAAGCTTGAATATCCTTCTCGGGTCACTTGCAAAATAAGCATGAACACACAATTAACTTTTAGGATCAATATATTTGACTGTACTCACTTTTATATCTTCAAATCAATATATCTAGATGTGCCTTGGATTTCTCTACCACTTTTATTTTTACTACATGAGAAAATTCATCTTCTATCAAAATCTATGGTCCAAAAACTAGATACTAGTTTTTCCCTATGTTAATATTCAAATATTTGAATAGCAATGGTCACAGTTAACCTTTGAACATAATGCACAAATATCATGAACTCTTAGATCTTGATCAAATACACTTTGTTGATCTTGATTGATATTTAACATATAGGTGCCAATGTTTAATTTTTAAACCACCGTCATGTTGACCTCATCTCATACAATCTAGGAACTTTGAATCAATGCATTTCATCGATCTCTATGGATCAATCAAGGCTTTAATGATCAATTCTCACAATTATATCAAACTTTATGAACATCCACTCATCATTGGATCATTAACTTGTACCTTTGCTCAGTCATTAAACATCATGTACCTATCTTAATCTCGTTACTTCCTGACTCTCTAGATTCAATGTGCTCTGTTGATCTTGCTCGATCTTTAGCACTTTCAAAAATGACTATGGGGACCCTATAAATATTCCTAAATAGTCATTTTTTATCCTTAATAACTTCTTCTTTGCTTCAACATAGGATTTTAAATTTGTACCAGATGATCTTCTCACCAAGTAGAATCTAACCATGTGACACACTACTCCTAGAACCTTCACATGTATGATATATAATATCATTAAAAATCCTTCTCAAAAACTTCTATCACTGAGCCAACCATGTCTAAAACTACCTGAGAGGACAACTTTGAGCATCCATAACTTTTTTTGTGCTTTAGTGCATAGAATCAAAATTTTCACAAATGATGTATGCTCAAAACTAAACAAACCCATATGATTAGATTCTCTTTAAAAACTAGATCCAAAACTTAATAAGCCCATATAATCACCTTCTTCTAAAATGTCCATATGTGTGAGCACTGACCTCATCAACATGCTTACTCAACTCTTCTTGGCCACTTTTGTAAATTTGGCTAAGTATGGTAAAATAAAGAAATCTATTTGAGAATCTACATTTTCACCCTCATATCTTTAATCATGCTTTGATGCATTAATTGAGATTTGGATCATAACAACTAGGTGTCATAAATGAGAATTCTTCTCATTTATCCCAAATGTCTCATGCACTCCATTACCATTAAAAAATATCACAGACATTATGTACACAAATAAGTTCAGATAATAATCATGCACAATAATCTTCTTCTCTCATTATTTCCTCAAAGTCAATAATACAATCATCTGTATGTTTCTCTCTCTCCACTTGACTACGTTAAGCAATAGGAGTGTTTATTAAATAGGCATAATAGTTTGTTTCACACAACAAATAATTTATTGTGTGAAACCAATTTTAGTTTTTATGGAATGTTTGCATGCATAAAATAGGTGTGTAAATATTTGACACATAATAATTAATTAACCAACTCCCAATAAATATTAACTCGTGAGCTAGTGGGAACGATCACTTCAACACCCTCCCTTAAGCACAAAATAAGGAGTAAAAAAAGAGAAAGAAAATAAAATGATGGGTCACAGTAACTAGGCCTTATCACGTACCCATGTACAAATCACAATGAAATACAAAGTGTCCCTATGATAACCAATCCATCTTACTAGAATACATGGATGATGAATCACTGTAATCACTAATTCAAATATAAATGGGTACTCTAGATGAGGCTAACTCTGTAAAAAACACTGCTCTCAAAACACTAGGAAAAAGAGTCACCAAGGATGAAATATATCACCACAAGGTACCCAAAAACTAGTATAACCATAGTGAGAGTGAAGAAGAGAACATATGTTTCAAGTCATACCAAGAAGTACAACTCAAAATATCAACATAATCTTGTAGTAGGTACACTTAATGGAATGAATCCCATTGAAAAAAATATGCACTCAATTAACTACCTCCAAAAGAAAAAATAGTGTATTAAAAATGAGTAAACCCCTGAAGCAGTATGTCCATACCCCCCATAATGCTGAAGTGTGTGTAGTGACATAAAAACCCTCTAAATGAGTGGGCCAAAAACTAAAATGTTGACATTGGGCTACACTATACCAACTATGCTCTAGAAGGAGAACAAGCTCTATCAAAAAACTAAAGGAGACTGTCAACAATCAGATATAGTTATGAAATATCTTAAGAATGATATCCATATGGATGATGGGATAGCCATGAAAGTATAGAAGAAAGTGCTCAATCATGGAGCACACACATGAAGCAAAAATCTCCATGAATCTTGGTGTGACTACAAAAAATAGTCCCATCCTATAATAATATCACCAAGTGATGAAAAAAACTCCACATTGTAATCAATCTATGGAATACATCATCTATGCAATGAGAGATGTGTGCTTCAAAATAACACATTTTCCTAATCAAGGATCTTAAATAACAAGGAGCATCAATAGGTAGGAGGAGCAATGTGTAGTCAAAGAAGTTGCATAATGGGGGAATGATGTTTGTAGTGTCCCCTCCAAGAATGCTTCTTATGTTACCAAGAATGATCATAAATCTACCCCAAATAAACATGAATGGTGTATGAAGATGCTTGCATATATGTGGATACAAAGTCCATGATAGAATAATGTGAGGTAACAGCTGAAGAAGTGTCAGATAGATCATGTTTGACCACTATAATCTCATGTTTTTTAAGCTTGAGTGAAGGTGAAGAAGATCCCATATGTAACTCATGATCCTCAAAAATATTAGAGAAAAAAAAATATGGAGCTCTATCAATATATCCCAATGAATATGAAGCACCTACATCATAACTAAGGCCATACCAAGAAATCCACATAATAGAATGAATAGGGTGAGTAATGCCCTGTAAATGCTTTCTAATGCCTACAAGTCTATTAGTGTGACCCATGTAATGAAGCATGTAGGAGACAAAGATTGTGGTATGATTCACAAAATAAGAAGGAATATATGTAGGTGGAACTAGATTGGGATGTTCAAAGTGTGTAAATATAGAAGGAACAAAAGTATCATCTATAATAAGGAGCAACATAAATAATGGGATGCTTAGAATATGGTAGATCACACTGTAAAAGTGCATCAAGTGAATGCATACCAGATTAAGTACATGATGGAATGTGATTTTGATGTTGTGTACCAACTAGTTTATTATATAGATAACATATGAGGGCATCCTTTCTATGAATCAAGGAGTGCAGAAGAGAATTATGCATCAAAAGTTTCTTGTTTTCTTCTTGAAGTGCTAGGAAAGAATCCATAAGATCAATGGGTTGCCTAGGAATTGGTAGGGTACTATCAAGAGTCATACCAAAGTCAAAAATAGGATCAATAACCATTGTATCAGAATGTGCATCAATAGGTGGATTAGGTGAAGGTACCTCATGTAAATGACCATCAGTAATAAGTGTCTCATCCTAAAAAAATATGTCCTCACTGAAAATAGAAAGGGGAAAAAAACTAATAGGAGAAGATGAAGATGCCAAAGAATCCTCATGAAAATCACTATCAATAATAAAACTTGCATAAATGGGAGAAGATGATGGAGAAATAATGTCACCAATAGAAGAATCCTCACTCTAAGAGGAAGGAAAAGAAGGAGGGACATGTGGAGGTGAAGTGACATCATCAAACAATGCAGAAAGAATGTCCCAAGCTCCTTTAGATGATGTGGCATGCTCAACATGAAACTAAAAACTCTTAGAAATAGGGAGTCAAATTAAAAAAAATGAATTTTTTTGTAAGGATTCATGCTAGACAATATCATCCTCATATGTAAAAATGGGAAAATTGCCAATAATAACTCTCTACAATACCTTCATATGAAAGTGTAGCATCATTTTGGTTTTTTAGGTGGTGTAGTTAGAGGAACTAAGGGGTTCAAAAATGTAATAATCCATATCTAAAGACATGAAATGGAAAAAAATAGCCAAATACAAACAAAAATGAAACCTTCAAAATGGACATCAGTCACAACTAAAAATGCATCCCTAAGTACAACATGTTGCTCAAAGATGTACAATGCATACTAAGAGGGATGTCAGTCTCTATCAAAAATACATCCTATTACAAATCACATGAACAAATGAAGTGTTTTTATGAGGGGGGCTCACCGCCCATGAGATTGGACCTCATCTTCCATCCTTCAACTAATGATATATAAGGTGGTATCTCGATAAAAAAATGGCCTCAAATACAATTTGAAAGGTTCCCTCTCAAAAAAATAAGTAAAAAGTGATGTCCCTCATTTTATCCACCACCAAAATAGTTCAAGGGCCTAAAATTATCCTAAAAAAAAATAAACACACCACTTAAAAGTAACGTCACCCCAAAAAAGTCACCTTACAACAAGTACCCTTATTACAATAATTCTCACCACTATTAAAAAATACAGTCCTTTAATTTAACAAAAAATCCCTTGTAAATATAACCTATTAAAACATTTTCTCCCACTAATGCTAAAATTTTATCACCACTTTAATATTTACTAGTCTGTTCACTAACAAAACTTTGTTGAAAAAAGGGTGGGTCAAACCAAAGACTTGCACTAGTGTTAATGGCTTAATACAATTTGGTGACTAACATGGATAGAAATCTATTCATAGATTTATAATTCTTCTCATTCATCTTGTATCTCTCCTACACTCTATTACCATATAAAAACTATCACAGACATTATGCACATAAATAAGTTTAGCCAATAATCATGCACAATAATCTCCATCTCTCATTATTGCCTCAAAGTCAATAATACAATCATTTGTATGTTTCTCTCTCTCCACCTAACTAGGATAAGCAATAGGAGTGCTATTAAAAATTCACAATAGTTTGTTTTTCAAAAAAAATAATTTTTTGTGTGAAAACAATTTTAGTTGTTATGGAATGTTTGCACAAATAAAATAGGTGTGCAAATATTTGACACATAACAATTAATTAACCAACTCCTAATAAAAATTAACTCATGAGTGATTTGAATGCTCACTCCAAAACTAGGGAATAATGTGATCACAATAATATGACCCACTCCCATTGACTCCTTCCCATGTGGCAATGGTGATGTCATCAAACTGCCTACTCATATTTTCTATCACTAGACCCAAAGTGTCTAGATGAAAACTATGGACTACTAAATGAGTTCCACTTATGCACACAAGCTATAAAAGCATATAAAACATATTAGGGACCTATTTCACATAATATAATCACCATAATCAACCCTAAAAATCTCTAACTATTCAAATTCTGGAGAACAACCAAGCCGCCTTTAAGCATACAAGAACAAGCACAATGTACACTTTGTCATTGGCACTTCATATTGCACACTTTGTCATTGTCACTTAGGATATAATATTAATTCATCCACTCACAATATAATATCCATGACACTACCATGACATCATCATGATAACTCTCCAATAATCTCCCCCTTTGTCATTGATGTCAACAACCAACATATATAGTAATATACAACTCACCTTTTCTCTCTTCAAATAATTCCCATAATAGGAATTTTTCCCCAATAGGAACTTTATACCCTTTGACACAATGAAAAAGTGGGAAAAAACTGATCCTAAGGACCTAAAAATACTATCAAATAGGAGTAGACCACATTAAAAAGATGGTACACATTCCCCTTTACTTTGAGCCGACCTCTTCTTGCCTTGACAACTTCCTCTTGCTCCATGCCAACACTCTCTTCAACCAAGCACTTTAAAAAATGAATAAATAACACACAAATGTAATAAAGTATGATTTAACACAATAATAATAATCTAAGAGGGACTCCCCCTAATAACTCTTAGTAATTGCATCTTTTGATCTCTACATACCATGAAGAACCATCACACATGCTAACTAGCCTTCTCTCTCAAGCCACCATAAAGACCACCAAAATAAATTCATTCCATTCAATAAATAGGAAAAATTAACCAAACCAACATGATATATCATCTTAAAACACACATAACTTTCTCTTTTGGAAAAACTAAGCAAAAAATCACTCTTCTTCAAATTAGGCTTGTCTAGCCTTCTTATAGCCCTACCTGAAACTTGTAGAGATCACTCCTTTCAGTAGATATAAATTCAAGACCTTAAAATTCCTATCTAGATAATTATAGTATTCCCCCTCAAGTACACCAATTTTTATCACAAATATCATCCTATGTAACATATTTATTTCACAAACCTACTAGCCAATTAGACCTCCATAATGACAAAAACATGAATAACTTGAGAACCACAAAACTTCAAATATATGTGAATCTTTATTTGACCACACATTTGACCTATTTAAAATTTTAATAATCCTCATACCTTAACTCATAATTCCAACCACTTTTATAGTATAGCTGATAACCATTAGAATTTCAAAACATGCAAGGTCAACAAACCTCCTTCTAGTCAACACACACTTTTGAAACTACTTACATATTTAGAGACACCCATAACACATTTATAGACCAATATTTGATATTTCATACCTTTGGAACCCATAAATCCTATAACCCATTTTAGGCATGCTCTCCCTTAACCCCAAAATTGAGAAAACTAAGAGAACTAAAAAATATTCAATTGGCACAAACAAACATTCAAACCTCAAAAAAACCTTGAGCACACCAAAAATAAATGCATAAACCTTTCTAATCACTAAACACTTTTTGAAATTTTCATCAATCTTAATAAGCCACCTGGAACCTTCAATTTGACCCTACAGATTGTTCCAACTGAAAGACACCACAACAACACTTGTTTTTCCACTTGAAAATAGTCTTTTAAGAAGCATAGATAGAGACACCCTCTATACCTTAATGATCTAAATAAAAAAAAATTCCTCATCATATTCCATCTCCTCCTTGCTCATCTCATATTTAGAATTCTTCTTCTTCTTCTTCTTCTTTGTCTTTAGAGAAATAGCTTCTTTAACTATTGCAATATTTTGCTCTTCTTCTATACTTGGATTATCAAAACATGGAGACAACATAGATTCATGGTATACCTTCTCATTTGAATAATATTCCTTGCATATTTAATATTTATTACTAGAAACTTATCCAAAAACAATAGGATGTTCACTTGGATCCATATATACCTTAAAATTAGCCTTAACTAGTACCTTGGTCTTCTCCTTGAGCTTAGTCTCTTTATTTTCAACATGAGTAGACAATGAGACCTATCGAAACTCTTCAAATTTAGAAGCATTATCCACCATATCAAATAGATTACTTGGACCTATAGTCTCATCATCAGTCATAATTACCACCTTTGGTTTCCATGTATTAACTTATCTTCTTTCTTGCACTCCAAGAGCTTGATTAAATCTACTCTATCTTGTAGGACTTTGTTTTCAGAACCTAGCAATGTGACCTCTATAGTCACAATTTTAGCATACCATACCTTTTTCAAGAATCTCATTTTAATTATCTAGGTTTGGACAATATCTTTCAATGTTTCCTAGTTCATAAAAACTATATCATTGAATATCTCTTAAAGGAAACTCATATTGTCTTACCCCTTTTGATTGATGAACCCCATCATAGATCCATCCAATTCATTCTTAACATGTCTTCTACATTCTCTATCTCTATTCCTAAATCGATTACAAGTATAGTAGTAACTATTTAATTTTCCATACCTCATGGCATTAGGTTGTCTAATCTATTTTGTATTCATTCTGCCAGCACCTTCATTACTTGTCTAATGATTTATATTCAAAGGTTGATCCACCTTGTTCACATTAGTCTTCATCTTGTTTTGAGTTATAGTCTCTGGTTCTTATTTGTATCCAAGACCAATCTTATCACTTTCAAGATTTTGATCATTTAGAATGTTTCCTAGATCACTTGAGCTCTTTTCAAATCTCAAAAATGACATAACCTTACTAGATACCTTCTTGTTGATAAAGTGGATTGCACCCAGGGCAGGAGGCCGAGCTCCTGCCTTTCCACATGCAACAATGGAAACTCCCCTCTCACCTATGGGACTAGTGAAGCTGGAGGGGAGAGTCTCTAGGTAAGGTCTAGCTCCCTTTGATGCATCTGAATTGTTCCAATAAGTGCTAATACAGGTATATAGATATATAATGGGGGAGTGAAAAGGGATAAGGATTACAGGAAAACAAATCTACTCTAAAAAGAGGTGATGCACCAAATGATTCAACCTTATCACACTCACACTTGAAGTCAGACAAACACATACGTACACTTTGAACTGGCAGAAGGACCAGGCTGCAGGAAGTTTAATAGGGAGGCTTTAATGGAACACACAGAAAAATAGAGACTCACCAAAGGCACTGTAGAAAGGCACACTATATAGTAGCTTCTTCTATCTCTACACTTCCAAATATAGCTCTCCTTGTCACCTACAAAATGGCACCTTATAGATGCCAGGTGTGTTGGTGTTAAACCTGTGGAAGCATTAATAAGCAATGACTAAACACAAATTGACACTCAGACACACATAGAGGTATCTAACCAAAATAGAGGTAAAAATGCATTTATTGATTTTAGGTGAAAATTTGCTTGGGCTTTGCCTTACAAATGTGGAGGATCCCTTTTCCAAATGACAATTCTATAATATATATAGGAAGAAAGGAGGCCTTTTGGTGCCCTTTTTACAAGTGACCCATGTGCTTTCTGAGCATTGGGATGAGGAAGCCACTTGAAGATAATGATGTATCAGCTCTTGTCAAGATTCAAAATTATGAGCCACACCATTTGCCTTCTCATCAATGCATATTAAAGAAAAACAGGTCCCATTATTCACTACTTGTGCCTCTTGATGATCACATGGTAGGTACTATGTCAATCACTAGAATAACTCCTTAAATTGACACTTTCCTATGCCATTTAGATCACTTTGTTTACTTTTGTATTTGGCCATTTTGCCTCCTTTGTCTCCTTCATCCCTTGAGCTATCTTTTGCTACTCCTTTAGCTCTTTGGTTGAGAGCACATTCGCTTTTGACATGTGTCATAATCCAATACTTTGAAACTTAGGAGACACTTTGAAATGTGGATGTTGACACATGGCATCTTTCGCTGAGCTGATAATGGGATGTGGCAACATCCACTTAACTTAGAGGGTCCTTCAAGAATCAGGTGGAAGTTGACATGTGGCTGCTTTTGCTTACTCTTTCCACTTAACTTAGAGGATTTGAAAGTATTTTTGAGATTTTTGTGGAAGGTGACATGTGGCCGCTTCCAGAGAACCTTTAGATACCTGAGAAAAATTTTAGGACCCCTTTTGGTTCTCATAGATGCTAACACTTGGCATCTTTTTCTATACTTTAAGAGGGGCTTATCTTTGAAGCTTAGAAGAAACATGAAGCCTCGAATGTAGACACTTACCGCACTCTACTGAGATAGGCGAGGACACGTGGCAGCATCCGCTTAGCTTAGAGGGTCCTTCGGGAGTCAGGCAAAAGTTGACATGTAGCTACTTTTGCTTACTCTTTTCCTTTGATGATTCCTATGCTACAAAATTTGATGTTCATGGGCCCATCATAGCTTGAAAACCAACGGCTAGTCTATCTTCTTAAAGTTGACGGCTTCCAAGACATCACCGTCTTTGGTAAATTCCTTCAGCATTCGCTGCAGGGTTTCTTCCTTGCACCTTCCCAAAGGGAAGGTGCCCCTTTAGCCTTTGGCGGGTTCCTACTTTAGATTATTTTCCCCAAGTTTCCACAGAATTTTGTCTACAGACATTTTCCCATATACTTTTGTCCGTGAACATTTTCCCACTGACTTTTGTCCGTAGACATTTTCCTGTAGACTTTTGTCTGCAAGAGTCACTCTTTGGCCACTTGCTCTCTAAATTCCTTTGAACTTTTTGTCTAAAGGATTTCCTTCAGACAAAAATTCTATGATAATTCACTGCTTTGGACAAAAATCCAAAAACTTACCCTTTGAAATGCTTCCTATCTTCCATAAGGGCTCTTGAACCTGGAACTACCCTTCGGCTTTGGGATGCCCCCTTGAACCAAGCCATTGAACCAACCCATTGAACCAAAAATGGTCCAATGGTTCAATGGTTCATCACTTCACGCTGAGCCTTTGTTGAACCAAGCCTTTGAACCTTTCCCACTCGAACCAACCGTTGAACCAATCCGTTGAACCGGTTCAATGGTTCAAAACTGTGCACTGAGCCCTTTAAACCAAGCTCATTAAACTGTCTGATGAATCGAGTGTTTGAACCAAATGATGAACCCACCGATTGAACCAATGCATTAAACCAATACATTGAACCAAGCTGATGAACTTGCTAATGAATTGACTGATTGAACTAATCCGATTGAACCAAGTGATGAACCGAAAGCATTGAACCAGTTCAACAGTTCAAAGGTGCTAACTCTTACAAAGATTATGTCATTGAACCACTCTTCCAACCTTAAGTAAAAGTGTCTTCTGAACCATTTTAGCCCTCTTTCCTTATGAATTTCTTCAAACAAGAGTCCAAAGAAGCTTTTCAAAACCTTGCACTCTTTGAACTGGTTCTTCATCTGTCAAAGATTACACCTGTAGATTTTGTAGAAAATCTATAGAGTCTGTAGAAATTCTTGGACTTGTGCAAAATTGAAAATGAATTGACCTGAAACAACAGAGGAAGAAGGGGACCGATTTTTGGCCTATTAGACAAAAATATGGTCAACAAATTGGTGACTCCCAGGGGAAGCATGCCTGTTATGTTTAGAAGCCAGTTGCCTCAAAATCCATTAAGCACAGGGTCAGATTGTAACTTAAAGATCAACAATATCTCTAATAAATCTAGAACCAATCATGAAGATTTACCTCAAAAGGAAACAAAACACACACAAAGCTAAGAAAACTACTAACATGTGTAGAAAGCACTTAGGGAAAATAGGAGAAAAGCAAGGGAAAATATATACATGATGGAGAACGGACTTAGTGGTAATGCTTAAGATGTATCCCATTAACTGGGATATACAGTTCTTCACCATCCAACTTGGAGAGTTTGAATGCATTATGTTGCTTACACTAAGTGATTACGTATGGGCCACTCCATAGAGTATCAAATTTTGCATGCTTTCCAGGTTTAGCTCGGTCTTCATCCCATTTCAAGACAATGTCTCCTTCAAAGAAACATTCTGATGAAGATTTCTTGTCGAAGTGTCTCTTCACTTGCTTTTGGTGGGTGGTCATAAAAGCCATAGCCTGGTCCCTTGTCTCTTAGAGTTCCATCAACTCACATAGCCTAACCTCCATGTTATTTCCTTCTTCTAATTGCAGCTAGTGAGCGAGATCCAAATCTAGCAACTCGGGTCAAATGGGGAGCCTAGCTTCCCTTCCATAGATGAGCATGTATGGCGAGTTACCAGTTTCCCCCTTTGGGGTGACTCTATCTACCCATAGGGCTATTTTCAACTTGGCATGCCAAGTCCTCTGATTTTCCTCCATAGTTTGCTTAATGATCATGATCAGGTTCTTATTTGTAGACTTAGCCAGTCCATTCCCCTATGGGTACTAATTGGATGAAGTGCTGAGATATATAACATATCTTAGTGCCCATTCATTTGTTTTGGTCCCCAAAAAAGCTAATGCATTATATGAGATTATGGTTGCTAGAACCTCGAACCTTACCACTAGGTCCTCATAAAAATCTAGGACTGCACTTTCATTTACCTCCTTCAGAGCAATAGCTTCTACCCATCTTGTGAAATTATCTATGGTAGTCAAAACCCACTTATGTCCAGCACTAGAGGGAGGATTAATCATCCTTATGAAGTCCAGGCCCCATTGCATGAATGGTTGCTCGACTTGAATAGGCTATAAAGGCATGACAACCAACCGTTGCTTCCCATCAAAAAGTATGCACTTCTGGCACTTTCATACCCAAGCATGGGTGTCCCTGAAAAGAGTAGGCTAGAAATAGCCAACTCTCATTAATCTTGCTACAGTAGCCCTAGGAGCAAAATGACCACCGGCTAGTCCATCATGGAACTTAGACAACACCCTATCAGCCTAACTTGAGTCTAAGCATCTCAAAAAGACTCCTGAGAGATCTTTCCTGAACAACACTCCATCAATCAGGGCATAAGGGAGACACTAGAGTCTAAAATACCTTCTCTTAGTCCTATCAAGTGAGTGCAGGCACTCACTAATGAAAAGGAAATACCTCACGTCTGATGTCCAATCCTTCATGATAGCTGGTTCTTCTGTTGTAGCTACATCAAGGTTTAGCAGACTATCCTCCTTTTGTCACTTAAAGTCCACAATGAGGTGTTCACATAGGCATCTCCCTCTTACCAATTTGGTGATCTCGATATCTACATCATATTCCATCACCTTAGTGATCCACCTTGCTCTCTTCTCATTTGGATCCCAGTTAATCAAGAAATCCTTGATGCCAGGATGTGGAACCATGAGGTGGATTCTGCTATTGGACAACATGTGTCTAAATTTCTTTAGACTCTGTATGACTGCCAAGACTTGCTTTTCCACATATGTGTATATGACTTCAAAACCTTCTAGGCCTTGGCCAAAAAATGCAATTGGCTACTCAAGGTTATCATCACTTGCTTGGGTAATAATGATGGAGATTACCTTTTCATTGCTGAAGGTGTAGAGGTTGAAATCTTTGGTGAAGTTGGGGCTGATCAAAGTAGGAGCCCAAGCTATGTCCTACTTGATTTCTTCAAAACTATATTTTCTCTATACTATCCATGTGAACTCCTCACCTTTCCTTAGCATAGAGGTTAATGGCTTGACCATCTCTATAAAATTTGGGATAAATCTCTGTATGAAATTTATCTTACCAAAGAAGCTTTGCAGGCCTTTCTTGTACTTGGGTAAGGAAAGCTCCAAGATGGAGCAAACTCTTTCTGGATCAATAGCCAGAGCTTCCAAAGAAACAATGTGACCAAGGAACTTTCCCTTGTGGACATAAAACATGCATTTCTTAGGATTGAGAGAGATACCAAACTCTCTACACCTCTCAAAGATTTGCCTGAGGTTTTTCATGTGCTAGCTCACTTCCTTGGAGAAAACTATCACATCGTCAAGATATACCAGCATAGTCTTGTTTATCAGGCCTTAAAAGGCCATGTCCATGGATCGTTGGAAAGTTGCACCAGCATTAGATAGTCTAAAAGGCATTTTCCTATAAGCAAATGTTCCCCACTTGTTGTGAAGGCTGTTTTGTGCTGGTCACAATCTTGCACCAAAATTTGGTTGTATCCTTAATATCCATCCAGGAGGGAGAAGTGCTCACTATCTATCACCATCTAAAGGATCTACTCCATGCTTGAGAGAGGATAATGGTCTTTCAAAGAGACTTTGTTGAGGTCTCTAAAATTGACGCACGGTCTGATCTCTCCATTCTTTTTCTAGATAGGAACAAGATTGGCTAGCCAAGAAGAGTGTTTGATTGGAAATATTATCTTAGACTCAATCAATTTGGTGAGCTCTTTGTGCATGAGAGGCTCAATCATTGGATTGATAGGCCTCTACTTCTACTTGATTGGTTTGGCACCTTCTTTTAGTGCAATGGTATGCTAGGCTAAGCTTGGGTCAAAACCCTTCAAATCACTATACTCACAAGCAAAGATATCAGCAAATTCTTGGCACAACAAGATGAAGGCTTGCCTTTTCTTGTCTGTGCACACTTTTCCAAGTGTAAGAAACTTGTCCTTGAATATTTCCACTTCTCATGGTGCTCCTCATTTTTTGCAATGCACACCTTGTCACTTCTCAATTGGTCATCTCCATTTAAGATACTCTCTAGAGTGACCAACCCTTTGGGGAGCTTATTGTTCTTCAGCTGAACAATTTGGTTGCCATATTACTGCTGTAGCTTTGCCTAGTTTTTGCAACAAATTCCACTTCTTCTTGAAGGAAGAGTGTTATTTGCTGATCACTATTGAAAACCTACCAGTTAGTGATGTTATCAAGTACAGAGGGCCGAATCACTACTTTCAAGTAATGTGAGTTGTGATCTTGGCCTATTTCCTGAGCAATATCAAACTAGGCACCAACTGCTGCCAGCGTGTCTGCTTGCTTGTTCCATTCTCTAGGAATGGAGGTGATATTGAAAGTGAGGAAATTTTCCATGAAGTCCCATACCCTATGTTTGTAGGACTTTAGTAGAGAATTATTCATCAAACTCTGGCCTCTTACTTGGTTGACAATCAGCTCGCTATCACCAAACACTTCATCTCTTTGATTCCTCTTTTCCTCACCCACTCCAAGCCATGGATGAGGGATTCATATTATACAACATGTGTAGGAAAATTGGAGCTGGAAGGCTAAAAAATACCTCTCTTTTGAAGGAGAGACCAACATCGCTCCACCACCAGCTCCCAACTTACTCTTTGAACCATCAAAGAACAACTGCCATAGACCTAAACTTTCTTGGCTGGCCTTCATCAGATTTGGTACAAAATTACCCTCTTCATGCATGTAATAAATTCCAAGGCCCACCTCCTCTATGAATTTGTAGGGATCATGCTCAAAGTTGTCACTTCCCCATTCATCTAAGAGCAAGTCTACAACTCCTTCAAGGGCAGAGGATGGAGATTGGTCCATTTGGAACTCTTCCTGGTCAATGATGGCATAGCTAACATTGGCTACCTTGAGCGAAGTAAGGTTCCAGATGATCTCTATGGAGTGGTTCAGAGTCAATCTTGACTTTAGTCCCATACTTGGTTTTAAAAACTAGATAAGACCAATTCGCTGCTAAGTAGCCGCCTATCTTGGATGTAAAATCCATGGATAAGCAGATGGCAAAGTAGGGAGGGACATCTGCCACTACCACACCATGAGGAACTAATAAATTTAGGCAAGCATGTAGCGTCAAGCTCAAACCTCTTACCACCCCAATTGTCTTTGCTGGAGTTCCATCTAGCTGCAAGACCCCCTTGGTCATTTCTTTGTATTTCAAGCCTAACTTGTCGGCTATGCATTTGGGCATCACTGAGGTGCTTGCTCCGCTATCAATGATGCAATTATGCACCAAGAAATATCTTATGACCAAGGACACATAAAAAGGAGGAACCTTCTCTTCCTTTTAGATTTGACCTGAGTAAAGGCTGTCCATTCATCATTAAAATGTTATCAGCTTTTGCTGGGACAACTTGTTCATTTAGCTTGTGTAATTCCTTTTACAGCATGTCTTTCTAACACTTCTTTAACTCAGGTTTCAATGACTCATTTTCAATTACATATTTTACACATTCATCTTATTTATATTTTAGACTTGTAGATAGAATTTCCAATTGATAACTGAGATGTTTGACTATATCTTCATGCTCCTTAGAATCTTCATCCATTCTTGCCTCAAACACACTAAATTTCTCCTCAAATTCTTTGAGTTTAGATTTCATCCTCTTATTTATATTTTTCTTAATATTTAGTTCTTCATGATCATTTTTCAATGTAGTCTCATAGTCCACCTCATCTTCATCATCATCTAAATCTCTCCAAGTAGACCCTTACTAATGTGAGCAATTTCCTTCCTCAACCATGAATAGATATTCATATTCAGTAGAACCATCATATTCATGATCATATTTTGAGTCACTATCTTCACTCTCATCTGATGAGTTTCAATCTTATTTAGTGTAGAGACTCTTCTTGTCCTTGAAGTACTTCTTGTTATCATATTTTCTAAATACCTTTTTTCTTTTATCATACCTAAAAAATCTCTTGCCATAATCATGACCTTGATCATAATCTTCATCATCATCCTTCTTATAATTATGAGGGCATTTATTATCAAAATTTATTATATCACCATAACTGAAGCATTTGAGGGGTAGCTTACCTTTATACTTGCCTAAACCTGTTCTCAATTTCCTTGAAATCAAAGTAATTAGTTTATTATTATCGATATAAAGAATGTGATGGCATTCATTACCTTAGAATTATTCTCAAACAACTTCTTATATGTAACACTAGATGGAGGAATAGAAGGAGAAACATAACCATCCAAAAATAGAATCCATTGAACATTAGAGCTTGCTTATTATAGAAACTACCTTGCACATTCTGACTAGCCATTGTACCTTGGATCACCTTCAAGCTATCAAGATTTTACCAAAGGACCTTTCTATGATACCAATTATTAGACATTACACTGAGAGGGGTGTTAGGTGAATCAATGATGGAAAATAATCTAAATCAATTTTGAAACCCTTACAAATTCTTAAGAATTCAACATAAGCATTTATGAAGCATACAAATCATTCATAGGAGTGAACAATTAACATAATTCAAGAGCATATATGCAATATAAGAAATACATGGGAAACCCTCTTGGGGAATAAAACCACACTCAAGCCTAAAAACACATGGACTACTATCTTATAAAATTATCACAAATAAGAAATTGATCAAGTCCTTCTAATCAGAAACCTTTGATCAAGTCCTTATGACATATAACCTTGTTCAAGTCCTTTTGATCAAAGGTTCTTAGTGAAACCCTATTTCAGAATGAGAAACCACCCCTAAGGAAGATCAAGTCCTTTAGACCCTCCTTGGAAAGAACAATTCCACCTTAGAGTTGATGTCCTCAACACCTAATGATGGATCTCTTGATTAACTCACCTCTACACCTTCATTCACACTCAAATAACAAGAAAACTATTCTCCCAATAAAATTATGAACTATAGATCATACAAATACTCCTCAATAATTTCTAATCCTTAAATCATCCTTAGGGCACTCTACCCTCCTTCACTCCATAAAGCACACATAAGCCTCTCTCTCAAATCTCTCTCAAAACTTCCACACAAAGTTTGTCTTGTACAGAATATAGAAACCAAGACATTTGATTCTACTATATATAGAGAAATCATGAGTAAACAAGAACACAATATTTCCTTTTTATCCATAAAACATACCTTTAACCTTAAGGCTTCTTACATAGGTCAACTTAAGTATCTACACCTTTTAATAAGGCCCTTGTAGCTCTTATAGGTCTCATGGAGACCTATTTATCCATTTAGCACACTTAAAAACAAAATAAAAACATAAGACCAATTTTAAATACATGGGTTAACTTATTATGTCCCCTTTGACATCCTCAAATGATCAAAATCAACTTATCTCACCTCTGTGTATGCTCAATCAACTCAAATATAGACCTTACACATAGGAACACCATTATCAAACATATAGTCAACTTCTTAAGCATTTTTCATACTCAAGATAGATTGATCACACCTCTAAAATCCACACATAGCATCCTTATTGAGTATACAACATCCTTAATATCTAAGACAACATGAGACATCAAAATAACATCAATACAAGCTCAAAATATCCTTCTCGGTTCACTTGTAGAATAAGACTGAACACATAGCCAAATTTTAGGCTCAATATCTTTGACTATACTCACTTTCAAATCCTCAAATCAATATATCCAAATTCACCTTGGAGTCCTCTACCACTTTGATTTTTAATACATGAGTAAATTCATCTTCTATCAAAAGTTATGGTTTAAAAACTAGACACTAATTTTCCCAGTATTAATATTCAAATATTTGACTAGAAATGGTCATAGTTAACCTTAAAACATAATTATAAAATCTAATGAAATCTCAACTCTCCATAAAATATGCTCTATCATTATTGATTTATCTTTAACATATAGGCACCAATGACTAATCATTAAACCATAGTCACATTGATCTCATCTCATGCAATTTAGAAACTTTGACTCAATGCACTCCATCGATCTCTATGGATCAATAAAGAATTTAATGATCAATGCTCACCATTTGATCAAACTGTATGAACATCCACTCACCATTGGATCATTAACCTATACCTTTGTTGAGTAATTAAACATTATGCACCTATCCTCATCTCACTGCTTCCTAACTCTCTGAAGCAAACACACTCCATCGATCTTGATCAAGCTTTCAAAAAATTTCAAAAATGACTAAGTATGGGGACCCTATTAATATGTTTGAGTAGTGATTTTTTATCCTTAATAACTTCTTATGTGCTTCAACATAGGATCTTAAATTTAGACCAAATGATCTCCTCACTAATGAAAATCTAACCATGTGACACATTGATCCTGTAACCCTTGTGCATGCAAGATATAACATCATTAAAGAGCCTTATAAAAAAATTATTTCATCAAGTCAACCATGTCCAAAACTTCTTGAGAGGCTAACTTTGAGCATCCATAACTTTTGTCGTGCTTCAGTGCATAAGCTCAAATTTAGGAAAAATGATTTATGCTCAAAATTGAACAAAACCATATGATCATATTATCTTTACACCTTTACACATAAAATATATAAAAACATCAAAATGTTCACTCAAATATTTCCACCTCATTGTAAAATTGGCTATGGGAAAACACAGTCAAAATGCCTGGGATCCCAGCTTTACACATCTATATCTCTTGATGTGCTACATCACAAGATCTAAAAATTAGTGAAAATAAAATAGATCTAAAAATAAACAAACCCATATAATCACCTTCTTTTGAAACATCAACATGTGTGATCACTGACCTCATCAACATGCTTACTCAACTCTTCTTGGCCACTTTTACAAATAATGAAATTTGTTTGAGAAGCCAACTTTATACCCTCGTATATTTAACTTCACTTTGATGCATGACTTAATATTTGGCACATAAAATCTAGGGACTAATGTGATCACAACCATATGACCCACTCCCCTTGAATCTTTCCTACATGGAAATGGTGATGTTATAAAACTGTCTACTCAAATTATTTGTCACTAGACCCAAAGTGTCTAGATGAAAACTATAGACTACCAGATGAGTTCCACTTATGAACACAAGATCTCAAAGTATAGATAACATCTTAAAAACATATTTCACATAATCTAATCACCATACTCAACCCTGAACAGCTATAAATAGTTAAATTCTAGATAATAACCAAGCCACCTTCAAGCATACAAGAATAAGCACATTACACACTTTGTCATTGTCACTTAGGCTATTAAAGAAATTCATCCAATCATCAGATAATCTCCATGAAACCACTAAGACATCATCATGATAAATCTATAACATGTACAATTATAGATAATAATTCACTAGGTCTCTAGCTAGGTCAGCCAAAGGTCAAAATAATTCCTAAGTGAAAATAACTTGAAACTATATAGGGTCGACCTTGTTGACGCTATATAGGTAACTGACAAAATGGGATCAAAGTAAAGAAAAGGAGGATAAAGCGTGTAAAATTTTTGGTAATGGGTTCAACTAAGAAGATAAATCTTAGGGTAAAAGTTTTTAGGATACAAGTGTGTAGATAACATGTGGTAAAAGGGACAACAATCTTACAAATCTACCAATGGTTTGCCCACCCCTTTCCTAGTGTACCCCTTAAGGTGTACACTCAAATAGATTGAGACTCGATGGGTTATTTCAAGATACAAAGTTTCATTAATTGATAAAATTTTGAAAATATTATGTGTATATATATGCCCCACTTGAAGCTCATCATGTGTCATGTGAGTGTAATACAAGATGGTGCTTCAGGAAATAAAACATGATAACACATAATGTTGATGTTAAGTAAATGTAGTAAGCAAAAAATAAGATCAATGAAAGGATAGAATTGAAAAACACATACCTTTACTTACCTTAGTGTTGTAGATAAAGAAATAGATTGCAAGAGAAATGAAGGTGTCTAATGTGAAGAACATTAGGTGAACCTGTAGAATTTAGTGAAAAAAATAGGTAAAAATCAATTATTTTGGAATAGAGGCATATGATAGTGGAAACGATTATCTATGTCATCATGAATCTAGAATATTTTATGGTTCAAAAAATGGATGAGTGAAAATGAAGATAGAGTCAAAATAAGGAATCTATCAGAAAATAATTGAAAGATTTTGAATTATGAAAAGTGTTTTTAAATAGGGTGAAATGAAAGTCATTTGTTATTTTTGACTTGTGAAGGAAAGAAAAGGGACTGTGAGAGTCCAAAAAATCTAAGATGGAAATAAGATGACATGTTAGGTGAGAGAGACTTCTAGAGGCAGTAGTAGGTGCAAGACAGGTAAGCAATTGAGAATCTTAAACCTATTTTGGAATATTTTAGTGATTTAAGTGTATTTTTGTAAATTTGTAATTTTAAGCATTTCTAGATAGTGAAATGAAACCAAATTAGATTCTATAGGTAGGAAAAACCTATTAGAGATTGAGTTTGAAGGGTTTGGGAAAAGAACTACCAAAAAGCTTTTTTCCACAAACTGTAAGGGGTTAACAATGAAAAACAACTAGGTCAACCCAATCAACCTAGTAGGTTAAAAATAAGCAAAATGCACACTACTGACCTAGTAGATATGTGTTGACCTTGTAAATTTTATAGACTGCCAACTTAGTATAGTTTTGCCAATTGATCTAAAAAGACTAGTGTGATAATGCCATATTAGGGGGAGGGAAATAAGAGGTTTGACTTAGATTTTGAAGTCAACTAGGTTAAAAATGGAGATTTTTTTTTCAAATTAGGCTAATTAAAAAACCAATAGTACAAAAAGGTGTGCACGTGGGCGAAAGAGTGGAATGACCTAGAATGACCAATTGAGGGAAAAAAAGGATGGGTAGGCTAAAAATAGGTGAAAATGAATAAATTAAAGTGATTTAGGCTTGTTTTTTATTAAAAATTGTAAAAAGAATGTAATTTGAGTATACATGACATGGAAGATCTAATATATATTTTGTTGTTTCTTGATTGTAGGGATGACCTAGATTTTGGTGATTGGTAGATGCATCATGGCTACTTGATCTACTAGAGCATCTAAAGATAGGAGATAGGGTGGTATTGATCTTTGTAGGCCTAAGTGGAATAGTATAGATGTATAGGATCCCCCTGAGCTCATATTTTTTAGTCATGTTCTTAGGATGTTGGGAACGGTTGACTAGCACCTTCAATTTAGAGGTGGAGGGGATATGATAGAGGTGGATATCACTTTAGAGGATGTACATGCCATCTTGGGATTACTAATAATAGGGATACTTGTTACAACTAGGATACTAGATAGTGACAAGGAGAGGAGAGCCTTAGATATATGGGCTATAGGATTAGATATGACATATGCATGTTGGAGAGTAAGTATGTTCAATGTGTATACTTCATAGATTCTAGATATCTAAAAGGCTATGATAGGACTTATGATAACACAAGTTTTGTGCCATAAGTTAGATGTTAAGGTACCACTATTCATGATAGTCATGTGTTGGATGATACTGGAGGAGATAGCACTGTATCGTCTAAGATCTGTCATCTTGGTTGAACTCATACATGACATGTATGAAGTGTTGGTTAGAGGCTACAAGTTTATTAGATTGATCATATTATTGATGTCATAGATCTATGAGAGGTTTCCCATGTATCAACCAATTGGGTTGCCCCATTTGGTTGATGATAGGTTACCTCAAGGTTGAAATGGAGACAGGACCAAGTAGTGTAGGCCATGCCCTACATGCCATCACTATGGTCAGTGAGATATGCAGACATAGTATGGCAGCCTTATGAGCACATAATGACTATATGGCCAAATTGGGACATAGTTTTACTAGATTTAAAATGGATAGAGGTGACAAGACATTATACCTATTGGATGGAGCTATATCTAGTGGCATGAGTACTAGGTTAGATGGGCTTGCCTTGCCTAGTGGCATCGATAGTGATGCCCATGGTTTGGGCTTGGCATGTTATAAATCTATGGGGGAGAGGAGGACTAGGGAAACCAATGGCAAGACTAATGCTTAGGACACATTGTGAGAAACCATGGACTAGTTGAATAGTAAAGGTAGTAGAGCAAGAGGAGATGGGTATAGAGGTGGTGGCACTAGAGGAACCACCACTAATACTATAATAGGATGAGAAGAAACCATCAAGGATAGAACATTGATGGAGGTAGGAGGAATATGAGATAGCAGAGACTATGGATATCTCAAATGACCCAATATGTGAGTTGAAGTAGAGATGGACTATAAAGAGGCCACTTAGGCATAGGCTAAGATGGACTCGAGTTATGACTGTAGGACTTAATTTTAGGAGGTAACTAATAGAGGAGGTTCTTGGAGGCTGCATAAATGGGGAGACTATGCTCAGAGGTTGTGTGGATGGTGAGACCATAGTATCTGATACATAGATAGGTAAGCAAATATGGTTAAAATGTATCTTAAGTTGATTTTGAAATATACTAGAGATAGATTTTGAGATATAACAATGATATAATATCTATTTGTTTTATATTTTGAAAGTGTAGAAAAGAATGAAGAGATTAGATGGGGGTCCCTTGTGAGGGGAGCACTCCATGATGTCCTAGATGAGGCACTAATGTTGTATGACCTTGATACATTGGAGGACCCTAGGGTGCCATCTATCCCAACTCAAGTGATCTAATTTAGACTAACGAGAGATGAAACAAGATAGATACAAGCATATAGAGATGGGATGCATCCACTAGTAGAAATGGGTATATGAGAGATATGGGCATGATAGGCCCTGATAGAGGAGAAAGCTACACATCTAACTATAGTGGCATAAATAACATAGGCACATTATTAGGAGAGATTTATATAGGAGCAGGAGAGAATGAAACATTTGGTGACCCTAGCCTAGTTGGCACAGGTGCATGCTTAGGTAGCTCATCCATAGGGGTAAGTGTTAGGATTTAGATCTCAGATAGATTTATTAAAATGTTCTATTCAAAGGGTTTAGATCAAGGCATCTATAGGTAGTGTGGCTATGCCATAAGATAGTTAGGATGGGGCCCAAACATAGAGCTGGAGCATTGTATATGATTATATTTTTGTATCAAACTCATGATATATTTGTGTGTGTGTGTGTGTGTGTGTGTGTGTGTGTGTGTGTGTGTGTGTGTGTGTGTACAACAAAAATCCAAATACATGTGCTAAAAATAAATATATCCCAAGCATCAACAACCACAAACATAATGATAACACATACAACCAATATCCAAAATGCCAAAATAATCCATATTTATATATATTGGCATTTTGGATATTGGTTGTATGTGTTATCATTATGTTTGTGGTTATTGATGCTTTGGATATATTTATTTCTAGCACATGTATTTGGCTTTTTGTTGTATATGCTATAAGAAATATATGAGTTGTGGTTTCTTTTCTAGCATTATGTAGAACACATGCATGGTTAAAAAGAAACAGGCAAAAAGGGACTTGGTAAAATATAATCAATCAAAGAAAATGTACTACACACTATTTCAAGTTGGGAAATGAGTAAAAACAAGAAAATTACTAAGTGTAAAGAATCAAAGGGGTGGAAAACAAGATGGTAAAAAGGAATTTGTTTTTAAACCAAAAAAATATATTATAACCAAATTAAAACAAGTAAGATCACATTAAATCGCATTGGGAAGTATGAAAATAATGTAATAAAATGGAATTCACTTAAAAGGACAAATGGTATTAAAAAAAATCAATTGAGTCATTCAATCATACTAAATCATGTTGGGAAGTATAAGAAAAAGACAAAATTGGGAAAATTTGGTCTAGAATTTATCACACTAATTAAAGCTATTAAGTATGAAAAATACAAGAAATGGTTGAATTATTATATGCACTTAGAAAATAGGAAGATAAAAGCAAAAAAATGAAGTAAGAATAAAACATACTAAATCAAGCTCGGAAGCATGTCAATGATGTGTAACTTCATAACCAATCACATCTTATCTCATATTGGACACATGTAATTTTGATTTTGACTTATACTATTAAAAAAATTTGTGAGGAGGGCCAAATCCTATCCATGGTCTTAAAATGTAACTCACAAAGGGAACACCAATGACATGGAATACATGAACAAAATAGGTAACAAAAGATGTGGGTAATATGAAGGTAAAATGTTATAATTTTTTAGGATGGCTAGGTCTTATCCATGGTCTTACAAAATAACTCAAAAATGAAGTCCCAAGGGGAGTGATCAATGAAAAAATCAATATTTCTCAAGAGGAAATATGAGGAATGTAGGGAATGAAAAAAGGAACATAAAAATCATAACTTAGGTGTCTTATGAGAATACTTTAGGATATAAGATGCATACAAGGACATGATAAGACACTAAGTGACTAGTGACCATCAATGTTCAAAGGAAAATTATTCTATATTGACATTAAGCTATGTAGGCAAATAAGCGTGCTACTAAGATAAACTCGTGAAGGTATATTAGAATAGAAAAAATTAAATGGACCGACCTTCCCATGATGTGTTCCCCATTCCTTAGGACCCCTTACAGAGTCATCGGTCTACTACAAAGATTTGGTACTTATGTGAGAAAGAAGGTAGTACTAAAAGATTTGTTTTATTCTCCTTTTCTAATCCATTGGCCTACCATACCCCAAAGGACCTCAGCTCTACTATGAGGCCAACTATGGAGTTTGAGATTTGACTAGAAGAATGAGACATGATTTGAATCACATATTTTACTGTGATTGGACTTTTAATAATATTTTTATCCTTTGTATAATTGCCTTTTATTTAAATGATTTGGATTTTAATGTTTTTTAAGGCTTTTTAAGATTCTTCCTCCATATGAACTTGGAATGACCAATCATGAGAGATAGAGTGATATACATGAATGAGGTATAAGATTAGGCTAAAGGAAACTAAGTAACCAAATACAAGACTGACTAGGATATGTAAGATTAATAATGAACCAACATGTGATCTCAAGTCTCAACCATGTATATGCTTAGTGTGTGAAAAGAGGAATAAAGGGGGAAAGGAAAACCAAAGTGGACCAGTATAAGGAGTGTATAATGATATGAATTGTTTGTTAAATAATCACATGGTAATAATAAAACACTAAAGGGAACCAAGTTTGCATAACCAAGTCATAATGATAATTATCTATGAAAATAGAGATAAGAAAGAAAACAATCATAAAGATGTAAGAAAAAAATTTGAAGAAAAAAATGTAAGAAGAAAAAATAAATCATTGATAAATAAGGATATCTATAAACATAAATGAAAATATAAGCAATATAGAATGTAAAAATAAATTCATCATGTAAGATAAATAAAAATTTGACATAGTGTCAAATGATACAATAGATAGATAAAAATAAAATTGGAGCACACATCCATTCCAAATGTAAATATAAAATCACCATGCATGTGCTCATAAATAATAATAAATCTATCCACACAAATTATCCAAAACATTAGATATATCTCTATGAAGCTGAATGTGAATTGTTGCTAATGTCTCATCTATCTTGAATGAGAAGTGGGAAAATACATCTCTTCTAATCTCCTCCACAAAAAAAGTAGGAATCTTGGATGGATTGTGATGAGGAGGGAAATTATGCAAGGAATTCTTGGGAGAATGCATGGGAGCACGCTTTATGGGAGATGCAAGAATCACTAATGGAGAAGGATCCGTAGGTGAGGGAATCATGGGTAGAGAAGGATCCATAGGTGAGCGAATGTTCACAGGTAAGGGAGTCATGGGTGGGGCACAAAAGGTGATGTAAGGAACATATATTGGGATGGGACCATAGGAGGTGGAAACATGGAAGAATAAGGAGGAACCTTCTTATAGGAATGACCTATGGGAAGAATGGAAGAAGGTCCAAGAATAGAAATAAGGTGATTTTTAAGATGTTGTTAAAGGATGTAGCAATGATCGATGTGATGGGTGCCACATTAGTTTCAAAAACAATACACCTTGCCATACTTAGGCATATATTCAATAATAACCTTCAAGGGAGGCATGGATTTATCTAATAAATAAGGGGAAGAAGGATGCAAAGTATCAATATATCATCATAGCTTACAATAATGGGTGAATGAATGATTATCTATTCGATGGAAGCAATAGATATGCTTGTGAGTGGCCTTAGAATAAGTACTCATGATAGGAGGTGTAATAGGAATGGAAGGAGTTGGAAAAGAATCGTTAGCCCATTTGGTGCGAAATAGAGTCATGTTAGGCAAAGGAAGCAAACCATCACCAAGGGAAGGTGGTGGTAGGGAAAGAACAAAACTAGGCTCATGAAAGGAGCAATGAAATTGAAATTAGGGATAGGCTCAATAATAAAAAAAGTAATAATAGACACAACTATAGTGGGATCAAGAATGGGATAAACTATAACAAGAATAGGAATAGGTTCTAAAGTTGGTTCCATTGTGGGAGGGGCAGGATCTACAGAAGGCCTAAGAAGGGTTGCACTCATCTCAAGGGTAAAATAGATATGATGTTCAGGATACCTAGAAAATCTTTAAGGCCTAATCATAGCATGATCTATGAGCATACTCTTACGAGGCTCCTCAAAAAATGGAGGTGTCAATTTCATCTCTACCCTATGATAAAGAGGAAAAATACTAAAATTAGGAACTGCAAATGAGGGAATATGGGAAGATGTATGAAAAGACTCAAATAAATATGAATGATAATAAACAATCTCAGCATTACATGCCTAAACAAGACCATCTAGGAATGGATCATCTAAAGAATAACCATCATCATAGTTAGGTGTGTGAAGGTTAATGATGCATGTAGGGATAACCTTGTCATCTACTGAATTTTGATGAATATAATGTTGGGTCTTGGTTAAGACAATGGGAATGTCATCAAAAGGAGGTTTATGTGAACAAGGCTAAAAAGAGGTAGGAAGCTACAAGATGAAATGAGGTGAGAGATTGAAACTTTTAATCTTGAGGTTAATCTCATCAGGATCATCATCATCAGAGTCTAAGAGGTTAGGAGGAATGTTCCCAATAAGTTTGAGATGAGTGTTGTAACCACTAGTGGAATTAGTGGGGAGATTGAAGTGTTGAGACTCGTAGAATGGAACACTAGGAAAATGTTCAAGAGTAGGAATTTTGAAGACACCATGGTCTTGGAATTGTTTGAAATTTCAAGGGTTAGTATCACCATGAATCCTATAAATGGCTCCATTATGAGGGAATTTTATGCATTGATAGGTAGAAGAAGCAATTTCTCTCATATAGTGATTCCATGGCTTACCAAGAAAGATATTATAAGAAAGGGAAAAGTTAAATATAATCACCTTCACATGAATGGTGATAGGTGGGATGGTAATGGGAAGCCACACACAACCTAATGGAGGAATTTTCCTTCTATCATATCCTTGGCATGTGCTACATGTGGACTTGAGATTACATTCTAAACATTTAAGGGTCTTAATGAAATTGAAAAAGGTAACACAAGTGCTATAACCCCCATTAGTCAATGCATGCTTGACTTGGACATCACTTATTTGGATACTAATGAACAAGAGAGGATCATCCACATGAATTAGAATATCAATGTAAATCATATAAATGATAGGAAATTTTAAAGAAAGTGAAGTGTCAATTATTTTTTCAATATGGATTGACATCTCTTCACATTATTTTAATATTCTCTCTTTGGATTTAGATAAGGCCACTTAACGTCCTACTAAGGGATGAATAGGGATGTTAATTTCAAATAATAGTTGCATAAGATGATTTTTATGATGTAGAGAAGTCCTCATAAGCTTAAGGAACATAATTTGGGATGGGAGATTAGTGAGATCCATAATGGGACCCCACTCATCATAAGCCATGAGAAGGTTGTTATATATAAGTGAATAATGATTAATAAGGTCCTTAGAAGGAGAAGTTGAAGTGAATTAGAATTTATAATGATAAGAGGGAGAAGGTTGAGAGCAAGGTTGTAAATTATGTTGCAAAGATGAAATAGTTGGTTCAAGTTGACTTTGAGAAATGGTAAAGGAAGTGTTAGTAGAAGCTTGATTATCATTAGTGTTAGAAGATGGAGGAATGGTAAAAAAAAATGGAAAGTGTTATCGAAGGGAAAATTAGGAATTGTATTGTCAAAGGTTATAAGTTAATCTTACCCCAACTCATTTCAATGATTTGGAGAAGAATCATGGATAACATGATATGTTCTAGATAAATGGATGAGTGTAGATAGGTTGAGTATCAATAAAAGTAACCACCCTTCACATATTATTCATGTTAACCACATTCTCTTTAGAAGTAGGGTCAATAAGACTTTCTATATTATTAGTGGAAGGGGTGGGATTATATTGGGTGTCTTGATTAGGTTAATGGCTAGGAAGAGGGTCTTTGTAAATATCAAAATGAACATTAGCTTGATTTAAGGATTGAGATTTAGTATGTGATTCATGAGCCTTAAAAGTAATGTCATAGGGTTGTTGACCCTTTCAAATGATATAATTATGATAAAAATTAGGAACAAGAAGAAAATACATGGATAAATTATGAAGCTACGTACATGTCTCATGAAAATGACCCCAACTAACATGAAACCAACAAAACTTGTTAGGATCATACCATGATTTCATAGGATGATTATGGTTGAGTTCTTGTGGAAAATGCCTAGGTAGACATTTGATTAATTCAATTAAGGATAGAGATTTATGAACATTAATGTTATTTGGTGAAGATAAGTGAGGATTGGTATATTGTTGAGAAGTGGGGGCTAGTTCTGAAGATTGGTTAGGAACAATAGCTTGAATAGCATGAATAGGGTCATAAGAGTGCATGACACATTCATTTCTAGCATTACAATTTTTTTATTAAGAGATAAGGACCCATAAAAAGTTGGGGTGGCTCAAATTAGCATATAAGGAAATATTGACATTTAGCTTGGTCAATAGCCTCCTCCAAAGTACACGAAGAGAGAGTGTGGACCCAATATTGTAACTTGGAAAAAAAATCATTAGTGAAGAGATGGAAAATATTATCATTAGCCATGTTATGGTCACACTTGTTTGATAAAGTTTTCCACCTTTTAACTAAAGCTTGAACAGCTTCATTTTCAAGTTGTTTGCAATTTATGAAGTGGGCCAAAGTGTTTTCAGGAAGATCACTAGTTTGGAATTCTTGAACTAAAGCATTCACTAAATCTTCCAAACTAGCAATGGAATGAGTTCTAAGTTGATTTTACAAGTCTAAGGCATCACCCATGAGGGTTTTGGCTAAGAGTTTGGTAGTGGAAAAGGTGATCAATTTGACCCAATGCTTATAAATATTTCCAACTATTTTAAGATGAAGGGTAGGATTAGTTAATCAATTATAATAAATTGTAGGGGTGACATCTCCTATATCAATATTATCAATTTGAGTGGTAAGAGTCTCATTTTGAAGATGCTTAATGGTTTTGTTGACAAAAAGAGGTTGAGGGATGAGATTGTCTTGGGAATATTGAAGAGGAGGAGGGGGAAATTTTTGGTTATGAGTGCCCCAAGTCATTGGTTGAGGATGAGTTTAAAGATGGAGAAGGTGATTTTACATTCTCATCATTTTATATGTGTTATGAGCTTGAAAGGTTTTTATTTGACTGAGTGTTTATAACAACAATTAATGGGTTTGATTAGAATTACTAACATTATTTGAACCATTAGAATTGGTATTAGTGGCTTGGGTACCACTATTGGTATTGATAGGAGCTTAAGAAGAACTATGAGAATGCAAAGCACTAGTGGAAATTTTTTCATGTGAAGCAAAAAATGCACTAGTGAATGGATGAGAAGAGGAAACACTAGAAGCATGATTACCTTGGGTAGCAAATGATACACTAGTATAAGGATTAAGGATAATGGATATTATGAGAGGCCCACTAGATGTATAACATGCCATGTTACTGGAGATACTAGGCATGGAGGTGGAATAAATTAGAGAAGAAGAAGTCATGGTATGAGAAGGGGTCATAATTGAAGGAAGAGGATAAGAATCAAAGAAAGTGGTACTTCCAAATCCATTTGAGAATGTGGGAGTAGGTGAATGAGGCTCTTTAGATTGACCACTAATAATAAGATGGTAAATGGTAGAGGGATATTTTCCTTGATGTTGAGGAAATTTAGAGATAAATAAGAGCATTTTGGGGGTATACTCTAATTTAGGTTGGTCTTCTAGGGAGAAAAGAGTATTATACTGTGAAGAGGTATTAGGAGGGGTCCCATAGTTCATTATGCAAGTGGCTATGTGAAAATTAATCTCATATAAGAGAACCTTAATATGTATATTGGAGACCCTATGAGGATTGGTAAAAATCATCATGTTTATAATTTAACTCAATGTTGTCTTCAAAGAAAAAATTCATGATAAAAGAAAAGGACTAAAATCAGGTAAGAAAAATATAAAATCAAGGAAACAAGAAGTGGTATAAATAGTATAGGGTCGACTGGGTCAATCCAGTATATAAAATAAGGTTTATAAATAGTATATGATTGACTGGGTTGATCCAGTATAGTAAACAGAGGCTACAAAAGTGTACAAAGTTGACTAGGTTGATCCAATACAATAGGTAGGGAAAATCAGAGGGTATATGATAGACTATATCAACTAAAATGACTATGTACTAAGAATAATTTTGCAATTACTTTGAAAATTAAGAACTAATGGGAAATAAACAATCAATTGGATCAATGAGGTTGGTCTAATTGAGGCACATAACACAAATCCTTGTACCAATATTGGTTAGTGAAAGTTTTTGCAATACAAAAAAACATTTAAGAAAAGAACAAGAAATCAACTTGAAAATTAAAATCTAGCTAAGTGGTCAACCTGAATGTTTGTTATATTATTAGAATATAGTTTTAAATGTGATGGGAAGTTGGCTATAAGTAAATAAATAGAAAGCAATCTAAGGATAGTTGTAGGAAGTTTCAGCTAAAAGGGATCTGTATTGGCAATAGTATAGGATTGGTATTTGGGCCTACCCCCTCACTTCACACATTGTAATGATAAGGGTGTTAGGTGCTTAGCTAGAATATACCATTAACCACATATTTACACTTGGATATAAAACCAAGTTGGCTCTCCCCTTGGCGATGAAACCCAAGTAGGTTGGCCCTAGGTAGACAAATATTTAAGTGCTTGTTAAAGATTTTATGATTTGGTTATGTGTTCATAAAATAAAAAATAGTGAAGCTAAAAGGTAAATTGAAAACCACGTAATTAGACTATGTGTTCTATTCTAAGCATGAAAGTAACAAGAAATCAAAGTGTGAACTAATTACTAGTGTATAGAGGTTAAATTCCAAATTTGAAACAAGGTACAATGTCGATAAATGTGATAGTGTATGAACAAAATATAGAAAAGGGTCAATAGTATTTCCTTTGTACTACAAAATAAAGGTTTTAAAATGAATAGGGTTGATAGATTCAATACATTTATCCAGATAGCATATAAAATATAGAACTACGTTGACAGTGTCAATCTAGTTGACTATACAAGAGTAATTTTCAAGACTACAAACTATGAAATGAAAGACTATAAGAAAATAGAGAAAAGATAGAAAGGAACCTTGGTGATTTTGAAGATGTAGAGATGTGATATTTTTATCAAATAACCTTGAGAAATGCTTGTAAATACTGCTAACATGGTCAACTAGGTTGATCTAAATTTGCAAGAATATGTTACTAAGTGTTTGAACTATATCGGGTTAACTAAGTAGACCTAGTATGCTAAATATAATGCCTAAAAATATATACGGTTAACTAGGTTGACCTAGTATGTTGAACCTAATGTCTAAAAATATATAAAATTGTACTGGGTCAATTGAGTCAATCTAGTATCTTATACCTAAAAACTTGCACATAGAAAATAGAATTGGGTCAATGCAATCGACCCAGTATGGAAAATATATGATACAAATAATGATAAAAGAATGAAATAAGTGAAAAAATCCTACAAAATTTAGTTCATGTTAGGTTCACTAGAATGTATGCAATAAGAAATGCATCATGTCTCTAAATCAATCTTGGCTCAAAAAATATAGAGCATACCTATACTTCTGATTGGGAATACATTTGTTAAGTGGGAACATGGCCAATATGGGGATACACTAGACCTGATTAGGGGATCTCCTATCAAAATACACTATTCTAAGGAGGGTTTCAAAGCCTCCATTATAAAATAATCATACAATAACCCTAAGGGGCTCCTATGTTTTAATAGTACACCTATGCTAATAATAAGAAAGTAAATCTAATCTAGTGCTCACCAAATCTTGTGGCACAAAGTGGGGGTTAAAAATAAAACAAAAAATAAACATGCATAAAAGACATATACTCACATCAATGTATACAGAGTTATAATGCATGGAAGATAAGTACAACTACATTATCCATCTACTGTTACAAAAGAGAAATATATTTAGGAATACTTACCCTTGAATACAAACCCATCAAGCCTTAATCTCTCCTTTTTCTAAGATTATTCTCAAGAAATTGTTGTGGTATGTAAGGATAACAAAGAAAAATTAGCTCTAGGCTACACAACCTATCAATGCATCAAAAATACTTCTCCACAAGACAAGATCCATATCTCCAAATAAAGTATGGAACCCTAAGATTTACTTCTCAATTAAAATGGTCAATAACCAAATGTTTGTTCTCACTTAATTCTTATTCACTTATTTATTATCAAATGGTGGGAAATGAACTTGTATATATAGGTGGATCTTACCCTAAATCCTTTCAAAAATATTGATCGATAGGGTCAACCTAGTTGACCCTATACAATTCTAGATAATAATTCACTAGGTCTTGAGCTAGGTTGGCTAAAATTCAAAATAGATCCTAAGTGAAAATAACCCAAAACTATACAAGGTCGAACTAGTTGACCTTGTACACCCCACTAACAAAATGGGACCAAGGTAAGGAAAAGAAGGATAACATGTGTAAAAATTCTGGTAATGGGTTCAACTGAGAAGAGCAAGCTTAGGGTAAATGGTTTTAGGAGAACAATGTGTAGGTAACATGTGTCAAAAGGGATAACAATATTATGAAGCACCAATGGTCTACCCACCCCTTTCTTGGTGTAGCCCTTAAGGCATACACTCAGAGATATTGAGACTCGATGGGTTCTTGCAAGATACAAAGTGTTAGTAATTGATAAAAGTTTGAAAATATTATATGTATACATTCAAGAATTTAGTTTTGACTATTCATCCTTTCACATAGATGAGAAATTGAGTTTTTTCCATGCAAAATGATCTAGGGTGTTCAAGTTACTCAAGAATTTTGTTTTTACTATTCATCCTTTTGCATAATCAAGTCATTTAGATTGTGCCACATGGCGTGATCTTGAACACTTGGGATTTTTCACTTTAAGTTTGTAATAGAAAGGATTTATGAGTGCTGAGTTAAAAAAGACCATTTTAGGAGAATTACATGAAGTGGAATTTAAAAAACTAAAAAATTGAAGACTATTTGTTGATACACAAATGTTGAAGAGCATAATTTTTTGATGCATATATGGAAAATGTCCATTGCTGATTGTAGAAGTGTAGAATATGAATGTAAAAAAGTCAAAGACTTTTTCACAAAACTCTAAATATGAAGTGTAAAATCCTAGGACACAAATACCAAATTAAAATTCTCAAAACATAAATGCCAAAGTGGGACATTCCAAGGCATAAATCCCTAAGAAAATTTCCCAAACATGGGAATGTTGAGTATATTTTTTAATGCACAAAAGATGATGAGTAAATCTTGATGTGAAAATTGTGAAGAGCATTTTCCAAAGAACCTTTCATGATTTTCAAAAATCAAACTTATTGTTTCAAATACACAAAAGTTGGAGACCATTTTGAAATACTAAAAATGCAAAGTGCATGTTTTAATTCAAAAATGCCAAAGACCTTTTGTTGATGCATAGTTTTCAAAGACTGAATTGCCATAGTAGAAAATATAAAATGCAAATGCTATACTATTTATTTTAGAACCCAAAATTTGAAGACCTAATTTAGAATACATAATATGCAAATTTTCACTCAACAAACTCTCAAAAAATAAATAAAATAATAAAACAATAAGGCATCTCCTAAGTGAATCCAATAAATTTTTTTACATGTCTAATAAAACATTTTACATGCCAAAAATATGCACTAAATTTTGGAAAAAAAATCATACTTATCATTCCAAAATTAAGGAAACCCCATTTCAAATTGCCAATATCATGAAATAAATCAATATATCCCAATCCTTTATCACTATTTTTGAAGTGCCTAATGTGATGATGCATTCAAATAGTCTGTTATAATGTGTTTTAAGAAATCAATGAGAACAAGTGTACAACCTCTCCAAATTTTATTTGGTTTCCAAGTGTAGATGATATTATCTATAAGAATGGATGGTAAAGAGGTGTCAATTGGGTTTGGATTCCATTTTTGGAGATACAATCTCTAAGAGGGGGGTGGATGCTTTTCCTTATAAACTTTTACTTTTATTTTAATAAATGTTCTAATCATTCATCAAGTAACATCATCATATGAGCAATATCAACTAGTCTAGAAACATAGTAATGATAATAGATACTTAAATAGTATGAACACATCATATATGTGGGAAACCCTCATGGGGAATAAAACCCAATGACCATAGCTTGGAAAACTAGTCCAATAAAGTAATGAATCAAATTTAGTTGAGCACCCACTCAACTTGGAGCACCAACCCCAGTCTATCAAGCGCTAACTTGATAGAGTCTTTAACAAGCACCCACTTTCAAGGAAGCACCAAATCCATTAGTGACTTATCACCAACTCATCTACCTCTTGACCAAGCACCTAACCATCCAAGTAAACCTCTACCTTCCATATATGTACTTATTAAAATATTCAATAGATGATGGTTCTCTTCTTCAGCTCTTCACATACTTGTATTCCTCTCAAAGTTGCCTTCTAGGCCTCTTCACTCATCTAGGTCTCTTTAAGACTGATTAGGTCACATGACCTTGATATCCATACTCATACATACTATTATGTATTCATGACTTTATCTCTATACCCTTATGATGGTCTACATGACCTCCATCTACTCTTCAATGTGATCTTTTTATTGCTTACAACTTTGACCTGGTCAACTCTCACTGCTATAATAATTTTTTGAGAAACTAGCACTTTCCTATAGGGTATACTCACACTCTTTACAAACCAATTACACTTGGAGGTGACTGAGAGATTTTTATACAACCTATACCCACTTAACTAGCCATACTAAACCATTCTAAGTAGTTTTGATCAACATCTTTCACATCGTGTCATTGTTAGGTTTCTTTGAGGGTTTAAACCATCTTCTAGTCTTAATAATCATTCATAAATATTAGCCTCTCATTATAGAAACCAATTCTTGATACTTTGATATAGGATCCTTCCCATCTATTGTGAATAGCTTAAGTCCTCATACAGTGCCACACATGCTAATGAGTACTTAATAAACCTTCTTGGGTAGAAAACTCTTCATTTTGTACACTCGAGAGACCTTAAAACACTTTTACATGCCTTAAACTTCAAATTATGACATAAAACTTGGTTAAAATACTTGAAAAAAAAATGAAACACTTATTTCAATGCTCACATACTCACATTTGCCTTGGAAACTTATCCTGATACCCCATTTAGCCACCATCTCTTTTTTTATTCTCTAGGCCTTGACCTACAAGTCACATTAAGTCTTGAAACTGCCCTTCAAACCTATTTTCAAGTTATAAATACTTCACTCACATGATCAAAAAACATCTCACATGCTCAAACAATTTCAATCATCCTTCATATGTCTTGATAGTGACTCATGATGACTCATTAGGCCAGGAAGAGTCTAGAAATGATCTAGTTGTAGACTAGATCTATAGGTCCTACCTATGTAGGATCACCTTGATATTCTTATAAGTGCCCTAAAACCTCATATACCTAGTCAAGTAACCTCATATAGGCTCATATGCCTTTTTCATCCATTTCACTAAGCTACCATGCTCAAACTCCCTCATTAGAAATTTGCATGCCATGATTAGTCATAGGTTACTTAAGTACTTGACCTTCATGCCTCTTTTCATGATCTCAACACCTCACTATTTTGATCAAAATCTCAATATCATGACATAAAACATCTTACCATGCTCAACCACTTCCATACATCTTCTCACATGTCTAAGACCACTCATCTCACCAAACAACCAAGCCCATGCCTTCACACAAGGTCTCTTCATGCCATGACTAGGCCTTGAACTATCTTCAAAGATATACCTTACAACACTTTTGAGGGATTCTACACCTAACTCTCAATCCCATACAATTCTAAACCACTTATCATATACATAAGCTCACTTAGTTCACCATGCTACATGTACATACCTTCTCATAATGTATAGACAAGTCTTTGCAAGATACCTTGATGCCTTGACATATTCCTTCCATGTCATGACCCTAACACAACATCAACTAATCAGATATGAGACACTTTTAACTATACGTTTCTCTCTTAGGTAAATCATTACATACCTTCAATGTTCATTAGTTTGTCACAGCATATACTACCAACTAGACTTGATCATCTAGACACTAGCCTTAAAATGACTAATTGTCACATCAACCTCATTCATCATGATTACACACTCTTTTATAGTAACTAATTGTCACAACAGACATTAATGATAATAATGAAAACACTAAGCCAACATAATTTGACATTAATGACATCAGATTGACATTAATGACAACATTATGCCAACAAACTCCCCTTTTGTCATTGATGGCAAAACACATTACAATTTGATCAATCTCTTCTCCCCTGAACATGTCTTTCTCCATGAACATTTCTCCCCCTTTAACATTAGTGACAAAGGATCATACACACTACAATTATTGGAACCATTCATTCTCCTTCATTGACAACTATTCTTAAAATTTGTAAAAGAACTTAGAGCTACCAATCTCCCCCTTAGATTAAGCATAGTCTTTAAATGAACTCTGATCACATGACCATAAATCTTGTCCTTGATATGACTTTTATGACTCAAACTCTCTAGGTTATCCCATTTGTCATTATCTAACAAATATCTTCTTCAAATGGACTCAAGTATATAAGACTAATTACCTTTCTTTATTCACCTTGATTCCACAAAGATGAATGATATCCAAATTCATTTTTCTATTCAAGATTCATAAACATCCAACTTGTCTTCATGATTTTGCATACCTTTTCTATAAAACACACTTGATTTTGAAGCTCATGAATTATATAATTAGCTCCTTCTTTTTCCTTATAGCTTTTGAGTCACATAATGAATCACAATCTCTTCTAACCTCCTTCTTGCTTGATTAGACCTTCAACCTTTGTTCACACCATAAAGTCTCCCACTATCATACTCTTAGCTTTATAAGCCATATCTGATTGATTTAAATCATGAAAAACCTTCTTGTATTTAGTTCACTATTCATTAAGCATGTAAAACACCTAGTTTATTTTCTACCATACTTACATCTTTCTTGATCACCTTCACCTCACACAACCAGGACATATTAAGAATATAGAATTGTGATAGATGACCCAAAGGTCATATTCAAATTCCTAGGTCAATCACACTCAATTCTTGTGATAATAAAACATATCTAAAATCAATTCTTATCCACCATGCCTATTAGGTCTATCAACAATCAAAGATATTATTCCAAGAGAACAATCTAGTTTTCCATGCTAGAACATAGATCACTCATGCCATGTCCATATGGTATCTTAGATGTTATTCTTGCAACAATATTTTTACTTCATGTTTTTCAATCCATCATGGCACATACCTCATTATGAAATCTTCCTTGAATCATTTTGTCAAATAGTTATGCATTTACATGCTTCATTATGATAGACCTCTATCATAACTTGTCTTCTTCATGATATGCAAACTGAGACTATAAAACATGTGCATTGGTCCTCTATGACCTTAAGGTCATATTGAAGTTCATATAACACTCAAATTATCTCTCACAACCAACTCAACAAAAAAAATTATGAAAAACTCAGAAATCATGTTCCCCTTATGTCTTCACAACTTACTCATTATATGAATCAACAATACACACAAGCCATCTCCAACACAGATCAATCACCTTCGTACCAATACCACATCTCAACATAGATATCAAAAACATCCCTATCAACATTCAAAAATACCACACTTCCAAATTAGACTCAATAATCTTCAACATGTCTTCATACCTTCTTGGCATACAACACCTATCAGAACTCAACAAACATCCACCATGCTTTCACTTACATATGAGTGTCTCCATGAAACCTAATAGAGTCACCCCTTCTATAAGGCATTATAAAAACATAAATTTAGGAGATTCCTAGATATCCATACTTTAACAATAATGAGTATTATTCAATGTCCTTCTATTCATTATTCTCAACTTAGGACTGATCTTTGACTTGGCCTCTTCATCATTGTTATTGATTTGATCAACCATATGAGAACCAAAACCTATCTTGTCTCCTAATGTGTGGCTTGAGAAACCACTATATATACTATAATATTTCATAATATTATTCCCCTTTGAATAACATCCATTATCCATTTTTATGAATATACCTTCATAGATATCATGAAAAACACTATCATCATCACAATTCATGTTTGTTCTAATTAGGACCACCTTTAGGCTACTAGGCCTATGTCAAAGGACCTAATCTAATACCAATTATTGGATATATATTTAATAAGAGGGGGGTGATTTAGTGTCCTTATAAACTTTTAATTTCATTTCAATAGATCTTTTAATCTTTCATCAAGCAACACCATCATATAAGCAATATTAACTAGTCTAGCAACATAGTAATAAGAATATACACATAACAAGTATGAACACATCATATATGTGAGAAATAATCATGGGAAATAAAACCCATTAACCATATATTAGATAAAAAAATCCTATAAATCACACTCAACTTGGAGTGCCAACCCCAGTCTATCAAGCACCAACTTGACAAAGTCTTTAACAAGCACCCACTTGCAAGGAAGCACAAATTCCCTTAGTGACTCAAAACCAACTCAAAAAAATCTTGACCAAACACCCAATTATCCAATTAAACTTTTGAATTCCATATTTTTACTTGTTTAATCTTTAAGAGATGATGGCCCTCTTCTTCAACTCTTCACACACTTATATTCCTCTCAAAGCTACCTTCTAAGCGTCATCGCTCATCTAGGTCTCTTCAAGACTTAGTAGTTCATATGACCTTGATATACATACTCATACCTCCTATTATATATTCATTAATATCTCTCTACACCCTTATAATGGTCTACATGACCTCCATCTACTCCTTAATGTTCTCTTTTTTTGCTTGCACTCTCATTCTTTACACTCTAAAATTAGGCCTATTAGGCCTTATTCTTATACAAGTCACTTTTACACACCTTGGTTGGCCATATACACTTGAATAATTATTTTACCATTAAAATAAGTATTATAACATGTTTAAAATGAATAAAATAATAAAATATGCCATTCATATCATATAATACCAAAACTTCTTTTAGGCCTTAAGGAGACCTAATCCCATTAGGCCTTCATTAGACCACGTTACACTTTATCTTTAACTAAAAACTTAAAAAAACAATACACAATAGGATAAATTCATATATAATTCAAATATACTTTATCCAACTTCACTTTATGTTCATAACAACTTTTATGTCTAACCACTACTTGAACATCTTCTCAAAACACTATTCACAATAGGCCTATGCACTCAAAGAAAATTTGTCTTGAACAACTGAAGCATAAACATAATTTATAGAAAAAAATATAGAAAAAAATATAGAAAAAAATTAAATAATATAATATATATTACCTTAAGGACGTCATCATGTTATTTATACTTCATATTTTAGGATAAGCATCTCAAACCTTTCTTTGCAAAAAGCTCACTCATAACTACCAAAACACTCCAAAACTCAAGAATGAACAACTAGATCTTCAACACCTAAAATAACACTTCCTATGACCAATGACACCATAAAAATATTATTTAACATATTTATATCATTATAAATTAAAAATATCACAATTTATACTTTCAAATATTGGTCTTGTAGACCAATATTTTGTATTCAGTGCACACAGTCAAACCTAAACCAATCAATACATTTTGGTTTCAATAGTCCAATAAATTTCAATGAATTTAAATATTATAAAAAGAATGGATAGGTCATTAAATTATAAAACAACAACATTATTTTCATTATACTCTTTAACTTAGGGCATATACCCTCAAAATTATTGCTTCATCTTGCTTACTCAAAACTATCAATTTACCTTGAAACATAGTCATGGTGACAATGACATTCAACACATATATGACCATTTATAGAGAATATTGATGAATGTGGATGATCCTATGATATAATTAGTTAACTCCTAGATATAAATATACCATTTTTAAATGGAAATATTGGTCTTGTATACCAATCTCATAACATTACACCTTCATTATCTTATCTGCACTAGACAAGTCAACTTATGAGTAACTTTTCAATCAGATTAACTTGTATGCAATCAAAAATGCATCATGTATATAAATCAATCTTGGATAAAAGAATATAGAGAATAACTACACTTCTGATTGGGAATACATTTTTTAAATGGGAACATGACCAATATGGGTATCTGCTAGACCCAATTAGGGGATCACTTATCACAATACACCATGGTAGGAAGGGTTTCAAAGCCTATAGTCTGACATAATTATGCAATAGCCCTAAGAGAGTCCTAGGTTTAAATTTCACTCTATTCTAATAAATAATAAATTAAATATAATTTATTGCACACCAAATCTTGTGGCACAAAGTGGGGGTTAGAGACAAAACAAACTAAACTAAACATGCATAGAAGACATATACTCACTTCAATGTATACAGAATCCTAATGCATGGGAGAGAAGCATAATTGCATTATCTGTCTACTCTTACAAAGGAGAAATAAAGTTAGGAATACTTACCTTGAAGATGAATCTGTTGAGCCTCAATCTCTCCCTTAGTCACGGTGATTTGCAAGAGATTGTTGTGCTATGTAAGGATTAAAAAAATAAATCAGATCTAAGAAACACAAGCTATTTATGCATCCAAAAGACTTCTCTACAAAACAAGATCTGTATCTCCAAAGAAAAGTATGAAACCCTAATCTTTATTCCTCATGTAGAATGCCCAATAAGTATATTTTTATTCATACTTATTCTTATTCACTTCTCTTATTATCAAATAGTTAGAAATGAAATTGTATATATAGGTGGATCTTTCCCTAAATCCTTCTAAATATGTTAGCTGTGTAGGGTCAACCTAGTTGACCCTATATGTTTTTGAAAGATAATTCACTAGGTCTTGAGCTAGGTCAGCCAAATGGTTGAGAAAATCCTAATGAAAAATACCCTAAATAATACAAGGTTGACCCAATTGACCCTATATAGTAATTAGAGACTAAAAAATGGATAGGGTCGATGTAGTCAACCTAGTACAGTCAACTGGCAAAAGGGGGTCAAGGAGAGAAAAAGGATGATAAAGTATGAAAAATGTTTTGAATAGGTACAATAGAAAAGAATAATCTTAGGGTTAATGGTTTTAAGAGATAAGTGTGTATATGGAAAGTGGTAAAAGGGACAATAATCTTACAAAGCACCAATGGTTTGCCTAGCCCTTTCCTAGTGTACCTCTTAATCTATGCACTCAAAGGGATTGAGACTCGATAGGTTCTTATAAGATACAAAGTTTCAGTGATCTATAAAATTTTGAAAATATTATGTGTATACATATGCCCCACGTGAAGCTCATCACATTTCATGTAAGTGTAACACGAGATGGTGCTTTAGGATAGAACATGATAACACATAGTGTTGATGCTAAGTAAAGTGTAGTGAGTAGAAAATAAGATAAATGAAAGGGCATAATTGAAAAACACATACCTTTACTTATATTAGTGTTGTAGATAAAGAGGTAGACAATAAGAGAAAGTGAAGGCATCTAATGTGAAGAACACTAGATGAACTTGTAAAAATTTATGCAAAAAATGGCAAAAATTCAATTTTTTGGAAAATAGGTATATGATAGTGGAAATGATTTTCTACATCATCTTGAATCTAATGGATTTTATGATTTTAAAAATGGATGAGTAGAAATAAAGAAATAGATAAAATAAGGAATCTACCTAAAATAATTAAAGAATTTGAATTTTGAAAAGTGTTTTTAAATAGGGGAAAGACAAGTAATTTGACTATTTTGACTTGTAAAAGAAAGAAAAAGATCTCTGAAGACCAAATGAGCTAGGATGGTGAGGAGATGACAGGCTAGACAAGGAATAGCTCTAGAAGTGACAACAGGTGCACTATAGGTATCCAACTATGAATCTTAAGCTAGTTTTGGAGAAATTTTGTTGAATTAGGTGTATTTTTTAGAAAAAAATATTTTTTAGCATTTCAAGATGTCGGAATGAAGCAAAATTAGATTTTATAGTTAGGAGAAACCAATTTAGGCAAATGGTTTGTAAGAATTAGGAAGAAAATTGAAAAGAGACACTTTTTAAGGAAAATGCAAGGGGTCAGTAGTAAAAAACAATTAGGTCAACCCAATCAACCCAGAAGGTTTAAAATAAGCAAAATCCACACTACTAACCCAGTAGGTATGTGTCGACCTTATACATTTTTTAGGTTACCGACCTAGTACAATTTTTCCAACTAATCTGAAAAGTCCAAAATGACAACACAATACTAGGGAGGGGAAAAGAAGAGGGTTGACTTATATTTTCAAGTCAACCAAGTCAAAAATAAGGAAATTTTTGTCAAACTAGGTTGACCAAAGAACCAAAATGGTACAAAAATGTGTGCAAAGGGTCTAAAAAATGCTAGAATGGCCTGAAATGACCAAGGGGAAAAGGACCAAGTAGGCTAAAGATAGGTAAAAATGAATAAAGTAAATCAATTTAGCCTTATTTTTTACTTATTTTTTTAAAAAATAATGTATTATGATTATACATGACATGAAGGATCTAATACATATTTTATTATTTCTTAGTTGTAGGGATGACCTAGGTTCTAGAGATTGGTAGACACATCTTGGCTACAAGATCTAATAGAACATTTGATGATAGGAGATAGAGATAGGCTAGTAGCTATATGTCTAGGAGGGATAGATGACATGTGTATGACTCCCCTGAGTGTGGATCTATTAGTCATGTTCTTTATATGCTGGGAACAACTGACTAACACCTTAAAATGGGAGGTGGATAGGGATATGGTAGAGGTAGCTAACACTCTGGAGATGTGCATGTCATCTTAGGTCTATTGGTAGTAGGGGCACTAGTGATTACAGGCATACCAAATAGCTTAGATGAGAGGAGAGCCTTAGCCATGTGAGTGATAGGCTCAAAGATGATATTGATAGGCATGAGAGTTAGTATGTTTGATGTATATGCATCACAAATTATAGATATCTATAAAGCTGTGAAAAGAATTATGACACAACAAGTGTTATATCACAAGTCAAATCAAAAGGTACCACTATTCATGGTAGCCTTGAGTAGGATGATCCTAAAGGAGGGAGTACTATATGATCTTGGCTTTGTCATCTAGGTCTAGCTCATGCATGATCTATATGAGGTGTTGGTCAGAGGGAAAAAGTTGATAGGATTGATCATATAACTAATAGCTTGGATATATGAGAGGTTTCCCATGTATTATCTAGTTGGGTTTCCCCATGTAGTTAATGATAGGTTTCCTCAAGTGTAGAGATGAAGAGAGGACTAGGTAGTGTAGGCTCTGCCCCATGTGATAGTGTTATAGATGATGAGATTTGTAGACATAGTGTGGCATCCGTATGGACACATTAAGATTACATAGCTGAGATATGATGTAGTTACACTAGCTATAGTAAGGATAGAGGTGATTAGACACTATACCTAAAGGAGAGAGCCAAATTTGGTGGCATGGCAACTAGGATAGATGTACTCACCTCATTTAGTCTTACTTATATTGATGCTCTAGTAGTAAGCTCAAAATGTGAGAGAGACATAGGGGAAGTGGGGATTGGGACCACTAGTGATGAGGCTAATGCTCAGACCACATCATGAGCAGCCATGAACTAGGTGAGCACAACAAGGAATAAATTTGGATGAGATGGGTGTAAAGGTGGTGGCACCAAATATACCACCACTAGCTTTGTAGTGAAATGAGCTATGACCATCGATGATATAACATTGATGGAGGTAGAAGGAATAGGAGAGAGTAGGGACTATCACCATCCTTGATGAGTTAGCAAGTGATCCAAAGGAGATATAGATGATAGAGAGGTCACTCAGGTGTAGGATCAAGTAGATGTGATCTATGTTAGTCAGATTTTAGCTAAGGAGGTGACCTACAAAGGAGGTGCTAAGAGATCACATAGATGGAGAGACTATACTAGGTAGTCATGTAGATGGTGAGACCATAGTGGCTGAGACATAGATAGGTAATAAAGATGATTAAATTATTTCTCAAGTTTTTATTTTGAAATAGAGACTATAAATAGATATATATTATGAGATATAATAGTGATCTAATATCTATCTAGGTGTGATTTTGTAGGTGTAGCTGAGGATGAAGAGGAGAGATGGGTTTCCCTTATGAGGGGATTACTCTATGACATCTTGGATAAGAATCTATATTTGTATGACCCTAATACATTAGAGGACCCTAGTGTACCATTTTCCCTAGCTTAGGTGAGTTGTTTTAGATTATCAAGAGAGGTAGTGAGGTAGATACAAGCACAAACAGAGAGGATGTAGCCACCAACAAAAATGGGTATAGGTGAGATATGGGCATTGAAGGCCCTGGTAGAGGAGAGAGTTGTGTATCTAGATACATTGATATAGGGACATATAATGACCTTGACCCATATGACATAGGTGCAGGAGTAGGAGAGAGTGATACACATGGTTACTTTAGCCCAATTGGCATAGGTACAAGAATGGATGGCACATCTAGAGGGATAGGTTGATGGATTGAGATCTTGGATGGCCTCCTTATAGCATACTATTCAAATGAGTTAGACTGATGCCTTGGTAGGTATTATGTCTAGGCCATGAGATAGATAGGATGAAACCCAACCATAGAGCTAGAACATTGTATATGGTTGTACTTTTTGTATTAAAATTCATGAGATATATAGATATTATGTATCATTTTAGCATATTAATGTTGATTGTGTATGTTTTCATCATTATGGTTGTGGTTGTGGATGCTTTGGATATATTTATTTCTAGCACATGTATTTATCTATTATTGTATATGCTATAGGAAATTTATGAGATGTGGTTTCTTTTCTAGTATTATGTAGAACACATGCATGGGTAAAAAGAAAAAGGCAAAAAGGACTTGGTAAAATATAATCAATCAAAAATGTACTACATACTATTTCAAGGTGGGAAATGTGTAATAACAAGAAAATGACTAAGTATAAAGAACCAAGGGATGGTAAAACAAGATGGTAAAAATAAAATTTGTTTTTAAACTGAAGTGAAATATTTTTGCACCAAATTAAAATAAGTAAAATCATACTAAATCACATTGGGGAGAATGAAAATAATGTAATAAAATGGAAGGTACGTAAAAAGATACAAATGGTATAAAAAAATTAATTAAGTCAATAAATTATACTAAACCATGTTGGGAAGTATAAAAGAAAAACAAAATTGGTAAAAAGATTTGTCTTAAATTTATCACACTAATTCAAGCTGGGGAGTATGAAAAATTCAAGAAATGGTTGTATTCTTGCATAAATTCAAAAAATAAGATAATAAGAGAAAAATAGAAATGAATTAAGCATAAAACACACTAAATCAAGATAGAAATCATGTCAATGATCTGTAGCTTCATAATCAATCACATCTTATCTCATATTTGACAAATATAATTTTTTTTTTGACTTATATTATTGGAGAATTTTGTGAAGAATGTCAATCCTATCCATGGTCTTATATTTAAAATCACAAAGAGAACACCACTAGGGTGGAATAAATAGGAAAAATTAGGTAACAAAGGATGTGTGTAATAGAAAGGAAAAAGATGGTAATTCGTGAGGAATGCTGGGTCCTACCCATAGTCTTACAAAGTAACTAAAAAATGAAATCCCAAGGGGAGTGATCAGTAAACAAAATAATATTTATCAAGAGGAAATGTGAGGGATATAAAGAATGAAAAAGGGAGTGTAAAAACCAAGACTTAGGCATCTTTTTAGAAGACCTTAGGAGATAGAGGCACACTAAGTACATGAGAAGACACTAAGTGACTAGTGACCATCAATATACAAAGGAAACCTGTTCACTCTAGACACAAATCTTTGTAAGTATAAAAGTGTGCTACTAAGATCACCTCACGAAGGTATATTGGTACAAGAACAAGTAAAATGGACCTACCTTCCCATAATGTGTTCCCCATTATTTAGGACCCCTTACAAAGTCATCGGTCTATTGTAAAGATTGGGTACTTGCATGAGAAAGTAGGTAGCATTAAAAGATTCTTTATTCTCATTTTATAATCTAATAGCCTACCACACCCCAAAGGAGGTTTACTCTATTGTGAGGCCAAATTTGGGCTTTGATCTTTGACTAAAATAAGGATATGTGTTTTGAATCATGTATTTTAGTGTGATTTGAATTTTAAGAATATTTTTGCCTTTTATATCATTTCCTTTTGTTTAAATGTTTTGGATTTTAACTTTTTTTATGGATTTTTAAGATTCTTCCTCTATACAAATTTGGAATGACTATTCATGAGAGATGTAGTGATACATATGAATAAGCTTTAGGCTAAGGATAAAGGAAGCTAGGTAACCAAACATAAAGATTGACTAGGACACTTAGGCTTAACAATGAACCAATATGTGATCTCAAGTCTCAACCATATATATGCTTAGTTTATAAAGAAGGAAAAAGGGAAAAAGGAGACCCAAAGGTGGATTGGTGAGAGGAGATTATAATGAGATACATTGTTTGCTAACTGATCACATGGTAAAAAGGAGATAAGGACCAAAGGGAATAGGGTTTGTATACCCAAGTTATAAGGACAATTATCTATGAAAAATAAAGATAAGAAAGCAAACAATCATGAAGACACAAGAAGAGATTTTTGAGAAAAACTCAAGAAAGAAAGAGAAGACAATGATAAATAAAGATAATCATATGCAATATAAATGACAATATAATCAAGATATAATATAAAAGATAAAATTACTATATAATAAAAATATGAATTTGACATACCATAAAATGATATAATAGATAGATAAAAATAAAATTGGAGCACATGTACAATCAAAAAGTAAATGTAAAAGCACCATGTATGTGATCATAAATATTGATAAATCTAACCACACACATTATCCAAGACATCAAATAAATATCCATGAAGCTAGATATTAACTACATCTAATGTCTTGTCAATCTTTAATAAAAAATTGGAAAATAATTTTGTTATAATATCCTCAACTAAAAAAGTAGGAATGCTCAAGGATGATGCTGAGGAAATTAGGCAAGGGATGATCAAGAAAATAAATGGGAGTGGTATCTAAGGGAGATGAAAGAATCACTAGTGGAGAAGGATACATATGTGAGGGAAGGTTCATAAGTGAAGGAATCATGGGTGGAGGCACATAAGGTGACGTAAGGTCCACAGGTGAAATAATCATAGGTGGAGGCATATAAGGTGATGAAGGGGCCATAGGAGGTGATGAAACCACTAGAGGTGAAGCCATGGGAGAAGAAATGGGAGCCTTCTTATGGGAACAACCTATGGGAGGAATGGAAGAAGGTTTGGGAATAACTATAACCTTAAGGTGTTTTTGAAGGATACAAAAATGTTTGGTGTGATGAGTACAACATTGGTGCCATAAATAATACACCTCACCATAATTAGGTAGAACCTTTAGGGGAGGCATGATTTTGTCTAAGGAAGGATAAGAAGGATGAAAATTATCAATATACTATCTCAACTTGTGACAATGGGTAGAAGAATAATTATTTGTCCCATGGAAGCAAACGATACACTTGTGAGTGGTCTTAGGAAAAACACTCACAAAAGGAGGTTTAATAGGATTGAAATAAGATAAAGAAGACTCATCAAACCATTTGGTGGGTAAAAAATCCATTTGAGGCAAGGGAAGCAAACCATCACTAAGGGAAGGTGGTGATGGAAGAGGAATATAACTAGGATCAACATAAGAAGCAATGGGATGAGAAGCAGGGGTAGGCTCAACAAGAACATGAGTGAGAACAAACTCAAATATAGAAAGAGTAGGAAGAGGCTAAACTATAGTAGGAGTGGGAATGGGCTCTAATAAGGGCTATATTGATGGATGGTTAGGATCTACATAAGCTTTAAGGAGGGTCACACTAATCTCAGGAGTAAACCAACTATGGTGATTAGGGTACCTAGTAAAATGGTAAGGCTCGATCATAGTAAGATCGATAATCATACTCTTATGAGGCTCCTAAAAAATTAGAGGTGTTGGCACCATCTCTAGCCTATGATAAATAGGAATAATACTAAAATTAGGAACTATAAATGAAGGAAAATTGGAAGATACATGAAAATACTTAAGTAAAGAATGATAACAAATAATATTAGCATTAAGGGCCTATACAAGACCATATAAGAATGGATCATATAAAGAATAACCATTATCATAATACAGGGTGTGAATATCAATGACACAAGTAGGGATTACTTTGTCATCCAAGGAAGTGTGGTGAATATAATGTCGAGTCTTGGTCAAGACTACGGGAATATCATTGTAAGGAGGTTTACAAAAATGAGGTTGCAAATAAGCAAGAAGCTATGAGATGAGATAAGGCAAAATATCAAAAGTTTTAATATTTAGGTTTATCTCATCAAGCTCATAATAATAAAAATCTAAGAGGTTAGGAGGAATGTTCCCAATGAGTTTGGGATGTTCATTGTAACCTCAAGTTGAATTAACTATAAATTTAAGATGCTAAGATTCATAGAATGGAACATTGGGAAAAGGTTCAAGAGTAGGACTATTGAAGACACCATGGTCTTGGAAATATTCAAAATTCTAAGGGTTAGTGTCACCCTAAATCTTATAACGGAGTTTAATTCATTGATAGGTAGAAGAAGAAAGCCGAAGAAAAGTCTGAGGCAAGAAACGAATTCTTTCAAACTTTTTGTCTCTCATATAATGAGTCCAAGACCTATCAAATAAGATGTTATAAGAAAGGTGAAAGTTAAAGATTGTCACCTTCACATGGATAGTGATAGGTGGGATAGTAATGGGAATCCACACACAACCTATAGGAGGCATTTTCCATCTATCATATCCTTGGTAGGTGATGTATGTAGAATTGAGACAACATTTTAAATATCCAAACATTTTAATGAAGTTGAGAGAGGTAATGCAGGTGCCAGAACCCTCATCAATCAATGCATGCTTAATATGGATATCACCTATTTTAACATTAATGAATAAGGGAGGATCATTTACACAAAGCAAAATCTCATCAAGAATCATAGAAATATGGAAAATTTTAAGGAAAGAGAAGTGTCTATAGTTTCATCAACATTGATAGACATCTCTTCACATTATTTTAATATATTATCATCAAATATAGATAAGGCTACCTCCTACCTAATAGGGGAGGATGAGGGACATTCATTTCAAACAATAGTTGCATAAGAAAATTTATATAACGTGGATAAGTCCTCATAAGCTCAAGGAACATAATATAGAATGGGAGATTAGTGAGTTTCATAATGGGATCTCACTCATCATAACCCATAAGAATTTTATTAGATATAGGTGCATAATGATTAAGGAGGTCCTTAGAAGAAGGAATTGAAGTGCATTGGAACTTATGTTGATAAGAATAAGGTTTATAACAAGATTTTGAATTAGGTTGTGATGATGAAGTACCTAGTTCAAGTTAATTTTGAGAATCGGTAGAAGTGTTGGTAGAAATTTCATTATCATTAGTGTTAGAAGATGATGGAATAGTGGTAGAAATAGAAAAAAAAGTGTTATCCAAGGGAGAATTGAAATTTGAATAATCAAAATTAATAAGGTCATCTTGCCCCAACTGATTTAAATGAGTTGGAGAAGAATATTGGATAACATGATATGTTCTAAATGGAGGAGTGTAGATAGGTTGGGAATCAATAAAAGTAATAACCCTTCACATATTAGTCATGATAACCACATCCTCTTCAAAATTGGGTTCAATAAGACTTTATACATTACTGGTGGAAAGGGTGGCTTTGTTAGGATTATATTGAATAGGTTGATGATTAGGAAGAGGGTATTTGTACATAGCCAAATGAGCATAAGATTAGTTCAAGGCTTGAGTTTTATCATGTGATTTATAATCCTTAAAAGTAATTTCATAAGCTTGTTGATGCTTTATAATGATGGAATCATGATCAAAATTAGGACCAAGAAGAAAATTGATAGCTAAATTATGAATTTGTCTACATGTCTCATGAGAATCACCGCAACTAGCGTGAAACCAAAAAATCTTTTTAGGGTCATCCAAAGATTTCATAGGATGGGTAGGGTCAAGTTATTGTGGAAGAGGCCTAGGTAGATGCTTAAGCAATTTAGCTAAGGATAGAGGTTTGTGAACATTAATGTTGTTTGGTGAAGATAAGTGAGGACTGGTATATTGCTGAAAAGGGGGATTTGGTTCTAAAGAAGGGGTAGGAATGACAAATTGATCATTATGAATGGTGTTATAAGAATCTATAACACCATCATTGGTAACATTGTGATTTTTTATTAAGATATCAGGACCCATAGAAGGTTAGGGTGGCTCGAATTGACGCATAAGGAAATCTTGTTGTTTAGCTTGTTCAATAGCCTCCTCTAATGTACATGGAAAGAGAGTATGGACCTGACATTGAAGTTTAGGAAAAATGGAATTTGTAAAGAGATGGAAAACATTATCATCAGCCATGTTATGTTCACATTTTTTTGACAAAGTTTTCCACATTTTAACAAAATATTGAACAATTTCATTTTCAAGTTATTTGTAATTTATGAAGTGGGCCAAAGTGTTTTCAGTAAGATCACTAGTTTGGAATTCTTGAACTAAATAATTCAATAAATCCTCAAAACTAGTAATGGAATGAGTTCTAAGTTTGTTGTACCAATCCAAAGCATCAACTGTGAGAGATTTGGCTAAGAGTTTTGTAGTAGCAAAGATGTTCAATTTGACCCAATCTTTATAAATATATCTAAAAGTTTTAAGATAAAGGGTGGGATTAGTTGATCCATTATAAGAAATTTTAGGTGTGATACCTCCTATATCAATGTTAGTAATTTGAGTGGTGAGAGGTTCATTTTGTATATGCTTAATGGTTTTTTTGACCAAAGGAGGTTGAGTAATAAGATTGAATTGATAATATCTAAGAGGAGAAGGGGGAACATTTTGGTTATGTATGCCCCAAGATATTGGTTGAGGATGAGATTGAAGATTGAGAAGGTGGTTTTGCATTCTCATTATTTGATTTGTGTTATGACCTTGAAAGGTATTCATTTGATTGAGTGTTTGCAACAATAGTTGATGTGTTTGATCAACATTATTAGAAGCATTATAAGTGGTATTAGTGTCTTGGTACCACTATTGGTGTTGATAGTAACTTGAGAGGAATTATGAGAAAGTGAGGCACTATTGGAAAAAATTTCTTGTGTATCAAAAGATGGACTAGTGAATGGTTGAGAAGAAGAAGCACTAGTAGCATGATTACCTTGGGTAGCAAATGATGCACTAGTGGAAGGATTAAGGATAGTGGAACTTATGAGAGGCCCACTAGATGTAGAACCTACCATGTTAGTGGATATACTAGGCATGGAGGTGGAAGAAGTTAGAGAAGAAGATGTCATGGTATGAGAAAGGGTCATAATCGAAGGAAGAGGCTAAGAATAAAAGAAAGTGGTACCCCCAAATCTAGTTGAGAATGTAGGAGTAGGTGAATGAAACTCTTTAGATTGAGCACTAATCATAAGATTGTAAATAATAGAAGAATCATTTCCTCGATGTTGAGGAAATTCAGAGATAAAGAAGAGAATTTTGGATGTATACTCTAATTTAGATTGTTATTCTAATGAGAAAAGAGTATTATTCTGTAAAGAGGTATTAGGAGGGATCCCATAGTTCATTGTGCAAGTGGAAATATGAACATTACTAACATCCAAGAGAGGAGCCCTACCTTTCTATGGAAAACCTATGAGGGTTGTTAAAATTCATTATGTCTGTTGATTGTAACTTCGTATTGTCATCAACCATAAATTTCATGATGAAAGAAATGATAGAAATAGTACAAGGTCAACTAGGTCAACCTAGCACAAAAATATGGTTTTTAAATTATATAGGGTCGATTTGGTAAATCCAATATAGTGAATAAAGGATGGAAAAAGAGTAAATAGGGTTTTAAAATAGTACATAGTTGGCTGGGTTGATCCAGTATAGTTAACAGAGGCTAGAAAAGGTAAAGGGTCAACTGGGTCGACCTAGTATAGTAGAAAGGGAAAAATAAGAATCTTATAATAGATTATAAAATGAAACAAGATAAATTTTGTAATTAATTTAGAAAACAAATAAATTAAATGAAACAAATAGTTAATTGGATCAATGTTGGCCAATCCAATTGAAGCACACAACACAAAACCTTGCACCAATGTTAGTTAATGCAAGTTTTTTCAATACAAATAATTGAGCAAAGAGAAAGCAATAAACTTAAAAAGTAAAAATCTAACTAATTGGTCAACCTAGGAATTTATAAGATTATTAAGATATGATTTTAAATTTGATGGGAATTTGGATATAAGAAAGGAACTAGAATGGAAATCTAGGGATGGTATCAAGTAGTTTGGGATGAAAGAGACTATAGTGGCAATGATATAGGCTTGGTATTAGGGCCTACCCCCTCACTTCACACACTGTAGTGATAGGGGTGTCAGTTTATTATCCATAATATAACATTAACCATGATTTATACTTGACTAAAGTATCAAGTTGGCTTTCCCCTCAGTGATGAAATCCAAGTATGTTGGCCTTGGGTAGACAAATGTTAAAATGCTTCTTTAGAGTTAGTGATTTGGATGTGTGTGCATAAAATATAAAATATTAAAACTAAATGATTAATTAAAAACTACATAATTAAGATATGTTATCTATTCTAAGCATGTAATCAATAATAAAAGAAAGTGTGAACTAATTACTAGCATACAAGGTTAATTCTAACTTTCAAATAAGGTACAATGTTGATATAGTCAACAATGTATGTAAATAATATAGAACAAGGTTGATATGTTCAAACCTATAATTTGGAATTAAGGTCTAAAAATGAACAAGGTTGATAGAGTTGACCAAGTTATCTAGACAACACACAAAACATAGAACTAGTTCAATAGTGTCGATCCAGTTGACTGTGCAAGGGAAGTTTTGAAGATTGAGAAATGTAAAAGGAAAGACTATAAAAAAAGAGATAGAGAGACCTATTTATAAGTGTATGAAATGTATAAGGTTGACTTGGTCAACATATTATAATGAACCTAATGTTTGAAAAAGTAAAGAGTTGACTAGGTTGACCTAGTAGTCTAGACTAGAAGTCTAAAAACTTGAAAACTTATACTGGGTCATCTGTGTCAATATAGTAGCATGTACTTGAAAATTTTCAAACATAAATTAGAGATAGGTTGATGTAGTTGACCTAGTATGACAAATATATGATAAAAATAATGAAATAATTAAATAATATGAACAAATCCTATAAGGGTTAGTTCATATCAGGTTCACCAAAATGTATGCAATCATCTATGCATCATGTCTATAAATCAATATTGGCTGACAGAAAATAGAGCATACCTACACTTTTGATTGGGAATACATTTGTTAAGCAAGATCATGAATAATATAGGGATCCAACAGACCTAATTAAGGGATCACTTATCATAATACACCATGATAGGAAGGGTTCCAAAGCCTCTAGTCTAGCACAATCACACAACCACCCTAAGAGAGTCGTAGGTTTAATGTTCACTCTATTCTAATAAAAAATAAAGTAAATCTAATTTAGTGCACACCAAAGCTTATGGCATAAAGTGGGTGTTAGAAACAAAAAAAACTAAAATAAATTTACATAGAAGATATATACTCACGTCAATGTAAACAAAATCCTAATGCATGGGAGAGAATCACAACTGCATTATCTATCTACTCTTACAAAGGAGAAATAAAGTCAGGAATACTTACCTTGAATACAAATCTATCAATCCTCAATCTCTTCCTTGGCCAAGGTGCTTTACAAGAGATTGTTGTGGTATGTAAGGATAATAAATTTAGATTATCTCTAGGCTACACAACCTATCTATGCATCCAAAAGATTTCTCCACAAGACAAGATCTATATCTCCAAAGAAAAGTATGGAACCCTAAGCTCTATTATTCAAGTATAATGGTTAATAAGTATATGTTTGTTTTAACTTATTATTATTTACTTCTCTTATTATTAAATGGTTGGAAATGAACTTGTATATATAGGTGGATATTTCCCTAAATCCTTCTAAATATGTTAGTTGTACAAGGTTGACCTAGTCGACCTTATATGTTTTTGAGAGATAATTCACTAGGTCTCAAGCTAGGTTGGATGAAGGGCTGATGAAAATCCTAAAGAAAAATACCCTAAATAGTACAAGGTCAACCCAATCAACCCTGTAATAGTAATTAGAGACTAAAAACTATATAGGGTTGACCCAATCAACCTAGTATAGTCAATTGGTGAAAGGCGCTCAAGGTAAGCAAAAAGATGATAAATCATGAAAAAAGTTTAGAATAGGTACAAAAGATTGGAATAAACTTAAGTTAAATGGTTTTAGGAGATAAGTGTGTAGATAGAAAGTAGAAAAAGGGACAAAAATATTATGAAGCACTAATGGTCTACCAACTCCTTTCCTAGTGCACGCCTTAAGGCATGCACTAAAAGAGATTAAGACTCGATGTGTTAGTAATTGATAAAGATTGAAAATATTATATGTATACATCACTGACCTTAAGAAATTATATTCATCATAAACATGTCTTATAGGTATTTAATAAAGTATCCATGCATTTGGACTCATCCCTAGTCCATGATAATACATCCCTAATCACCTCCTCACTTCTACCTGGGATTCTCACTATTTGCATCATTAGGCCTGTTAGTAATTGGTCAACTTGTATGACAAGTTTAGAACACTTGAAGGCTAAAACCTACTCAAAAACCACCATAGACACAAATTAAAGGTATCAACCTTTATCCTCCATCCATTTAACAACTTTTACCTAGTCAACTCTGACTGCTACAATAATTTTCTAAGAAATTAACACTTTTTTATAGGGTCTACTCACAATATTGAAAAATTAATTACACATGGAGGTGCCCAATAATGTTGAATTCAAATTATAATAGCTTAACTAGCTATAAAAAACCATTTTTATTAGTTTTGATCAGCATCTTTCACATTAGGCCATTGTTAGGGTTATTTGAGGGTTTACACCATTTTCCATTCTTAACAATCAATCATAAGGCTTAACCCATCATTCTAGAAACCAATGATTTTGAATTTGTGATAGGAACCTTCCCCATATACTATTAATAGCTTATGTATTCATTCATATTCTACATGTGCCAATAGACACTTTAAAAACCTTCTCGAGTAGACAACTCTTTATTATGTGTACTCGAAATATCTTACAACAATTTTTCATGCCTTAACATTCAAATTTTGACCTAAAACTTAGTCAACATACTTGAAACAACATGAAACACTTTTTTAAATTCTCACACACTCACATTTTCCTTAGAAATTGATCTTGATACCCCATCTAGCCACCATCTCTCTCTTTGCTTTCTAGGCCTTGACTTGCAAGTCACATTAGGTCTTAAAACTGACCTTCAAACCTATTTTAAAGATATAAATACTTCACTCACATTATCACACAACATATAACATTCTCAAAAAATGTAAATTTCCCTTCATATGTATTTATAGTACCTCATGATGCCTCATTAGTCTAGGTAGAGTCTAGAAATGATCTAGTTGTAGATTAGATCTATAGGTCCTACCTCTATAGGCTCACCTTGAGCTTATTATGAGTGTTCCATCACCTCATATACCTAATAAAGTAACCTAATACATAATATTATTCTTCTACACATCCACTTCACAAATCCATTATGCTCAAACTTCCTTCATTAGGACTTTACATGCCATGACTAGTCCTAGGTTATTGAAGTACTTGACCTTCATGCCTCTTTTTATGCTCTAAATGCCTCACTATTATTCTCAACATCTCACTCTCATAACATATATCATATTACCATGATAAACCATTACCATACATATTCTCACATGTCTGAGACCATTCATCTCACCAAGCAACCAAGCCTATGCCTTCACACAAGGTCTCTTCGTGCCATTACTAGGCCTTGAAATATCCTCAAAGATCTGCCTTACAATACTTCTGAAGGCTTCTATGCCTAAATCTCAAGTCCATAAAATTCTAAATAACTTCTCATATACATAAAATCACTCACTTCACCATGTTGGAAATAAGATGACTGTGAGGGGGGTAAATTAGTCTTCAAAACTTTTCATTCAATTATATTTAACCATTCATGGGCTATTCTAATAAGCATGTATATCTTAGCAACCATAAACATCAAATCATAAGAGTATAAAACACATGAACATAACATATACATGGGAAACCCTCTAAGGCTATAAAACCCATTGATTAAGAAAATTTACTACAATATTATAAGATAAACATCAATCTTTATTGAAGCACCAACTTCACATGGAACACTAACCCCAACTAACTCAACACCAACTCAGCTAGGCTTTAGAAAGCACCCACTTTCAATGAGGTACCAACCCTCTAGATGACTTAGCACCAACTTAGACACTTGATTGTTTGATCACCTTCAAAAAAAATTTACTTCTATAACATATGATGATCTACTCCTTTATATCTTCACTCACTTCAGTCCTTATCAAACTAGCCTTAAGCCTTCTTTGCTCAACTAGCCCTCTTCATGGCTTGATTAGATCCTTTAACCTTGATCCTCATATGCAAAACCTATGTTATATATTCATCACACTTATATAATGGTTTTAATTATGTCCTTCCACTCACCAATTATCTATATCATTCACTTATCCTCTTTTGCTCTCTCACACTTAGCATCCTCTAAGCATACCAAATAGGCTTAAACCACCTTGCTTTTATACAAGTCTCTTGATCTTATCCTTATTAGTTGGATACATATTCAAATCACTTAGGTTAGACATGAATAAGTCTTTAAATATTAAAAATAACATACCTTAATCATAAATCAATAAATATAATAGGTTGACCATATATCAATTAGCCCTTACTCCTCTTTTAAGCTTATGGAGACCTAAAATGTCTTCTTAACAACATGTTACCCTTTGATATTTCCTTAAGCATATTTAAACACCTCACATGGTAGGAACATGTTATATGACACTTCAATATACCTTATCCAAGTTTACTTTATGTCCAAAACAACTTTTAGGTCTAAATTACCACTTCAACCCTTTCTCAAATCGTTGCATATAAAAGGCTTGTGCATATACAAAAACTCTATCTTGAAAAACTAAGGCATATACTAAATTTTTATAAATAAAAATGAAAAAAAATTTAATTTTTATAGACCTCATGACCTCAAGGGAATAATAAACTTCATCTAATGATTCAACTTAGGGTAAACATGATCAAATACTACTTTGCAAGATGTTCACTCAAAATTGCCAACTAACTCCAAAACATAGTCAAGGAAACATTAACATATAACACATGATTTAATATATTAAAAGGATTTAAATGCATGAAAAGTATATTATAACATACTTATATCAACTTCAACTAATCAGATCATGAGCTCTAATGAAAATTATTGGTCTTACAGATCAATCTACTGACCTTCTCTCTCACAGACTTTACTCAATCAGATAAGCCATTTGAATTCATGTTTCAACCTCTTACTTATACTTCTAAGATTATAAAAATAATGAATATATAATTTAAGAACCAAATAACATCATCATGTAATTCAATGCATCACTTTCACATGAAAACACATCAGGAAACATCTTTTCATATCTGTTTGATTTCCTTACTATTTGCATCATTAGGTCTATTATTGACTGCTTAAATTTGTTCACCAAATTTTCACACCTAATATATGGAAACTATGCAAAAATATTTATGAAAAACATATAAAATACTCACACTTTGATCTTCATCTACTTAATAACTTTGACTTGGTCAACTCTATTTACTATAGTGAATCTCTAAAAGATAAGAACTTTTTTGTAGGATCCTCTCACTCACCTAAGAAAAAAATCACACCTATAGATGATTTGGAGAGTTTATTTAAGCCTAAAATCAATTTTATAATCATATAAAACTATTTTTAGATCTTTAGATCAAGATCTTCAACATCATGTCATGGTTAGAGTTTTATGAGGGTTTAGAGCATCTTATAGTCTTAATGATCATTCATAAAACTCAACTCCTATTTCCAAATTCCAATTCTTAGAATTTTAGATATAACCCTTCCTAATCTACTATGAATAAATTAGGCTATCATGTAAAATCTATAAATTCCAATGTGTAATAACAAAAGCTTCTCAGGTAGACAACTCTTCAATTTGTGCACTCAAGAAACCTTGAAATATTTTTCAAGCCTTTTATTGAAAACCTTGATCAAAAAATTCATGCACATACTTAAAAAAACTTGAATCAATTCTATCAATGTTCACCTTCTTACTCATGCCATGAAAACCGATCATATTACTTCATCTGGCTACCATCTCTCTTCTTGATTTCTAAGCCTTGACCTACAAAACTCATTAGTCCTTCAATTTGACCTTTTATCCACCCTGTAGGCTTTACTTTGAAACTCACCTATTTAAAAATCCTATTTTTTATTCTCAATAAACCTCATAAACTCCCTCTTCTTCATAATTTCAATAGAACTTTTTTGGAGCTACTTACAGATCTTTAGAGTGTGACTGGGATATTTGTAGTATCTATAGAGCTATGTATACATATCTTCAGAGCTGACCTTATAATCAATTTCAAGGTCATATATTGGAATTTTTTCAATTATTTATCCAATTTTACCAAGGATGTTGATGAGGTGTCATGTTTTCTAGAATGATAATGACAAAGTGTGTTCTAATGTGCTTCAGTATTCTTGCATGATTCTTCAGTAGCTGACTTAGTGAGGTAATTGATGGATGATATTGATGGTATGGAGATATTTTAGAGACCATATGGGGTGTTATGTATTATTATAGTCCTTATTAAAGTGAAAGGTATTCATGAGTGCAGTCATATGAGTGTTTAGGTTCAAGTAGTCATCTTGGTAGATAGGGTTGAGTAAGCTGTTTGATGACATCATATTTTAAACTATGATGGTTTAAGGAATAGTTTGATACATGTATGGATTAACCTATGAGAGGTTATCATGTGGTTCAAATTTTTGGTCGAGACATTAAGTTTATCAAAATTTATAATAATGCAAAGTTGGCCTCTCAGGCAGAGTTCACTAAGTTTTTATACTTAGCCAAATTTACAAGAGGAGATCCAATGGTGAGCATATATTTTTACATATTATGATCCAATAATGCATGTGAATTAATTATTTAAAATGTTCCTAAGATTACATGCACTATTGGAATGCATTTCAATCATGATTATTTGATAGAAGATCAATGACACATGCATGTTCGTGTAGATGGAGATCGATGATGTAGTTTGAGTCAAATAGTCAATGTTGAGAAAGTATACAAGACTAACAAGTGGTTTAAGTGTGTTAAATAAATATATCATGGTAAAAAAAAGGCACAAAAGGATTAAAAGTGGTTTAAGAACATGGATACTAATAAAAGGGTTTTTTGAGAGCACGTGGGACATCTAAGTAGTGTAAGAGCAGGGACTGACAGTAATGTGCTCCAAAGGCACGTGAGGGTGCCAAGTGTCTTAATAACAAAAGCACATATCAATGATCAATAGTGAAAATTAAATATTTAAATTTATGACGATCATAAGGAGATTGATAAATCATGTTTGATCAAGTTTCTAGGGGACATGAGATGAAGACACATGTTTGCAATGTTTGCATTACACAATGACCGTTGGCATTTGAACTAGCAAAGGGAAAAACTAGTCTACAATATTTTTCTAATATATTTTGATCTAGGAAAAATTTATTGATGGTGTAAAATAAAAATTTGAATAGGAATTCAAGGTTAATATAGATAAATTATTTATAAGGTTTGAATATATATACAGTCAAAGGTATTGATCTCAAAAGTTGACTGTGTTTGACCATGTTTTACAAGTAACCTAAAAAGGGTAATTGAAGAATTCTTGATGGTAATTTGATGTTTCAATATGAGATAAAGATTAAAGAGTTTTCTAGACTTTATGAGTACCATTTTTTTGGATTATGGAGGTTTGAATAATCTATATTTAGTATGAACAAAGGATTAGAAGTTGACTGTGTTTATTGAATACACTAGCAGTTTGAGTGACCATCTTGTAGAGGTAGGTTGAAGATGTTCTAAGTAGATTTGAGGAAATAAATTAATATGAAGATGTCAAGGAAGAATCATAGTTTTATGATAAGGTATTATAGATTTTATGTTTCCCATATTTAGTTTTGGGGAGTCAAAATAACTTTAATATATTTTGACTGTATATAACCAATCTAAGTGGTCATTTTGAGAGAGTTGATTTGAGTGCTTAGAGCCTAAGTTTTAATGTATAAGGAACATGGAGGTATTTAAAATGTCATGAAGGTTTTACCCATGTGATATAATCATATATATATATATATATATATATATATATATATGTGTGTGTGTGTGTGTGTGTGTGTGTGTGTGTGTGAAAGATTTGAGGTGTTGCTTCAAAAGTTTGAGACTATGTTTTCTATGTTTGAAAGCTTGAAGAGCTAGGAGACCTAATTGGTAGGTTCAAGTCTTGAGTTGTTGTTCCAAAAGGCATGGACCCATGAGGGATTTATCAAGGGTCTATTGGAGATAGTTTTTATATTTTATAATCATTGGGGGAAGTTGAAGGTGGTCTAAAATGTTATAAGATTAACATGTGGATGTGAAGGCCTAATTGTTTTGGGTATCATTAAGGCCTAATGGAGGATTTGACTCCTAAGGACTATGGAAAACCTATGGAGTGGAGTGTTTCACCCATGTCACATGTTTGGAGATGTATTTCAAGTGTAAGGTAAGCATGGTAAACATCTTGGCTAACCAAGATGGGGTAGACCAAGAAAGTGGTATAAGTACAAGGCATATTTGGATTATTTGTGAGATTGAGCAAGTGTGTAGATGAGAAAAATATTTGTGAAGGCTATGTGGATGTCTTGAGAGGTATATTAGAGTGTGGATTACATGTATGTAATTTTGTTCATAATTCTAATGTTGAATTTATATGTGTGATATAAGTAAAGTAGATAACCTTTAAAAGAGAAGGTACATGTCATTTAGGATCATCAAAGAGCAAACATGATCAATCATGTTTATTTGATCAAGTTGATGTAGGAGGACACATAGGTTATTGGAACTAATGAGCCTAGAAGAGGTAGATTGATCAAGTAATCCCTATACATTATTTGAAAAATATTTAAGTGTGAAGAAGAGTTCAAGCAAGAAAAGTCCATCATCAAGTATATAAGACATCAGATCAGAGGTGGTGATCAGATCAAGGTAGCTGAGTGGGTGCTTGGTTTCCTAGGGGGTTGGTTTTTATTTGTGGGATGGGTGCCTCACAAAATTAAGGGATGGATATTCTTTGACTAGTTAATAATAATCTAAATGTTGGATATTATTATTTTAGGAATATAGTCCATCTTGTAGGGTTCAGTGGGTTTTATCCCCCAATAGGTTTCCTACATATATCATGTGTTATGTGGTTGATCTTGCTATGTTCATTGCAATGGTTATTTTATATGCATCATGATTGTATGTTCTGAATGTTTAAGAATTAGGAATTGAATTAGATTACCTTTCATTATTGATTCACCCCCTAGTGATTGTACTTCTAATATTTGCCATCAGAGAAGGACCTTTTGTGCAAGTTTTACCACTTGAAGGTGATCCAAGGTATAATATGGGTAGTCATCAAATGCAAGGAGGATTTTCAACTAAGCATTCATTTATGTTCAATGGGTCCAATTATGATTTTTGGAGTGTGAGGATGAAGACCTACATCATGTCAATAGAGTTTGACATTTGGAAATCTATTATGGATAGATATTCAACCCCCTCAACCATTCTAACTAGTACAACTAATACGAAGCTATGTTAGAGCAATTATAAGGCAATTAATGTCATCACTAATGGTCTTTTAGAGATTGAGTACACCAATGTAATCCATTTTAAATCTACCAAAGATATATGGGATAAATTGTAGATCATTTATGAGGGGGATTTAAAGGTCAAATTGGCCAAGTTGTATACTTGCTAAAGATAATTTGAGAGTCTCAAGATGAATCAAGAGGATTCAGTGACATCATTTCTATAGAGATTTGATGAGATTGTGAACATCATCATAGAGGAGCTTGAATAATCCACTATTATGAAAAAGGCATTAAGGTCTCTTACCCTCAAATTTGATTCAAAGGTTTTTACCATAGAAGAGAGTCATGATCTCACAAAAATGAAGATAGATGAGATGCATGGTACTCTCATAGCCTATGAGATGAGAGTCAATGATGAAAAACCACCAAAGAAGGAAGTATCATTCAAGATATAAATAAATACAAATAAGAAGATAACTCAAGGTAAGGAAGTCAAGTATGATGATATTGATTAAGATGAAGTAATTTATTTGTTTACAAGGAAATTGAAAATAGGTTCAGGCAAGTATAATGGTAAACTACCCTTCAAATGCTTCAATTGTGGAGAGGTAGGATACTTTTATAATGAGTTCCCTCATAAAGATAAGAATTATAATGATGAAGAGCGTGATGAAGATTGAGATCAAGGCAAGAAGACATTCAGGTCTGATAAGAGGAAGAAAGGTTTCAAGTGGTATAATGACAAGAAGATTCTCTACACCAATGAAGATTATAAATCATCAGATGAGAGTGTATACATTGATTGTAAGTTTGATAATGAAGATGATGGTCTTATTGAAGCTGAAGTCCTTTTTATGGCTAAATAAGGTAGTTTCTCATATCAAGAAGAAGATAAGGTGAATTGTGAGACTAATTTGATAAATGCCCTTAAAGATATGAAGATTGAGAAGAAGAAAAACAAGAAGTTGAAGTCTCAAATAAAGGACTATGAGGTGAAATATAGTGTGTTTGAGGAAAGAATATATGAAGACTTCAAAGAGTATACAAATTCAATCAAGCTTCTTAATGATCAGTTAGAGACTGTGAATGCAAACTTGAAGGCCAAAGAAGTTGAATGTTCAAGGTATGTAACTAAGATTGGTTCTTTAAGAGATGAGTTGAAAAAGACTTAAAGTCAAGTGAAGTCATTTATGAAGTTTGAAAATGGATATATTGATGTAAATAACATTCTAAGTAATCAAAAATATATAAGTGATAGAACTAGTCTTGGATACATAGAAGAACATTGAATGCAAACTTGAAGGCCAAAGAAGTTGAATGTTCAAGGTATGTAACTAAGATTGGTTCTTTAAGAGATGAGTTGAAAAAGACTTAAAGTCAAGTGAAGTCATTTATGAAGTTTGAAAATGGATATATTGATCTAAATAACATTCTGAGTAATCAAAAATATATAAGTGATAGAACTAGTCTTGGATACATAGAAGAACATGAGAATAATACTCATGATGACTTGAAGACTTTTGTAAACAAGAACATTCAAAATTTGAAGATCAAAAATCAGTCAACAAATGAATTTGCTAACATAAGGAAGAGAAATCAAATTAGACAACCAAATACAATAAGGTATGCAAAATTTAATTTTTACTACTACACTTGTTATCAATTATATCATAAGGATAGAGAGTGTAGAAGACCTCCTAGGAATGAATTTGCTTGAAACTATGAATGGAATCATTAATCAAGTGTTGTGATTCAAATTAAGTAATATAGTTATCATGACATAGGACACATTGCAATATTTTATCCTAACAAGGTAAGACAAGCTGAGTTTCCATCAAGAAGAGTAGTTTTATACAATTTTCTAGGATTTGATGACATTGCTAAATTTTGAAAACAAAGAACATCATGTAAAAATAAATCATCTCAAGCTCTTAGAGAGCAAGGTAGAAGGCAAGTTAAAATATGTAAACCAAAAGTGGAAAGTATGTGCCATGATCAGTCTACAGGTATAAGTGGACTATTTTCCATGGTAGAAGAGGTTACATAAGTTGAAGAATGCCAAAGGTACTCATTATCTGCTCATGTTGAGAATAAAGAGACAAAGGCCACTAAAGAGACCAAGATAGTTGAAACTTATCCTAAGGTATCTATAAACTTAATTAAATAAATTGATGATATTGAGTAAGTTTTCTATAAAGAATATTAGTTGATAATGTCAAGTGTTGATGCTTTGAAATGTGATACTAATACTTCAAGTGAAAAATTATGCCAAGAATCTTCATTTTCTCCATGTATTGTCAATACCATCCTAAAACAAAAGGAAAGTGATAAAGAAGATAAACAAGTTGATTTAGTCAAGTAGTAGCAAAAGAAGAATCATCAGTTTAAGTTGTCTAAGAAGGAAACAAAATATGAGGAGTTGTGGGAAACTCTTGGTTTCACATTGTTTTAGGACATTGTGGGTTAGGGGTGTCTCTCTCTAGGCTTTCAGGAGACACTTGTCAGTAAAAGGAAGCATAGTGGATGTTATTTGAGTTTTGGTTGATATTGTAGGATAAGAAAGGTCATGAGAAGATGTTCTTGGTTAAGGGGGAGTAATGAGTTTTTATGTAACTACTTCAAAGTGTTATGATGTTAAGTTGTCAAAATGTTCTATTTGCATAAGAAAGGTGTGTTGATCTTGTTTTAGTATGCTCAATGTGTGTTTAGGTTTTTTGTTTCTGAAGGTAAGAACTTATAAATTTATGTTGCTTAAATTGATTGGTAAAAATGATGAAAACTAAAGGCAAGGTTGGTATAGAGTATGAGGAGAATGTGTTGTCATATTGTTGGTATCATGAAGAAGTTCTTAGAGTTATGTATATACAAGTTGTGTCTATCATGAAGTTCACAATGTTTTGAAGATGAGATAGTTCCATGAGAGTACTTTGAAAAAGGTTCTAACCCATGATGTCTTGTAGAGGCTAAAGGGAAATTGTTTTGATATCCATATTATTGAAGAGTTGTTGGCAAACCTAGTTCATTGAGAAAACTTATTAAATATGATTTTAAAATATAGCATGGATTTAGGGGAGATAACTCAAATAGTTAGAAAGGATTGAAGAGGTGTAGTCCCTCTTAATATTTTAAAGGTGATTTTAAGTAGTTTTTGTTGATTTTATATGTTTTGTCTTCATAGAATAGAGTTTGATCAAAGAAGAGTGTAGTCATGGAGCATGATTGAGAAGCTCAAGTTAAGAATAGGTATGTACAATGTTAGGGGGAGTTTGTATCATCTATCATAGTTTTTCCTTTCCTATTATTGGTCTTTCAAGTCTTATTAGGTCCACAGGGTCATTATTTGAGCCCATTTTATCATTGCATCAAAAGGGGAAAAGTGCTTGAAGAGAGAGAGACATATTCTAAGCATAAGCTTTGTATTGGTGTTTAACATAAATGACAAAAGGAGAGATTTTTTGGGGTTTGTAAATGATGTATCTAATGTGACCAAGGATGTTTATGAGGTGCCATGTGTGTTATAATGAAAATGGCAAAGTGTGCTTCAATGTGTTTTAGTATTCTTATATGGTTCTTCAATGGTTGACTTAGTGAGGTAATTGATGGATGATATTGATGGTATGAACATGTTTTATATACCATATGGGGTGTTATGAGTTATTAGAGTGATTATTTAAGTGAAAGGAATTTATCAAAGGAGTCATATGAGTGTCTAGGTTCAAGTACTTATCTTGGCAGACAAGGCCGAGTAAGCAATTTGATGATGTCATATTTCACACTTGTTAATGTTTCATGAGTAATTTGATACATGGATGGATTCCAATATGAGAGTTTATAATGTGGTTAAAATTTTAGGTCTAGACATTGATAATATCAAAAAACATAATAGTGCAAATTTGGCCTCTCAAACATAGTTCACTAAATTTCTATACTTAGCCAAATTTGAAAGAGGATATCCAACAATGAGCGTATGTTTGTATAGATTATGATCCAATGACACACGTGAATTGATTATGCTAAATATTATTTATATTACACATTATAGTGACATTTTTATGAATCATTACTATTTGATAGAAGATTAATGACACATAGGTGTTCGTGCAGATGGAGACTGATGGTATGGTTTGAGTCAAATAGTCAATGCTCAAAGGCATGCGAGATTGCCAAGTGGAATAAGTGTGTTAAATAAATACAGTAGGGTACATAAAATGAATTCAAGGATACCAAGTGGTGTAATATAATGGATACTAAAAAAGGGTGCTCTGATAGCATGTGGGACTACCATGTGGTGCAAGAACGAGGACTAACAATAATGTGCTTAGCAGGCATGCCAGGGTACTAAGTGTCTTAATTATAAAAGAACAAATAAATGATAAATGATGAGTGTTAAAGAGATAAAGTAAGGAAGATAAAAAGGATATTTATAGAGTGTGTTTGATCAAGTTACCAGGGGACATGAGATGAAGACACGTGTTTGCAATGTTTGTATTACACAGTGACCATAGGCATTTGAATTAGCAAAGGGAAAAACTAGTCTACAGTATTTTACTAATATATTTTGATCTAGAATGAATTTATTGATGGTATAACATAAAAATATGAAGATGAATTCAAGGCTCATCCATAAACTTTAGTTATAAGATTTGACTATCTTTACAGTTAAAGATATTGATCTCCAAAGTTGACTATGTGTTTGACCATGTTCTACAAGTAACCCAGGAAGGGTAATTGGAGATTTCTTGATGGTATTTTTATATTTAAAGATGATTTAACTAATTAATATTATTATAGCCTCTATGAGGACCATTTATGTCAATTATGGAGGTTTTATCAATCCATATTCAGTATGAACAAAGGCTTAGAAGTTAACTGTCCTTATTGAATACACTAGCAGTTTGTTTGACCATCTTACAGAGGTAGGTTGAAGTTGTTATGAGTAGATTTTTGAAAATGAATGAATATGAAGATGTCAAGTAAGTCTAAAAGGTGAATGAGAAGGTATTTTATATCTTATGTTTTTCATATTTAGTTTTGGAGAGTCAAAATAGCTTGACTATATTTTGATTATATATATCGAGTTTGAGAGAGTTGATTTGAGTGCTTAGAGCATATGTTTAAATGTCTAAGGCACATGGAGGTATACTAGAGGTCTTGAATCTTTCACCCATATAATCTAATCATATGGCTATGTGAAATATTTGAGTTTTTACTTCAAAATTTTGGGACCTATGTTTTATGTATTTGAATGCCTAAAGAGCGAGGAGACCTAATTGGTAGGTTAAAGTGTTGAGTTGGTGTTCCAGGTGGCTTGGAACCATGAGGGAGTTAGCAAGGGTCTATTAGAGATATTTTTGATATGTTATAAGCATTGGTATAATTTAAATTTGAAGGTGGTCCAAGAGGTTGTAATAGTAATGTGTGGATGTGAAGGCCTAATTGTTTTGGGTCTCATTGAGGCCTAATGGAGGATTTGAGTCTTAAGAACTATGATTGACATATGGAGTGGAGTTTTTCACCCATGTAATATGTGTGGATACATATTACAAGTGTAAGATAGGTATGGTAAACATCTTGGCTAACCAAGATGGGTTAGACCATGAAAGTGGTATAAGTATAAGGCATATTTGGGTTGTTTATGAGATTAAGTAAGTGTGTAGATGATAAAAAGATTTTTGAAAGATATGAGAGCCATGTGGATGTCTTGAGAGGTAGATTAGAGGTGGATGTCTTGAGAGGTAGCTTGGTTACCTAGGGGGTTGGTTCCTCCTTATGGGATGGGTGTTCCTTGATCAGTTGGTATTAGTCTAAATGTTGGATATTATTATTTTAGGAATGTAGTCCATCTTGTAAGGTTTAGTGGGTTTTATCTCCTAAGAAGGTTTTCCACGTATATCATATGTTATGTGCTTGATATTTCTATGTTAATTGAAATGATTAATTTGTATGAATCATGATTGTATGTGTTGAATTTTTAAGAATTGGAAATTGAATTGGATTATCTTGCATCATTGATTCACCCCCTAGTGATTGTATGTCTAACATTATCAATATATCGTGTACAAACTCAAATAATCTCTTTTTTTCTCAAACACTGTTAAGTGTTCTTTATAAAATTCTCATCTTCATAGCTCATTCAGAGTGTATTTAAAGTTTTTTACGTAGATATTTAGAGCACATAGTTTCTTCTTCAAAACTTTCTCATTTCATCATGCCACCTACAAATTCCATCTTACAAGGCCTAGACAAAGCATTACAAGATGATTTACACCTTAAAAACTAACTTGTACTTAGTCATACTACTTCTAAATTATTTCACTCAAGCTTAAGGCTTACTTAACTAGGAATTTTCAAAAGAACATTTGACATCATTGATATTAGATTGGCATCAATGAAAGAACCATTCATCTTCATAAGAACCTTTGACATCAATGAGAACATTAAATATCAAAGCTCGACACTCAATGACAATGATCAAAAATCTCATCCTTTATAAATGACAATGTTCAACAATCTCCCCTTTTGTCATTGATGGCTGACATACTTAGAAAACTCTATTAACCACTTCTTGATGGAAATCATTTGTTAGACTTGGTTCTTGCCTTTTATTTCTCCCTTTCTGATATTTCCTATTTTATGATCTTTTTTATCTTTCTCCTTCTCATTTTTTTAAATATTTATCCCCATTTAAAAATAATGACAAAGGTCTTACATAACTATCATCTCTTTCAAAATGAACTCAGATTACAAGACCACTTCAACATAGATCAAGATTAGTTAACAAATTAAATAGCTTCCCCTCAAACTAAGCATCCACCATGCTTATGTTAATAGTAGACATTAAAGATCAACTACAACTACTAAAATCATACCTTTTCCCTTTGAGATGATACTATCTCAAAGATATTGGATGTCACATAGTCTTCAGAAACTATGACAACCACTTATGATAATCATTATTAGAAAATTATCTCAATCAAGTCACTCTCCTGAATGATCCATCAAAATCTCAATAGATAGATTCTATGAAGCATCTCAAGCACAATCTATCCTTATCTTTATACATATAAAAAATCAATCACTTTTTTTGAAAAAGAAAATAGATCTATGAAGCTGCCCCTTAGACCAAGCATATCTTCTTTATAAGAACTAGGAACTCAAGATCACATACCTTTCATTGATATGGATGAAGAAGATAAAGCTCTTGACCACACACAAATCTACTCCATACTATATTCCAAATGTAAAAAAAGGGAATCCCTTTTTGTCTTCATAGATCTAGATCAATTACTCATAACAAGTAGATCTTAGAAGCTTACCTCTTACATACCAATTTTCCACATTTTGACTTTATATGCCTGATACCAATAATGGATATCTCATCATGCTTCTACTTCAAGCCATTGATATATCAAAATAGGAATGGATAATATCCATCTTAATCTCCTTTCTTGCAACATATATAACCTAGAATATTCTAAGAAAACACATTCTTTTTTAGCATGCTCATGCTTCTACCGATAGAAGAATGTCTCCATGAAGCTTAATGGAGACACCCCCTTTTCATAGGGTAATAAAATAATATGAACTCAAGAGATTCCTAGATCTCCATATCCTTACAAGACTAAATATTATTCAACATTCTTCTATACTTGTTTGGCACTATAGGTTTGATCTCATCATCAACCTTGTCACCCTTTTTCTTTTCTTTGACTACCTTATCAACATATGTAGATAATAAGTGTTATTGACATTCCTTTACTTTTGATTTATGATTTATAGTAGCAAACATAACGCCTTGGTTCATGATTTGATCATGACTCACCTTATCATCCTTCTTCTTCTTAGCCAACTCTTCATTTTTATTACTTTGATCAATCATATGAGAACCAAGACCTCTTTCATCTCCTAACATGTGACTTGAGCAACCACAATCTATACTCTGAGCTTTCATCTTTCTAAATTCTTGATCCAACTTAGCTTTTTGAGATTCTATTTCAGTTTCATATCTACTAAAATCTTCCTCTTTAGCCTTTAGGCTAGCTACCACAATCCCTATCTAGGTTTTAACTAGTTGGATGATTATTCATATTACTTAGAAGTGTTGCTCAATATTTCCTCAAATATTCTATCTGCTCTTCATATTATTGAATTTATGAATTTAGTTTCTTGTTCTTCTTATTCACAATCTTCAACTCTTCTAGGGAACTTACCAGTTCTATTTCAAGATCTACTTTATCTTATCCTTCTTTACTATCATAATATACTTCTTCATTTGATTCTACATTAGTCATGAGGACTTTCCTATTTGAACAACACTCATTATATGATTCTACATCTATGAACAAAGTTTGATTACTATCATATTTAGATTCATTCTTATCATCATCACTGTCAGATGTGTTTAAATCCGTTACATCAAATGAGATATCTTCTTTGGTATAGAAACTATTCTTATTATTGAATGATCATTTCCTTTCATTCTTCTTTAAGTCTTTTTTTATTTTTATCAGACTTATAGGATTTTCTATCATCACCATCACATTATTCATTATTCTTAAATTTGTCCTTGTTAAGACACTTTTTTCAAAAGTGACCAATCTTGCCATAACTAAAACATTTGATGGGTAATTTACCCTTGTACTTACCTGATCCAAACCTCAATTTCTTAGAAAATATAGCTATGAGTTCATCATCATCAATATCTAAACATACATAATCTTTGACCTTTTTGGCCTTTAACTTATTTTCAACCTTGAAAGTTGCTTCCCTCTTGATAGGTCTTAATTCATTTGATCTCATCTCATAGGTAGTCAAGATGCTATGAATCCCATCCATCTCTATCTTTTCTAAATCTTTCATCTCTTCTACTATAGATAATTTAGAATCAAACTTAGGAGTGAGTGATATCGATAAATTTTAGACAATATTAGACTCTTTAACTTTTCGCAATCCTCTTATGATATTGACAACTTCATCAACCCTCAATAGGTAGGATTCAATAGTTTCATATTCATTCATCTTAAAAATTTCAAAATGTCATCTATGGGTCTGCAACTTGGCCATCTTCACCTTGGTGTCTCCTTCATATATTGTCTTTAATTTATCCCATATGTATTTGGTTGAAACATAATGCATTACCTTTATAAGATTTGCCTCTGATAGGCCACACAAAATGGAATTCATTTCCTTAGAGTTATTTTTACTAGACTTCTTATCTATTGCATCTATTATTGTAATTGAAGGTGTCATATAGCCATCCATAACTAACTTCCAAATATAATGTCCTTGTGAAATTAGACATATCTTCATTCTGACATTTCATATGACATAGTTAGATCTATTGAACAATGGAGCCTTACTATTAGAGAAATGACCTTGAACTTACTAACTAGTCATCCTTGCTTCTTAAGATCTCATTTAGGCTTTCAGGCTTGCTACAAAGTAGATATTATGATACCAATTTTTAGAAACAAGATGAATAAAATGGGGGTGAATTATTCTTCAAAACATTTTATTTAATTCCATGTAACCATTCATGAACCATTATAACATGCATGTACATCTTAGTGAACTTAAGCATCAAATCATAAGAACATGAAACACATGAACACAACATATACATGGGAAACCCTCTAGGGGAAGCAAATACCATAATTAAGAAAATGGAATATATTCCTATAATATAAATATAAATCTTTAATGAAGCACAAAATTTACATGGAATACCAACCCCAACTAGCTCAACACTAACTCGGCTAGGATTTAGCAAGAACCCACTTGTAAAAAGACACCAACCCCCTAGATGACTCAACACCAACTCATCCACTTGAGTTTTTGATCACCTTTATAAAAATTATTTTTTATACAATATATGATGATATAATCCTTAATATATTTTCTCACTAAAGTCCTTCTCAAATTGGACTTTATTCTTCTTCACTCAACTAACCCTCTTAATAGCTTGATCAGGTCTTCTAACCTTGATCATCATATGCATAACCTATGTTATATATTCATCAAACTTATATTATGTTCCAAATAACCTCCTTATACTTACCAATGATCTCTATCATTAATTTATCTTCTTCTGTTCTCCCACACTTAGCATCCTCTATACATACCAAATAGGCCTAAACTACCTTGTTTTTATACAAGTCTCTTGACCATATCCTTCTTAATCAACTAAATATTCAAATCACTTAGGTCAGCCATGAATAGGTATTTTAATATTAAAAATAACATTATTTAATCATAAATCAATCAATAAAATAGGTTGGCCATACACCAATTAGACCTTACTTCTCTTTTAGGTTTATGGATACCTAATAGATCTTCTTAACAACACGTTACATTTTGATCCTTATTGAAGCATATATAAACAACTCACATGGAAATAAAAAGTCATACACCACTTGAATAGAATTTATATATATATAATTTAGATCCACAACACCTTTTATGTCTAAACTACCACTTGAACCCTTTCTCAAATCACTACATATAAAATACCTGTGCATATACATAAACTGTCTTGAATAACTAAGGCATATACTCAATTTTTCCAAACAACAATGGAAAAAAATTACATATTCAGAAATATAATGACCCCAAGGTCATAAAAAACTTCATCTAATTTATTAACTCAGGGTAAATAGGCTCAAATACTTCTCTACAAGATGTTCACTCAGAATTACCAATTGAATCCAAAACATAGTCAAAGAAACATGAACATATGACACATGATTGAATATATTAAAGGGATTTAAATTCATGAATAATATTTGATAAAATAATTATATTAATCTAAACTAATTAGATCATTATCTCTAATAAAAACTATTGGTCTTATAGACCAATCTGCTAACCTTCTCTCTCACAAACTCTACTTAATCAAATAATCCATTTTGGCATCAATTTTTCAACCTCTTACTCATAATTACAAGATTATGTAAATAATTTATATATAATTTGAGACCCAAAAAACATCATAATGAAATTTAATGCATCATTCTCACTTGAAAACACATCAGGAAACATCTTCTCACATTAGTCTAATTTCATTACTATCTGCACCGCTAGGTCTATTAGTGACTGGCCAATTTTGATCACCAAATTTTCACACCTAAGATATGAAACCTATCCATAAATATTCATGAAAAACAAATATGAGTCTCACACTTTGATCTTCATCCACTTAACAACTTTGAATTGGTCAACTCTATATGTTACCATAAATCATTGAAAGATGAGCATTTTTTTGTAGGATCTTCTCACTCACTTGAGAAAAAAATAATACATAGATATTATCAATATATTTTAATTTAATCTCAAATCACTTGCATAGTCATATAAAACCATTATGAGCTCTTTGGAACAAGATATTCAACATTGGGATACTGTTAGGGTTTAGACCATCTTCTAGTCTTAATGATCATTCATAAAACTTAACTCCTCTTTATTAAAACCAATGATTGTAAATTTGATCTAGAACCATTCCTAATCTACCATGAAAAACTTAGGTTCTCATGTATAAGTTGCATGTGCCAATGAGCACTGATAAAAGCTTCTCAAGTAGACAACACTTCATTTTATGTACTCAAGAAACCTTGAAATATTTTTACAACCTTTTATTGAAAAAATTGATCTAAAACTTCATAGACATACTTAAAACAACTTGAATCACCTCTATCAATGTTTACCTTCTCACTCATGCTATGGAAACTGATCATGTTACTCCATCTTTCTACCATCTCTCTTCTTACAGAACTTCATAGAAACCATGGAGCTACATATACAGATCTTCAAAGCTGACCTTAAAATCAATTATAAGGTGTTCAAAACCTCATGTAAAAACTCAAAAAATCTCTCTCATGATCAAACACTATTAAGTGTTCCTAATAACATTCTCATCTTCATAGCTCATTTAGAGCATCTTCAAAGTTGTTTACACATCTCTTCAAATCACACAATTTCTTCTTCGAAGCTCACTCATTTCATCATTCCACATAAAAATTACATCTCAAAAGGTATATATAAATCAATAAAATAATATTTTAACTTGATAAACTTACCTTTACTTACTCATGATGCTTTTTAATGATTTCACTCAAGTTCAAGGCTTACCCAAGCATTTAAATAAGAACCTTTGACATCAATGATATTCGATTGAAATAAATGAAATAACCATGCATCTTAATAAGAACCTTTGACATAAATGAAAACATTAAATATCAAATCTCAAAACTCAATGACAATTCTCAATAATCTCCTCCTTTATCAATGATAATGTTCAACACACCATGCTACCTGCACATACCTTCTCACAAGGTCTAGACAAGGCTTTACAAGATACCTTAATGCCTTGACCTATTACTTCAATGTCATGACCTTAACACAAAATCAACCAAGTAGATATGAGACAATTATACCTTTAACTTTCTCTCTTAAGGAAATCAATACATACCTTAAATGATCATTAGCTTGTCACAAGATACACTACCAATTGGCCTTGTTCATCTAGACATTTGTTTAAAAATAATAATTATCACATCAACCTAATTCATAATGGTTACACACTCTTTCATAGAAACTACTTTTCACATAAATAATTAATGATAATAATGACAACATTATGCCAACATAATTTGACATTAATGACATCAGATTGACATCAATGACAACATTATGCCAACATCAATTTCTTATCCAAGCAACCTAAATAAATTTCAACTCCTTTTGCATCTTTTTTCCTACATGAACTAGTATGAACCAAGCTATTTTGAGACTTTATTATATATCTCTATTTATTTGTAGTATCTCAATATTGATTTCATCTCTAATAACCCATTTTATCTACACACACACACACACACACACACACATGATGCCACCCCAAAATCAAGGGAACTGTCATGAACCATTTTGTATAGATCTATATCCATAGGTATGTCATGGCAAGTTCTAGGACAAAAATCTTATTTATATTTAACTTCATAAGGGAACATGCCTTATTTCATTATGTCATGGATATTTTGGAAGTAATATGATAGATCCTTCCACTTACTATTTCTGGTCAAACTAAATTCATTCAATTACTTTACATAATTAATCAATCTATCTGTAATTTCTTTTTCACTCTTTTTTCTACTTCTATCTGAGACTTTTGAAACAATGGAATCTTATAATTTTTCTCTATTTTACAAGTCTTTGAAAATTATTTTAATCAAATTACCTTCTTGAACATTTGTCTCCCCATTTTTTTATTCCCCATAATTTAATCAAAGGAGGGGGGACCAATTTATATCTCTTATAGATTTTTTACAAAACATAATAGGCTAACCTTGCTCCATTCATAGAAGAAAATATTGACCTTTTGTCAAGCCTACTATTTCATTTTTTTCCCTTTGACTGGTAACTATTAACATAGTCTTTGAAATCTACTACTTATTCAATTAAATATGGCATGAAGTTTCTTGTATTTTCACATGTCTTATAGCTGTCCATCATCTCTACCACACTTTGTACCTCTTTCCTCTTTATACATTCAAAAATGTTTCCAAATGTGCCATCGATGCCCTTATGGGTATGTCCTATAGGGAGAAATCCAACCTCAACATCAAGGAAAATACCTTTGTATACAAAGAGAGAGAAATATTATAACACAAACCTGTATAAAAAAACTTGATTTTGTGAATTTTTAAATTTAATAGAATTACATTTAGTTATATATAAGGTTAGACATTTTTAAAATATAATAATAGTTGAAAAGAACTACCTATTCTTATTATCCCCACAATATTTTTCTAATTGAAGGTATATCCTATAAGGAAGTTTATTCAAGGCACCAACTGGTTATTTTTCTTGTATGTATTTCTTGCATTTAGAGTAGAACTTATTAGAAAAAAGTACATCATCAATGTATATTTTGAATATCTAGGTTTATATAGTAAAAATCCATAAGTGTTTAGTATTGTTCTTTCCATATCATTAAAGAACTTGTTAATTGAGGTGATAGTAGAGTTAGACCCTCTAAGAATATATGGAAGAAAAGTCCATATCCACTTGTACCATGACCATGTGTGACTATCCCTACCATTGATAACTCTACTATTCTGTTGGTAACTACTTTTATTTTTGTCTTAGCACAAGTGTTTTTTGACATTACACCTTGTCATGAATGACACTAAGGCATTCTTTAATGTATTTATCTACCATTATTTTATGTGTGTAATACATTTATCTTCCAGAAAGTATTTGATTTGAGTACATCACAAACTCTTGATTGATGCAATCTTCCTAATCTCTAGATAGGGACATAGAGAATTTTTGTTGAGTAAACAAGATAAATTTTTTGCATCTAATGAATTCATCATACTTAGCAATGGTCACATCATGAAAATTAGTTTTCTAAATGTTATTGAATTTTGGTTGGGATATTGGCCCATACTCCATATTTATTTATTTGCATTGATGTGGCACCTCCTAAATTCTTGAGTGAAAGATGATGGAAGGTGTATAACATTATCTTGTGCATCATCTATATCTACCTAGCATGTAAGTCTTGAAGAAACAACTACAAAATCATCCACCAATTGGTCCAAAAAGTCTTTAGATGCCATTGTCTTATTTTGTGACTTTTGTCAAAACTTCCCTACATGGAATGCATTTCATTGCCAATTTTTGTGATAATTTTGAATGTCAAAAAATCTACTTCTCTTAAATTGATATATTTGAAGCCAAACTTTCAAATAGATCTTAGTACCTTGAAAGTCAATGGTAGTTTTGTTTTTATTTTTCTTAAACAAACTAGTAAAAAGGTCATCCAAGACATGTTGCCTACTATCTATTATGGTGAAATAAATACAATTTATCCTTGTATATTTTAGCACCTAAAATGATAATCCTGATTGAAAATATTTTTTGGTATAGCATTTCTCTACATACACTTGTAATCTTAATATCTATGCTTGTATCAAACTATACTTGGCTAAGTGAAGTGTTTGGTTGAATTATTTTTTGGCTTCAGTAGTTATAGGAATGAGTTAATTTTTTGAATTCCTTTTATCTAAGAATGTCATCCAGGGATTGACTTCAGTATCCACTACTTCCCAAACATTTTCAATTTATTTCTCCTTTGGTGTTATGTATGGTAAATTGATTGCTCTATATTCAATGTCCACTATCCTTTTGGAAGGCCATCTAATGAGAGATGTTTCAATTACCTCTATAATACAAGTCTCATAATGCCATATAATGTGCCTTATATGAATTCCCAATTAATTTTCTATCATCTAGATAGGTTTACCATTAAAACACTCCCTTGGTTGTGTAAATTCAACATAACCAAAAGTAAGTTTTTCATCATTTGAAGGAATTGTACATTTTTGAAACAAATGTAATCTTTCCCTAATAAATTTATATTTTAGGATCTAAAATGTGGTAAGATCATATATATATTGAACTAATAAATCCAAGCAAGGGTTTTTTTGGTGCAATTGTTGTATATGCATAACTGAACTAAAATTATTATGTCCTTCCATTTCATCCTCTATAGAAATTTTTTTATGACATGTTGCATCATTCTTGTGCTCCATTTAGTAAAACTATCAACCACATCCCCTAAATTATCCACAAAAGCTCTAGGAAATGGAAGTGGTAGAGTTAGATTAAAAGATTTTGTCATATCAACACTTACACATTTAATATGTATTTTCTAATTGTGGTATGTGGAAGTGAGATTTATGGTTTCCAAAGAGTCAACATCTAGACCCAAAACTTTGTGTATTCTTCCTTCACCAATGACCTTACCATTATTTATTAGAGAAACATAGTCTCCACATTTGAAAGCCATTGATGCCTGATTTTTCAACCTAGACATTTTTAAAAGACATGAGAATATTTATTAATCAAGGTATTTATAAAATAAGTCCAATTTATACCTATATGTAGGAGATAAACCTTTATTTATATCATGACACATGCATAGAGATATGTTAAAACTTTAAAATGTTAAAAAGGTAATGTATAACACATTTTTTTAACAACATTATTCATGTTAGTACAAAAAATAATAACTTTTTATATCATATACTTCATACTTCAATCCTTGTTTCATCATAATTTCAAGGTATCTCCTAGGATATACCTTTCCAACATGCATAAGAGTGGAATATTTGAGTAGAGAAAAATAATTAATTAAATCAATATTCAACCATGTATTTTAATAGTATACAAAATGATATTGAACAATGGGGGTGTTGACTAAAATCATGGAAAATGATTAGTTACTTATATTTTGGGATCTTGTATGTGATTTGAACATCTGTGGTGAACCCAAGAGTTTGAAGGTATCTCATAGGAGATACCTTTAAAACATGCATAAAGGTACCCTTGAAGGTACTAAAAATCCCTTCAAGGTATGTTTGAAGGTAGTACAAGGTGATACCTTGAAGGGCCTTGTAATACCTTCAAGCATACCCTTATGTATGTTTGAAAGGTATCTTCTAGGAGACACCTTCAAGGTACCCTAGAAGTTACTATAATGCCCTTGAAGCTATCTCCTTGAAGTCACTACTGGGTGATACTTTGAAAGGCCTTGTAATACCTTTGAGGATACCTTCCAAGTATCTCATTGGAGATACCTACTGGACCCACACACCCCTTTCAAGATCATCTCCTTAAAGGCACTATTGGGTGATACCTATTTTTATCAAGATCATCAAAGAGGTTGCATTTTTTAAATTTATCTCTTAGGATATACCTTCAAGGTACTATTATACCCAACATCCCCTACTCTCAAATTTATTTTAAATAAGGACCCACTACACCCTAAAGAGAAAGTAGTTTTGATGTGAGAGTTGTTGTTAACATTTTAATGAATTATTAACAACAAAGGTCTCTAAAGTTATCATATATTGAGTAATAATATCTTGTTAATATACACTTCTACAAGCTTTATTGGAATTAAAATTTTCTAGGTTATCTCAGTATTCAAAACTTTGCTTTTTGGGCTAATCTGTTAGTGGTTATCAAAAGACTTTTGTGTACATATGTTTTAAAAGTTGTGAAATATAGAATTACCCAATTGGCCTTCAACATTTTGTTTTTTTCTAAAATTATATGCAACTTCCTAATTCCAAGTTTTATTTCTTTTGAGCTAAATAGTTAACTAGTTTTCTAGAATAGTTTTATTGCCTCATGTAGGTTTATTTTTACTTGGATTTTTTATCCATTTTACCTAGATAATTTCTAGGTCATCTAAATTTTACAATTGGTATATACGCACTTGCCTACAACCAGTAGAACACTTAAAAATACTAAAAGACTACTTGGTGATTAGATCACTAGGATTTGGTGACATGTTAAGATCCTTTTCACTCAGTGACTAACAAGGTTAAAGTTAGTTTATATGAAAGTTTTAAGGTAGTGGAGCAACAAAAACCATCCACATGTCATGATCTAGCTAGCTTGTTATTGTAAGAACATTATTAGAAGTCTTCAAATCCTCTAAGTTATAAAGGTGTATATAGATCCCAGGTGAATGGATTGCCTAGACTATGCCATGTATTATAATGTCACTAGCCCAAGGAAATAAAGTGAAGAATAAAAAATAAAAGCCCCCAAAGAAAGTGGAGTGAAATTTTTTTTCCACTTGTCTTTAAAATGACACATCGATCAGGTAATCCTAGCATGAAACTCTCAAAAGGAAATGACCATGTGATAAATTTAAAGTAATGATTAAAAAAAGACTAGAGGTATAGGTAGGATAATCCACATGGTAGTAGTGATCTAAAAGGTGGTACTTTGTTGGCCAGATTCAAAATATGAAATAAGTAAAGAGTGAAAAGGTGAAAGGCCATTGTAGTAATTAATCTGAATGAATTGGCCAAGTAAATTCAATCAACTCACTAGGGTTCATGAATCAAAAATTAAGTATATGATATCCTCCAAGTTAATTGAACTTAAACTATCATATATTTAGCTATTGCCCAGTCAATTCAAGATATATCGTGACTAAGCTAACTTTTTTACAATTTTAGATAACCATAACTTGAGTGAAAAAATAATGGCCTTTACTTTATTTCTTCCACCTCCCCATCTGTGTAATCCATTATAGGGTTATGGATATACATTAATACAATTTTTGATAAGGTTACCCTCAATAATGACTTCAATCACTATTCTAATATATGGGAAGAATTCAAAGCAATAGAATTGTGTGGTTCCATAGAGAAACTTTATACTTTCACATGGAAATATGGATAGGAATTGGTGAAAATAAAGACCATGGGAATGCATGATGCAATGGAAAAACTTGAGGTAATTCCCTACATGTAATTATTTTTTGATATATTTGTAAATGACCAATTTTTTGAAAATATTCTACACTTATAATGTAATGCACTAGTAACCTATATTAGTGGATAAGATTTTGAGAAGTACTACAAACTCCCTCCCTCTAAAAAATATTGTAATCAAGCCCTAGTGAACTATTGGATGTATTCAAATAATGTAACTAATAAGTTACAAGAGTGGACAAGTGACCCAACCACCTTCATAGTTAGGGGAGCCATCTTTGCTATCTTAATTTCCACTTTTAGTCCTCAAATCAAGATTTCCATGGCCTTATTGAATAGAGTTTATAGATTACCAATAATAAAACATGTTAATAAGGTTTGGATTACCCTAATGGAAACCATCCTCACCTCCACCAAGATCAATGCCATAGAGGAATTCAATAGTGCTAACTTGATTCACCAAGTTAGTAGCTTATATAATAGGTCAAATGGTAACTTGTGTATGATGTCTCACCTAGTGGACACAATAACTAAGATGGTCCACTTATCCTTAAGAGAATCTTGGGAAACATATTCTGAGTATTCCAAGAATATAATTTGTAATGAATTAAACATTATTCACATCCACAGGTTCAAGAAAAACATGACCAGGATAACAAAGACTTTATACCTTATGGTGTACCAAACCATTTATGGCAAAGATATACTTAGAATGTCTAATAATATTAGAATAGATATTGAGAAGATTGATAACATATGGATTTACCTATATTTCAAAATTATTAGGATAAAAGGCACTAGACCCCTTCCCATGTATCTTACTCAATTGGTCATGGACAAGGTGGTAGAGAAAGAGATTATAACTCAATTTTCTAATTTCATGGATGTTACCTTAATGAGGGATAAAGAAGGGGTAGTCCACCCAACTCCCCTTAGCGTTAGTCAAATCCAATACACTAGATGGGAACATTTTCAACTAGTGGGTAGAATTATAACTTCTTATGACTTCAAATGGGCACCCTATAAACCATGGGATCCAAAGAAAAGGGTTGGGAACCACCTGGATAGAGTCATATCCAAATTGAAGATTGACTATGGGAATGCTTCATATCCACATGAGATATTATTCATGGATTCTTTGAATGACATAGAGGTTCATAAGAGGATGAAAAAAGATAGTATGTCTCTAGTGGTGGCTAAGCATATATAATATAACTCAAAGACCACCAAAGAAGATGCCAAGAGAATTGAAAAGGAACACTAAGTATCTAAACCTCCTATAATACCCCTATCACATGATGAGATACAAGAATAAATTAGTCCATCTAGGTACCCATATGTGGAGGAGAGGTAGAGATTCAACCTGGGCCCTCTTCAATAGTCCAACCTAGTGGTTATAATTATCAAAACCACTCTAGTTTCCACCCCTCCTCAACCATCTACTACTTCATAAGGTTTCTCAAGTATGGATCAGGTAAGTGGACTATTTTCCAAGTTTCCGTTTACTCTACTCACTATGACACAATAAGTAAGCCTTACATATTTTATTTTCCCTATTATTGATTTGATTCCACCTTCATCCCTAGTTTAAACTAGTTTTCTTCCACCTCCATACCACAACTCACCCCCAACAACCATTTTTTCCCTCAATTATTCACCTATTCCATCTTAATATCCTTGTCCTATTCCCACTAGACCCCTTGCCTCTCCTCAAGGTGTACCCATGAGGGTATCTAATAAAATACAAATAGAAGAATAGTTAAGCATTGGGAAAGGTTCTAAAGAAGTAGATCATATGGAATTACTAGATAGTGATGAAGAATGTAAGAAGTTTGTAGAAAGAGGATGGTCTAATAAATAAAAATGGGAGGATAAATAAGAAAAATACTTATTATAAACTATCAATGTGACCAATAAAAGTGACCTGGATGATGATTAATTGTTAGAAGAGGTAGCCCAATCAGGGGATACTAAGATCTTAAGGAATAATTTAGTTTCAACTATGCTATTACAAAATTTATAAGGGAACAATGAGGATGAGGTAGTTTATAGGCCTCTACCTTCCACATGGGGACAACCACTTAGCATATCTTTAGACCCAACACCATATAGCAAAATAATATTATCTACAACAACTTCCCCAACTATTTCTACACAAGGGGTAAGTATTTAGGATCCTCTTTCCCCATTTGTTATTATAACCACTATTGTTCTAGATATTAATATGAAAACCATTTCCCATATCATAGGCTCTAATAATGATCAAAGGGATATGGTGCCACTTTAGTAAAACCCTATCACAACTCCTATGACCAAAGTAGTAGTCGCCCCAACTCACCTTCCATAGACACTTCAAGGGTTAGTAATGAGTTTATGATTGTCTATTTTCAAAAGTCATTAAAAATACTTTTTAATTATTCATTCTTTACTTCTCCAAAAACTTAGGCCTTTAGACTCAATGAACAAGTACATTTTTAGAGTTTGGTCTCAATTTCTATTTTGGATTATCGAAATACCTTTCCAAATCCATCTACTCAATTGGACCTGCCAATCATCCATGCAGCCCAAATAATGTATGTTGGATTTACATCACTAAAAAGGTTAGATGAAGAAAGTCTAGTAATTGATATAATAACCTATAAAAATGTCACTAGATGGAGAAAGACTATTCCCCATTTCATCAAATGGGAACCTCTTCTCCTAAAACTATGTTTCCTCTAGGATAATCCCCTTCTTATACTCCTCTCAAGTAGGTAGAGCCTACAACACAACCAATCACCATAAATTTACCTGGATGGAATCAAAATATGTAGTGACCAAAAGAGGGGAGATAGGATTTAGTTATGGTGGAGAAACCCATATTAAATTTCTATTTCGATAAAGAAAGCAAGACTATGAGGAAGATCAAGAGGAAAATCGTGATAGATGAAGGGTAAAAGATAGAATTAGAGTAGAGGGAGGATTTGTTGTCTCTAACCAAAAGGAGAAAATTAATCCATTTGGATTTAGACATCCCATTTAATATAATTAATCTTTTGTGGATTTATTAGGGGGAGTGATAAAGTAAATGTTAAAAGGTTATGACTAGGCCATGGGGACTCTGTAAGGGAGAAGCACCATATAACCTCCAAGGGACCTCATTGATAGTGTTCAGGGAGTAGATTAGAAGCTATACGATGTTATCTCTAATAATAAGTGTCAAGAAAGATTCATAGCCCAAATTGGGAGATGTGGTTCACCTTTCTGAGAAAATGAAAAAATAGAGGCCAAACTCCATTTCTTAAGCCAAACATCCAAGAATAAGATATACAATCATCTAAATTTAATAACTTCTCATGATACAACATGGGCCCATAGTTATATGGTTGTGAGAAGAGATGAATTAATTAAGTGGCATCAAGAGATGTGAAGTTTGGTGTTATAACTCATTGGATATGAAAGGTAGGCCATCTCCATTTTTACAGAGCTAAGGATCTAGAATGTGATCAACTAGGAAGGAAAACTAGTCGTTAGAGGCATCTTTGAGGATCTACTTTAAACTAAAGAAAATAGTTTCAAATTAGAGATCAAAGGTATAATATATAAAACACAAGATGAATTATTAAAATTGGTGGAATTTTCTATAGGCAACATCTTTAAAATAGAGACTCTCTATGTAGAACTTGGTGCTACATTGAAGACACACAAAAATTTAATGGATAAGTTCCCCAAGCTATTTAAGAGATCCTTGTTAGACTTCAAAGCAATAGAAGTTAAATTTTAGGTGAACCATTCCATCTACTTGCAAATTTAGGCAAACAAGTAGGCTTATTAAGCCACTTTACCTCCACTAGCCACCTCAATAACACTTGCAACTTCAGTAGATAGACTCATCATTGAATCAACTTCAGCAATAATAACTGCTAGCACATTGATATCACTGAACATAAATGCTTCATCATAGATAGATTATTTTTGTCATCTTCTAGTTAATTTTATAAATAAAACTTTTTATGATAATCTTATCTATTACGAGATGTTAATGACATATTTGAGCCATACATGTCATACATGTCTCTTTGTGAGATATTTTAAATGATGTAAAATTTTAAAATAACTTGTGTGATGAGGCATCCCCATCCCTAGCTATAAATACATGTAACCTTCACATTATAAAGGGATGAGATTTTTTTTAATTCAATATATATATATATATATATATATATATATATTGTAAAATCTATGTTGCATGACTCATTCTCTCTCTTTCATATCTATGTTATAGTATTTATGCATTTTTATCTAACTAGTAGCTTAGTTTATTGATATAGGAAACAATAATTTCAAGTAGATTGTGATTAAGTAGTATTTTTATATAGATTAAAAATATGCAATAACAATTTTAGGTTGATAAATCTTGTATTTGTTTTTTAGGTTGATAGACCATTATCCTCCCATCTGACTACAATATGCTCGATACCCACATAATCCTAATGAATGAGATAAGAAAAGATACTAACTTAAAGATCATAATCATAATTTCATGTCATCCCACCCAACTCCACATGAGTAGATTAACTACAAACATCATTAAAAAATTAAGGTGAACCATGTCACTAAAACTTCCCACATTCCACTATCATTGTCCTCCTGTCTAACTTTAATATGATCAATCCTTGTATTAACCAACAAATCATCCTCTAGATTGGCCTCCCTATAGCAATGTGAAAAATTCCAATTATGTATTATAGAGACATCATCCCACACTTTCTCAATATGTTATTTAAGTTCTAGGATTTACCCCTTTGTTTAGACAAGGCTTGAATGATAACTTTAAAAACTCTTTCAATTTACAACATAGACACACCACATTCAAGTGAAATATTTTCTACCTTCATTAGGGATTGGTATTCAACCAAATTATTGGTCCCATCCAACATCTTTTAGGATGATTCTCTAATTAGAGACTCATTATAATACCTAATCACACACCCTACCTTAGAGGCCCCTGGGTTTCCTCGACAAGCTCCATCAAAATTGAGTTTGAACCCCCTAGCTATAGAGCTTAATAGGTAATACCAATCCTAACTTTATTTTTAAAATTTCCATTTCCATTTAGGATTGACCCATTAATGGGGGTTAATACTTTTTATTTTTATATATGTTATTAATTTGTTTTTATAAAAGATCTTTTTGCCTTAAAATTTTCTAATTTTTTTTGAAAGATTTTATTGTGAATTTATTACTATAAATTTTATTTTATGTGTTTAATATTAGTTTTACTCAAAACTATGTGCAATTATGTATATTATAATTACTTGATTTAATATCTCATGACTATTTATTTGTCCTTGATCAATAATGATTTTTTGATGGCCATCTTATTTTTCCTTTAAGGTAACTCTTAGTAGTTACCTTTTAAACATGAAGAAGAGTGGATTTTTCCTTCAATTTTGATCTTGGAGATACCTTCAAGTTACTTATGAAGTTATTGTAAGTCCCTTGAAGGCATATCATAAGAGATACCTTGAAGGACATTGTCATATATTCAAGGGGACATTGAAGGTATCTCCTAGGATATACCTTTTAAACATATCATAAGAGATACCTTCAAGTTACTTATGAAGTTATTGTAAGTCTCTTGAAGGCATATCATAAGAGATACCTTGTAGGGCATTGCCATATATTCAAGGGGACATTGAAGGTATCTCCTAGGATATACCTTGTAAACATACATAAGGGTACCCTTGAAGGTAATATAAGGCTCTTAAAAGTATGTTTAAAAGCACCACTGGGTGATACCTTGAAGGGACTTCTAATAAATTCAATGGTACCCTTATAAATTTTTGAAAGGTATATCCTAGGAGATAATTTGAGGGGTCTTGTAGTACCTTCAAGGGTTCTCCTAGTCGATACCTTGAACATGCACATGATAGATATTTTATTTCAAGGAATCTCCTAGGATATATGTTGAAGGGAATTTTAATACCTTGAAAGGCCTTATAATACCTTCAAGGGTATCTTTATGCATGTTTAAAATGTATCTCCTTGAAGGCACTACTGGGTTATCCTTATTGTCTCTTTTTTGGTCACCATTTTCCTTTGATAAAAGAAGGTAGAGCTAGCCTATCTAAGTTGAGCCAAGGTATATTATCAGCTTAAGGTCTAATCTGAGTTGAGTCCCCAATCTGATTTGAGTTAAGCCATTTTTAACCTAAGTCTTTATAGGTCTATTAAATCCAATTTGAGGTGATCTTGAGTTGATCCAATCTGAGTTAGTCAAACTAAGCCAAGTTTCTTCCCAAGTTAACTTGAGTCTAGATCTTAAGTCAAGTCACTTGAGTTGATAATATTCTATTATTATTCATTTTTGTAGTATCATTTGAGGGTACATGGTGATCTATGGGCCTCTCCTGATATGGATAGCTGAATGAGACTTGGTTGATTTCTCCATCTCCCTAGAACCACATATCAACATTCTACGACCTCGAGACATGTTTGGAAGTCACTCAATATTTAGCTATTTCCTTCATATTTTCCCTAGAAATGCCCACATCATCAACTTTAGACATAATAATGGGTTGGTGGGATGATTCCACACAGTTTAATCTTGATGATATGGATCCCCAAAGCCATCCATGTAGAGTTATAGATCCCCAAGTGAGCAAGATGATGCCACTTATTTTGATCCCATAGTCTTGTTAGTCTTGACATGATTGATATAGACATAAGATTGTATCAGGGCCTAGGTGAGTGATATAAAGCTAGCTGGCTTAGTCCCACTTCACCATAGATAGAGAGGCCATTAGAGATACTCAAAGCTACAATAATGATTAGAAAGCATGAAGATGGACCATGTGGAAGAGACCTCACAAATGGAGACATGATGGTAACTCAATAAAAAATGCAAAGGCATAAATTTGATAGGTTATCTATCTGTCTAGGCCATGAAAATGATCTTAGTTAGTATAGGGAGCTTCAAACCTACAAGGTGACATTGTGAATATGATGGGCAATAGATTCATGATCAAATAATTAATGTTAGCCATGGTTTTGAGGTATGTAGCAAAGCAACATTAACTATACTCATATTTTTACACCTAAAACATTCAATTGAACTATGGGATCATCAAATACTAAATATTATTTGATTTCCAACCAATGAGAAAATAAGCTAAACTAACTATTCTAAGTTTAATATGATTATTGCCATGATTTGAGGATAAAAGAATAGTTCTCATTTAATTTTAGCCATCTATATTTGCTTGCATAGAAGAGCTATAGTTTTTAAGTGTATGTTATCACACTTATTTTTGGAAGCCACACTCTATTTTGTATTAAATGGCTAAAGGGCTTCCCACTACTTATGTAAGATAGGGTATTTCATTGTAAAATCATCTTCTACATGTGTAAGGTGAAGCCTTGCCAAACTTTATACTTGTTGTTGCCTATGGAATAAAATTCAATATATATTATGTTTTCTTAATTTCATATTTTATTGAATTTGATATGTTTTGTTGATGAATGTTAATGATAGTTTATTTCTTCCTTACATTTGTCCTTTTTATTCATGCCTTTATGTGAATAAGATGACTTTTATAGGTCATATAAAGTGAATCATATGGTTTACTATATTCAAGTGTTGGATTATTGTTAGAACCTATTTCTAGACATCTTGATTGATCACCTTAACTGTTGTGTAGTTGTAGCCTTCATATTGAAGTATTTATGTGGAAGAAGTTGTTTTGAAGTAGTTTAATCAGCCTATAATCTATCATTCAAATAGTGCAAACATTGACAAGTAGAGGATATATATTTGGAGCATCACCTATAATTTTATTTCCCTTTTTTCAATCATTTTCTACCTCTTTTCCCCTGGAAAGTAGCAGTTTAGTAGTAATTTCAAGGTGAAGCGTCAAAGGAACTAGCCCTATCTAGAGAGATTCATCTCAATTATTAGGCAACTCACAAGATAGAGGTGATTCTATGCTATCACCTAAATGGGGAGGTGTGAAAATATTTATCAAGGGTGCAATTTAGAGTGATAACAATACCTTCAAGGTATATCCTAGGAAATAACTTTCAAACATGAACAAGAGTGGATTTTTCCTTCAAGGTAGCTCCTACAAGATACGTTCAAATTACCCATGAAGGTATTATAAGACCCTTGAAGTCATGTCCTAGAGATATATTTAAGGGTATTGTCATACATACAAGAGGACATTGAAGGTATCTCCTAGAAGATACATTTCAAATATGTATAAGGTTATCCTTAAAGTATTACAAGGCCCTTTAAATTATGTTTAAAGGCACTACTATGTGATACCTTTAAGGGCCTTGTAATACCTTCAAGGGTACCCTTATGCATGTTTTACTAGGAGATACCTTAAGAGGGATTATAATACTTTTAAGGTTACCCTTATGCTTGTTCAAAAAATTTATCTTTGAAGGCACTACTGGGTGATACCTTGAAGGGCCTTCTTATACCTTAAAAGGTACCCTCAATGTATCTCCTAGGAGATATTTTTCAAACATGAATAAGAATGGGTTTTTACTTCAAGTTATCTCCTATGAGATACCTTAAATTTACCCATGAAGGTTTTACAATGCCCTTGAATGCATGTCCTAAGAGATACCTCAAAGGGCATTGTCATACATTCAAGGGGACGTTAAAGGTATCTCTTAGGAAATACCTTTCAAACATGTATAAGGATACCATTGAAGGTATTACAAGGCCATTAAAAGTATGTTAGAATTCACTATTAGGTGATACCTTAAAGGGATTTATATTAGCTTCAAGGGTACCCTTATGCATGTTATAAAGGTATCTCCTTAAAATCACTATTGGGTGATACTTTGAAGGACCTTTTATTACCTTCAGAGGTGCCTTCTAAGTATCTCCTAGGAGATACATTTCAAACATGAACAAGAGTTGTTTTTTCCTTTAAGGTATCTCTTAGGAGATACATTCAAGTTACATATGAAAGTATTATAAGGCCGTTGAAGGCATCTCCTAAGAGCTACCTTGAAGGGAATTGTCATACATTCAAAGAGACATTTAAAGTATCTCTTAGGAGATCCCTTTTAAACATGCATAAGGGTAACATTGAAGGTATTACAAGGCCCTTCAATGAATTTTTGAAGGAAATAATGGGTGATAAATTGAAGGGCCTTGTAATACCTTTAAGGGTACCCTTATGTCTATTTGAAATGTATCTCTTAAGAGATACTTTCAAGGTACCCTTGAAGAAACTAAAATTCCCTTCAAGGTATCTTATAAGAGATACCTTGAAAGATCTTATAACACCTTCAAGGGATCTCCTTGTATATACCTTAAACATGTACATGCTTAGAATTGTATTTCAAGGTATCTCATATGAGATATATTGAAGGGATTTGTAGTACCTTCAAGGGTTCTCCTAATTGATATTTGAACATGCACACTATTGTAATTTTATTTCAAGATATCTCATAGGATATACCTTTAAGGGCTTTATAAAACATTTAAGGTTTCTCTTATTCATGTTTTAAAGGTACCTACTAGGATATACCTTCTAGGTAAACTTCAAGTTACTACAATTCCCTTCAAGGTATCTTCTAGGAGATACCTTCAAAGGTCTTGTATTACCTTCAAGGGTTCTCTTAGTAGATACCTTGAACAACACATGATTGGAATTATTTTCAAGGAATCTCTTAGGAGATACCTTTAAGGGCCTTGTAATACCTTTAATATTGATTACAATGGTCATTACAAGGGTTTTGATATAATTATTACATGTGAAGGATAGTCGAGTTATGAATATATAGAGTGAATGCGCAGAGATATTCAAAAATAATAAACAAAACATCTTTAATGGATCATAAGAATATTTGTAGGAAATTCAATTTCTATTTATTACAGGTGAATTATTTGTTTTAAGAATTGGTAGAACACTGATTCTCCATTTTGTTTAGGTTTTGAGCTCATCTCTACAAAACAATTTTACACACTAAGTCTATATCAATCATGAATGCATAGTTTAGTGACATTTATCCAAAAAACATCTCATTGGGTCCCAAATTTGATGTGTACCAGATCATGGTTCCTATGAAATTTAAACACATATTAAACTTGAGCCCCTATATAATGAAAACATTTGGCACACCACCATTTATACATTTCATACACCATGACTCATAATTGCTATGCACATGCACTAAAAAAATACACTTGAGCACACTTGAGGGTGCCCTAGGTCCCCCTATACTAGGCATCACAACAACATTCATTATTTCCCAGGCCAACTCTGTGCCACTTCCTGCTAATATAATTTCTAATGAAATTTTATAGATTTATATGCATTGATCCCATAAACATAATTAATTATATGTTGTTTACACAAAAAATAGGGGTTATTATCTTTCCATGCCACATAATAAATTGAAAACTTGGAAATATTTATTGCATCTCTTTAAAAAAAAAAAAAAAAATTAAATTATTTTTCTACCAATGATAGTTTGAATATCTCATCAATCATGTGTGCATTCCATTTGTGAAAGGCCAGCTGACATTAGAACTAGGTGTGCTCCATTAGGGGTTAACATTGTGCATCTCCCAAAAGGGAGAGAAACAAAAATTGAGAGAATATATAGATATAAAAAGGTGCCATATAGGCATATAAATTTAGATATATAATAATACAATGTGGACCTATTAAACATACCAAAATATTCATATTGGCATGTACAAAATAAATTATGCCTACAACTACCTTTAGCATAAGAGTCAAACTATCTACCTATCTTTATTTTGTGTTTTTTCTACCTCTTCACATCCTTATCAACATGTGTCTTCAGACATCGATTGACATGAAAGCTATACTATATGGAACACTCCTATGTTTTAAGCATACTTATATGCCAATACTTACTTAAATGTTACATTGATCATCATTTATAATTATGTAACATCCTTTAAAAATATGGAACACTTTTATGAAATAGTTATGCTTCAATCACGGGGACAAATAAGATAAAAACATAAAATAAAACATTTTAACCAATGAAAGTATCGATTAGATTTGTAATATCATTTTATGTAAATTTTTTACAACATTACGTAAATCATAAATAACACATGTAATTTTTGTTTTTTAACTATGAAAGTTCTAATCTATGAAGTCATTACAAAATAATGTTGAATCAGAGCCAAAATATGCTTAATGACTAGTTAAAAGTTTTAATAGGATTTTGGGGATTATATGAAATTATAACCTAAATTTCCAATACAAGTTAAATGTATAGTAAGTAAATTATAAAAAAATTAGTTGAATTTAATACAATGTGGATCTAGAGTTACTTGATAGACCAAAATATATTATATTCAAAATCAAGGGAGCTTATATACTACAATATAATATTCAAGTATACTAAAAAACAATTTAGAGCCAAAATTTATACAATATCAACTTTTATTTAACACGTCTTTTGAACATATCATGCTAGGATTCAAATTTGCTATGTCGGGCTTCAAAATCTAATTTTCATCATCAAAATTTTTATCATCCAATTTTACAATAGTGAAATATTCAGCTCCACCCTCATGTCTTAACCATTATCACAATTTCCTCAAAATTAAGACTCATTCGTATGATAAAAAATAAACTTCCTAAAAGAGTAATTAATGAATATAAAATAGAATCACTTGCAAGAATAAACTCACCATTAATCCCATCGACTGAAGATTAATTGCATCTAAAATAACCCTACCATTATGGTAGGGTTATCTACACATGTAATTTGATATCGACCCCCTAATACATTAGATTTATCTCAAAGTTGATTGTAATTTTATTTTATGTTTTTTGTATTTACAATTGTATAATAAAACTAATGTTGAAACACAAACAATCTGCAAACTATTTATATATGAAAAAATAGTTAACATTGTCACTCTTTAATAATGACATTTTAGTCATTAATGAACCCTTTATTAAATGCTAAATCATACATTCATTGACACTTTAGTACAAGATGAATCAATCAAATGTCACCATTTTAATCTCTATCACATTAATTTAACATGATCTTGATATTTGACATTGACACCTTAGCACAAGATTAATTACTCAAATATCACTATATTAATCTCACATTAATTTAACATGTTATAAATAGATTATTATGAATGTTTGAGAGTAATTAAATAAGTATTTATTTTTTATGATGCAACTACTAGGGATTTTCTCCATCAATGAGGCTACTCAAATAGGATTTTGACATCTGACAGGAACATAATCTATATTAATTATCCTAAAATATTAATTTATATGAACATGTAAATGATGTCAAGTGAATCTCAAAATATCCAATTTAATATCATGAATTAAACATATATATTTAATTATTAATCAGTGTTATAATTACTCCATTTAAATTATCTGGTCCTTAATCTCACCATATTCCAATTAGAAAGAGAATTTAGACATTAATGGTCCTTGTGAGATTATAAGCTGGTCCTTTTGGTTGGTCTAAGTGATTTTCTATAGATTTTTAAATCTGATAGTATTAAATATATTGTTACTAAGATTATTTGATTATAGTTTTTAAAAAATGTCAGCTTTACTTTAACATTCACCATTTAGGTCCCTGTTAGTTTTCCACATAGAAGGAAATAAATAATAATCAATAGAAGTAAGCATTAAATAATATGAATCTCTACCATTTCATTATCTCAACCATTTCATAATAATAATCTAGGTAGACTATCTGAATCTCAATGATTTCATAACATATAGTGCTAAACAATGAATAAAAGGGCCAAGCCAAGACAAACAAACCACACATTTAAGATAGAGTAAAAATATATATTAAATAGATTAAATACCTAACAAGAAGGATTTGAAGAAATGGCAATTATAAATATTCTATTTCAATCTGTTAGCACTCTATAGTGTATGTTTAGAAAAAAAACTCAGAATATGTATCTACTTAGACATGTTCATTTGTTTTTGTTCCTATTAAAAATATGTTGAAATTATACGGACCATATTTTGCAAAGTTAATTTGAATTGCAAATTCATTAGGGACTCCCGCCTATTTCAATTGAATGCAAATGCACCTCAAGAGTCGTCAAGTTTAATTAAAATTCAAATTATATATTTAATATTAAATGATATTTATATATTATATTAAAGTATATAATATTTATTTAAAATATATACTAAAAATATATATTAAATAATGTAATATAATATTATATAATATAAATTTAAATATATTATACTAAAATATATAATAGATAATATTGATTTATAAACTATATAATTTATTATATAATTAATGTTTAACACACACACACACACACACACATGTATGTATGTATGTATGGGTAAGAGGGGTTATGTAAAGTGAAAGAGTGTAAATCAACAATTAAACCTAGCTATTCTAAACCAATGACAATGTCAAAATACATTCATCTAAATAAATTATGGGTGAAAACCTATCGAGATCTAAATCACCATGCAATGCTTTATTCCATGATGGCTTGCATTTTTTGTGTAAAGAGATAGCCTCTTAGCACAATCTCTACATAAAAACTATAATTCCCTTGGTTTCAATCAAGGGGCATATGTATTCACTAGGTATGGAGCTCAACCATGGTTGATCAAGGTTTCTCTTGGTGATTCAAATGGATAAATTACTCTTGTTACAACAACGTTAAAAAAATTATAAGTGACCAAGAGAAATTTCGGGTTTCAAAATTAGATATAAATTTGAAGTGGACATATATGTTGCAAAGACACCATCTACTGTATGTATTCCTATTATGCCTAGTGATGATGCATTATCAAGTATACCACCACCACTTGTTTCTTCTCAAGATATTATTAATATTATGTAAGAGCTTATTATTTATAAATCATTACCATCGGTTCCAAAGTTCTAGGATGATAGTTTTACTTCTCTTTCTATATTTGAATTTTTATACTATTGTATCTATTAGTGGAATTATTATGGCTATGTTTCAAATCATAATATGAATTCTCATCATATCCCCATGGAAGAGATTTACTCTTATCAATCTCAATAGGTGTAAGGAATATATATTAGATAGTGTAATATAATATTAAATATTATATAATATAAACTTAAATATATTATACTTAAATATATAATATAAAATATTGATTTATAAATTATATTAACATATATAGTTCATATAAATTAATTATGGGCATAAACCTATCGAGATCTGAATCGCCATGCACTGCTTTAGTCTACGATGGATTGCATTATTCATGTAAAGAGATAGCCTCTATGTTAAAACTACAACTCTCTTGGTTTCAATCAATAAGAATATGTATTTGTTGGATAAGGAGCTCAATTGTGGCTAATCAAGGTTTGCCTTAGTGATTTTAATGGAAAAATTGATTTTTTTACAATGATTCTAATTTTTTTAGAAGTGACTAAGAGGAATTTTGAGTTTAAAAGGTAGATATAAATTTGAAGTAGACATATATGTTGCAAATAGACCATCTACTCCTTGTATGCATACTATGCGTAGTGATGATGCATTCTCAAGTATACCATGACCACTTATTTCTTTTAAAGATACTATTAATGTTACATATGCAATCTATGTGGATGAAACTCCACTTATTATGCAAGAGCCTATTATTTACAAATAATTACCATCGGTTCTAAAGTTTCATGATGATAGTTTTAATTTTATTTCTATATTTGAACTTATACAATTTTTCATCTGTTAGTGGAATGCCTATGGCCATGTTGCAAATCACAATATGCATTCTCATCATAATATCCCCATGGAAGAGGTTTACTCATATCAACCTATACAGGTGTAGGTAATATATATTAAATAATGTAATATAATATTATAATACTATATATTATATAGTATAAACTTAAATATATTATACTGAAATATATAATAAATAGTACTAATTTATAAAGTATATTATCATATATAATTTATACATATTAATTATGGGTACAAACCTATCAGGATATGAATCATAATGAAATGATTTAGTCTATAATGTCTTTCATTCTCCATGTAAAGAGATAGCCTCTTAGCATAATATCTATGTCAAAACTACAACTCCCTTGGTTTCGATCAAGATGCATCTGTATTCGCTTGATAAGGAGCTCAACTATACTTGATTAGGGTTTGTCTTGGTGATTACAATGGAAAAATTGCTTTTGATATAATGGTGCTATAAAATTAGAAGCAACCAAGAGGAATTTTGGGTTTAAAAATTGGATATAAATTTGAAGTGGAGATATATGTTGCAAAGACACCATCTATTTCATGTATTCTTACTATGCCTAGTGATAATGCATTCTCAAGTATACTACTATCACTTGTTTCTCCTAAAGATACTATTAATGTTACATCCCCAAAATATGTGGATCAAATTACACTTATTATGTAAGAGCCTATTATTTATAATTATTTACCATCATTTCCAAAGTTTCACGATGTTAATTTTACTTCTATTTTTATATTTGAACTTATGTAATTTTACATCTATTATTGGAATGCCTATGGCCATGTTACAAATCACAATATGAATTCTCATCATACTATCCCCATGGAAGAGGTTTACTCATATCAACCTCTATAGATGTATGGAATATATATTGAATAATGTTGTATAATAATATAATATTATATATTATATAATATAAATTTAAATATATTATACTAAAATATATTATATAGTATTGCTTTATAAAGTATATTTATATATAGTTCATATAAATTAATTGTGGGCACAAACCTATCAGGATATGAATCACCATGAAATGTTTTAGTCTACGATGGCTTGCATTCTTCATGTAAATAAATAACCTCTTATTACAATCTCTACGTCAAAAATGTAACTCATTTGGTTTTAATTAGGGGACATATGTATTTTATGGATATGGAGCTAAGTTTTAGCTAATTAGAGTTTATATTGGTGATTGCAATGGATGAATTACTTTTGTTACAATGGAATTAAAAAAATTAGAAGTGACCAAGAGGAATTTTGGATTTAGAAATAGGATATAAACTTGAAGTGGACATATATGTTTTAAAGACACCATCTATTTCATGTATGGCTATTATGTCTAGTGATGATGAATTCTCAAGTATGCCACCACCAATTTTTTCTCCTAAAGATACTATTAATGTTACATCTCCAAAATATGTGGATGAAAATCCGCTTATTATGTAAGAGTCTATTATTTCTAAATTATTACCATTAGTTCCAAAGTTTCACAATGATAATTTTACATATATTTTTATATTTGAACTTCTATAATTTTACATTTTTTAGTGGAATGCTTATGGACATATTACAAATTACAATATTTATTCTCATCATAATATCCCCATGGAAAAGGTTTGCTCATATCAACCTATATAGGTGTATGGAACATATATTAGATAATGAAATATTATTATATAATATTATATATTATATAATATAAATTTAAATATATTATATTGAAATATATAATATATAATATTAATTTATAATCTATATTAACATATATAATTCATCTAAAGTAATTATGGGATGTAAATCACCATACAATGCTTTAGTCTATGATGGCTTGCGTTCTCCATGTAAAGAGATAGTCTCTTAGCACAATATCTACATCAAAAATGTAACTCCCTTTATTTTGATCAAGGGGCATCTATATTCATTGGATAAGGAGATTAATTATTTCTCATAAGGATTTGTCTTGGTGATTGCAATGGAGAAATTGTTTTTATTACAATGGTGCTAAAAAAATTAGAAGTGACAAGAAAATTTTCAGATTTAGAAATTAGATATAAATTTGAAGTGGACATATATATTACATAGACACTATCTATTCCATGTATGCCTACTATGGCGAGTGATGATGATTTATCAAATATACCACCACCACTTGTTTCTCCTAAAGATACTTTTAATATTATATATCCAAAATATGTGGATGAAACTCCACTTATTATGGAAGAGCTTATTATTTTTAAATCATTAATATTGGTTCCAAGTTCCACGATAATAATTTTATTTATATTTATATATTTTAAATTTTATAATTTTACAAATGTTAGTAGAATGCCTATGGCCATGCTACAAATCACAATATGGATTCTCATCAAAATATCCTCATGGAAGAGGTCTACTCATATCAACCTCTATAGGTGTAGGGAACATATATTAAATAATGAAATATTATATTATAATATTATATATTATATAATATAAATTTAAATATATTATACTAAAATATATAATATATAATATTGATTCATAAACTATATTAACATATATAATTAATCTAAAGTAATTATGGGCACAAACTTATTAATATCTGGATCACCATGCAATGATTTAGTCTATGATGGCTTGCATTCTTCATGTAAAGAGATAGCCTCTTATCACAATATCTTCATCAAAACTACAACTCCCTTGGTTTTGATTAGGGGGCATATATAATCACTGGATAAGGAGCTCAACTATGTCTAATTAGGGTTTGTATTGATGATTACAATAGAGAAATTACTTTTGTTACAATGGCACTAAAAAAATTAGAAGTGACTAATAGGAATTTAATGTTTAGAAATTGGATATAAATTTGAATTGGACATATATGTTGCAAGACGCCATCAATTCCATGTATACCTCCTATACCTAGTGATGATCCATTCTCAAGTGTACCACCACCACTTATTTCTCCTAAAAATACTATTAATGTTATATATCCAAAATATGTAGATGAAACTCCACTTATTATGAAAAACCCTATTATTTATAAATCATTACCATTGGTTTCAAAGTTACACAATGATAATTTTACTTTTATTTAATTCTATAATTTTGCATCTGTTAGTGGAATGCTTATAGCTATGTTGAAAATCACAATATGCATTCTCATCATATCTCTATGGAAGATATTTACTCATATCAACCTTTATAGGTGTAGGTAATATATATTAAATAATGTAATATAATATAAATTTAAATATATTATACTAAAATATATAATATATGATATTGATTTATAAATTATATTAACACATATATTATATAATTAATGTTTTATATATAAAAATATTATGATATATTATATAATATTTATATTCAATAATTAATACTATATATATGCATATATACACATACATATACACACGCATGCATGCACGTGCACACACGCATGCACGCACGCACACACACACACACACACACACACACACACACACACACACACACACACGTGTGTGTGTGTGTGTGTGTGTGTGTGTGTGTGTGTGTGTGTGGGTAAGAGGGGTTATGTAAAGCAAATGTATCATATCTCTGTGGAAGAGGTTTACTCATATTAACCTCTATAGGTGTAGGGAATATATATTAAATAATGTAATATAATATTATATATTACATAATATAAATTTAAATATATTATACAATATAAATTTAAATATATTATACTTAAAAATTCTTGTACATTTCTAAATTAGGGTTAAGTTTAAATATTTTATCTTACCATTATTTTCTCTTTTAGTTGATTTCTCTCCCATTAGAAAGCTGATTTTTTTTACGAAATGTTAGATTTATTGTGGCATTAGTGGTAGAATTCTTCACCCCATTTTATACTATCATTTTTATAGTTCATTCTTGTCACGCATTTAATCTATTTAATATATTTTTTACTGTATCTGTAATATGTGATTTGTTTGTCTTGACATAGCCCTTTTATTCATTGTTCACCACTTTATATTATGAAATTGCTAAGATTAACATAGACTTGGATTATTGTTATGAAAAGGTTGAGATAATTAAATGGAGGAGATTAGGATTGTTTAGCCTTTATTTCTATTAATTATTGTTTATTTTGTTGTGTGTGTAAAACCAATAGGGACCCAAATGGCAAATGTTATGGTAAAGTTGACATTTTTTAATAACTGTAATCAAATAATCTTAGTAACCAATTTATTTAATAGTTTTATATCTAAAAAATTATAGATAATCATCTAAACCAACCAAAAGGACTAACTTATAACCTCACAAGGAGCCATTGTTGTCTAAATGTTCTTTTTGCTTGGAATAAGGTGAGATTAAGGACTAGATAATTTGAATAGAGTAATTATAGTGTTGATTCATAGTTAAATATATATGTTTAGTGTGTGATATTAAATTGTATATGGTGAGATTCATTCAAAATTATTCACACGTTCATAGAAATTAATACTTTAGAAAAATTAATATAGTTTATGGTCATATGGGATGTCAAAATACTATTTGAGTTGCCTCACCAACCAATTCTTGGGAGTGGAGTATTAATTTTTTAAGATAATTACCAGGGTTTAATGGGTCTCCTACATAGAGAATATATTTATAAAGTATACAAAAATAGTCAACTCGGTGATTTAAAAAAATTATCAAAGATCCTGACCAGAATTAAGGCAAAGCCAACAAGTTGGTAAGCCACAAAACAACTTAATATAAAGAACTTAGATATCAAAAGGGATAAAAAGGCCACAAGCTATACTACTGAAGAAAATAAATAAACTAAAAAGGAAATCATCAAATACCAGAACCAAGAAACCCATAAGATTCAAATATTTCCTTCTTTATCATCCTCTATCATTGTTATAAAAATGGAGCCACTAGACTTTGAATAGTCCTCACCATCCAAACCCCTATCCACCATCACTAGAGTTTGATTTTTATGTGACCAACAGAGACTACAACTTGATTATTATTTAACCTCCCTTGCATTATTGAGTTCACCATTTTCCAAGGAGCCCTAACTAGCCAAGGAGGTATTGTGCCCTTGTCTCAAACCACCATCATAGATAATAACCTAACAACCTTAACCTACTCCCTAATTTAATTGACACCCTTACACAACTCCAAATCATGAGTAAGGCTCTTGATCAGAGCCATAGGAGGGAAAGACATAAAATACCCTTCCAAAGATGCATAATCACAAACCTTGTTTTGAATTTTTTCCATAAACCCTATGAGACTAACAAACCTTGATTTAAGATATCTAAATTCCTCTAATAACACCAACTAAAATTTGTTTGAACAAAAAAATGATAAATTAGGAAAGGGACTAGAGTCCACCATGTTGATATCCTCCAATAGGTCCTAACGATGGTTTGAAGCCATGAAGAACTTAGCCATTTTAACTACCACTTCTTTATCAGGAAAAAGAACCATAACATTAGTATAAAACATTGATTCCACTGCCAAAGCTACCTTGTTTAAGTGGCTCTTAAGTAGATGAAATTCCCACAAAATACCCAGAATAGCCTACAATATCTCCTCTATTGAGCCCTAAAAGATATTCTTTATCCTTATCCTCTAAATATACCCTTCAAAGGCCATTTCCCTAATTGAACTAACACATACAACCACCAAGAGCCCTAGTGTCAGATAAATGTTACAATCCATCCTAATTAACCACTAGCCAAGACATGGAAAACACTCATGCTAAACTAGCCAAAAGTAGATTATGTCTTAAAATATGTGCCAAGATAACACCATGAACCACCTTATTAAATAATTCTAGCCACCAACTCAATACACATGAGTAAGGCCATGATTTTATAATACCCCTTTCCATGAGCCAATGTGATAGCTTAAAAAAAATTAATGCCATAAGTGATAATCATATGGGGAATAATGATGAATATTAATGACCAAAATTTATAAATGAGATCCTATCAAAATCTTCCCATGATGAATGTTGATTATCCATTCGAATTTCCTCCTTTTGATCTATACCACAGTTTGATAAGAAGTCTGAAAATGAATTAGCTTCCCTAAAGAAATATTTTCAATACAAAAATAGAAAGTTATCCAAGCTTTCCCAAGATTAAAATAAAATGTTCTCCAACTTCCAAGAGGTTACTGACTTCTTTTTAAGAGTGGAAATCAGGATTTCAAAATCTTTTTTCACTCAGAAGCTTTTCAAATTTGCACTACATCAAAAATTCAGGATATATTACAAGATTTTGTGCTTTATCTTCATTATTTATGCCACCCAAGAGCTTCATATAGACAAATCTGATGAGAGAGCCACTATAATCCCTCATTATACAACCTACTCCAAAATCACCCAAATTACCTCTTGAGGCTCCATAAAAATTTATTTTAAACCGCCTTGGAAGATGGGGGAGCCAATAAGTTTAATAATTTATTTTACTTTTAATTTAATTTACTATTAACCTATTAATGTGTGGCTAAACAGTGAACCTCCATTCGGCACACATTCTCATATCCCATGCTAAAAGGCAAATATTTATACATTTGATATGACAAGTAATGACCTCCAAGATAGTAACCTATATATATTAAAATTGAAGGAGATATCTACATGCCTTCAAAAATATGTTGATTTATCTCTTCCAAATTGTCCACACCAAAATAGTTGGATTGATTCTCCAAAGTCTGAAAAGTGAAATTTTACAATCTCCAATTTGCCAAGAGGAAATTGCATTGAATAATGAGGAGGGCTGAATCCAAAGACCATTCAAGCTTAAAGAAAAACCATGACCATCACCAAATAGTAAAGGGTAAATATTAAAGTAAGGGATTGTCACTTTATTCCTTAGATTTACAAAGACTATAATGGGAAGGGCCCATAAAGTTGATTTTAGTCAACATATCTTAAGTGAGGATATGATTCTAAACTACCAACCAAGCGAAATCCCTTGATTTTTAAAGACCTATCTCATCTTATCATAATAATATCACCTAGCTCAATGCATCATCTATTACCTCAACCATCCGATAACTAAAGCTTACTTTAATAATTATAATTTGGAAATTTATGTATCTATTAATCTATGATTTCAATGAAATGAAATGATTTATTTCTAAATAGAAGTTTTTAGCTGGTAAAGGTGTATATAGTAAAATAGAACCATAATGTTTTTATATTGAATGTTTTTAAGGTTAGATTTGTGTAAATTTATTCTTTTTTTTTGAAATGTCCATAATCTAATTAACTAGCTAATTTGAAGGCATGCTTACCATATTCACTAGGTTATATAAATTGATCATCACATTGTGTTAATTGAATCAATATTTCCATTCATATCTTAATGAGGTGAGAACATAGAGTCCCTTTAGTATACCTATTAATTTAAATATTAATTAGATCATTTTATATGGTTGAACTAGTAGCATTCATCTATTTCTAATAGGAAATACCTTTGATGCAAAACCTTACATATTATTGATAATCTTTCTACTTTAAAAAAGGTCCAATATATGAATATATTTAGATTTATAAAATATCCATTTATCCTTTCATTTTATCTCTATCTCATTATGATTTCTTGTCATCAATAACTTAGTTTCAACATCAAATAAAATGATATAGTATTATAGTTAAAGTCTTGTGTAATTTTTAAAGGATGTCAATAATTAATATGGTGATACTCTAACAAAATAAAGAAATGGGGTGAGATTATGCAACATTATTTTATAAAAATCATAATGGCAAAAAGTACCACTCTAAATTATCACACAATACAATAGTGTTGATGGTTACTTTATAAACATCTCAAGGTTGATCCTTAATTTATAAGAAAGCATGCAATCCTACCTAATTCATTTCAACATAGTAATAAGTTGGTATGAAAGGTTGTATAATTATCATAAACATAATAACAAGGATTTTTAATAATTTTTAATCCTTGAGCTCACTCAACATTTGATTGCAACTCAATTATACCATTTACCTACACGCTTAAGTCACAAACACTAGAATTCATCATTAGTATGGTAATCAATTAAGCATAAATTCCAATTGTATAATACCACTCAAGGTATCTCTTAGGAGATATCTTGAAGGTATTACAAGGAATTTCAAGGTATCACCCAATAGTTCCTTCAAGGTAAAGAAAAATTCCACTCATGTGCATGCTAAATGTATCTCTTCCAATGTCCCCTTCAATGTATGATAACACCCTTTGAGGTATCTCGTATGAGATTAATTCAAAGGCATTTTAATACATTTTTAGGTAAATTTAAGGTATCTCCTTGGAGATATCTTGAAGTAAAAATCCACTTTGGTGCATGTTTGAAATGTATCCCATTGGAGATACCTTAAATATATTACAAGGCCTATCAAGTTATCACCCAACAATGCTTTCAAGGCTAAGGAAAATTCCACTCATGTGCTTGTTGGGAGATACCTTTAAGTCCCCTTGAATGTAAAATAACATATTTTTAAGTATATCCTAGGATATGCCTTTAAAATCCTTGTAATATCATTATGGGTAACTTGAATGTATCTCTTAAGAGATACCTTGAAGGATAAATCCACTCTTGTGCATGATTGAAAGGTATCTCCTACGAGATACCTTAAAGGTATTACAATTCCCTTCAATTTATCACCTACTAGTGCTTTCAAGGTGAAGTAAAAATCCACTCATGTGAATGTTGAAGGTATATCCTAGGAGATACCTTATATGTCTCCTCGAATGTGTGACAATGCCCATCAAGGTATATCCTAGGAGGTACTCTTATCTCTCAAATCATCCATCTGGTAATAACAAAGATAATTTTTTAACATAATTGGATTAATTCCAAAGTGTGGGACCTAAGGATCTTTGAGCTATACCTTCAGAGATGGGTTGACTTCCCTTATAGACTTTGTGCATCAAGTTTAAGAATTCCATGCAGATTGAAGGTTATAAAGATGGATTTTGTTGATGAATGTTATATGTATACCTCCATAGAATTTTATGAGGTGGTATCTAACATTTAAGGATCATTGAAGTAAATCACTCAACTACACAAGTTGTAGGGTATTTAGTTTTATAACAATCTATTGGTGGAATATTGGTGAGCGATACATATTGTCTACCATGAATGGACTGGTTATGAATGAACTTAGATCTACTTGGATTGAGTGGTGAGATGATGATTATAACTAAGTTGGGTAGATATTAATTTTTTTTAAAATAAAATAGTCAATATTAGGGTAGAAAAGAAGGCTTATGGATATCTTGAGATAAAACCCTTCAAAACCAACACTTGAACTTAGGTAGGATTATGAGACTTGAACAAAGTGTAACTTGAAAAACCAAACAATTGAAGACCATTTTTTTATATGGAAATGCCCAAAAATAAAATTTATTGATGTACAAATGGTAAATACCCATTTATAATTACCAAAGTGCAAAATGCAAATGTGGAAAAGTTGACATGTCAAGGCTATTATAGCACACCCATAATCAAATATAGTATACTTAGACATGCAAATTCAAAGGTTACCTAATTTTTAGATTGTTATTACACATCTTCAAGAAATATTATGTTTAGCATTCAAAAGATATTCAATTTATCTATATTTTAAAATGAATGAATATATTTAAAATGGATAATGCATACACAAATCTAAGCACTAAGTTACAAGAATAATAGAACATCTCAATTAATCCACATAATTGGAGAAGAATCAAAATTTGAACTTAAAGACAAAGTCAAACAAAATTATCTTAAATTTATTATTATTATTAAGAGTCTAAATTATCCTCTCATTGGGACTAAAAGGTTACATGTATTTATAAGCTTGAGATGGGAAGGCCTCATCTCTTCAATTTTTGCCTAAAATCACATATTCAAAAATAGATCCATAGGCTCAAGATCATGTAAAAGATGCATGCAAAATAGAAGTGTCTAAAATTAGAGTCTCCAATAAAAATATTATATGTATGTATAGTAAATAAATTAAGAATTAAAGTTCCACCTTAAATATACATGCACATATATAATCATTTCAAATCATGTTCCTGATGTGGCACCAATAGCTAGAGGAGTTGAAGAAGAAACTAAAGTTCTTATAAGAGTAATTGCAAGTGAAATGAACACTAGACCTATGTGAGTTTGAATTATTAAAAACCGAGAAGATTGAGAGTCTTAAGCTATTTTAAAAACACTTCTATCTAGTTGAGTAACCAAAAGTAAAGATGAATCTTTCTCTTTTTCTTTAAGTTACTCTAATAATGCAATCTCTACCTTAAATGTTTTGTTTACAATATCAAAATTGAGTATAGAAGGCTTAATAATTATACATGATCTAGCCATTAACCTATATTTATCTTCCTCCAAGAATTTAAAGCTAGATACAAATGATTTAGCCTTAGTTACTCTATTCTTAAAAAAATTTGACCAAGTGTAAAACCTCCTCATTGGTTCTATAGATAGTTTACTGCACCTCCTTCTTAAAGTTGTCTATTATTTCATGAAGGAGGTTCCTAAAATTAATCCTATTGACCAAATTCATAGTAGTAGTAATCACCTTAGTGACCCTAATATATAATAAAATTTCTAAGGCCTCACTCTCATATCTAGTAAAGAGTCTCAATAATGCCTTAATCTAATTATGCCAACTGAGAGAGGCATCTCTTTTAGAAATGACATAATTCAAGCATCAGGTCACATCCATAGTAGACATTAAATTCACATGGTTGAAAAAAATATTCATTGAACACAAAATCAATAAATTCAACCTCTTTTCCAATTATTTCATCTGGTGCCATAACTTGATGATGTTTACCCGATTAAGCTAGGTAGATACTATAGAAGCTCACATATTATACAAAATATTGTATAGATTATTAACTACACTATACACATCAACCATAATTTCTTGAGGTTTTAAGGTGATTTTAATTTATTTACACCTTCTCAATGTGTCCTTACTACTCTGGTGCATTTCTTTCAAAGCTACCCCTATGGAATCAACAAAATCATTGAAGTTCTCAATATATTCTATATAGTCCCCTATGTTCTTCTTCAGTTTCTTTCCAAGAGGAAAAATATTTTATCTATGCTCAAACTCCATCTCCTCACTTATACCAAGGCACACCACCTTTGTCTTCCTCACTCTTTGAATTTTCCCACTCTTCTTATCAAATCTAGTGGAGACTATGGGCAATTCAATTACAATTAGATTTTGTATTTCATATCTAGCTTACTGTATCTCTTTCACCCATTAGGGAACTATGAGAACCCTTATTTCTCTAATTAGAGTTGGTATTTAAAATGAATAAGGTGGAGTAATCATAGGAGGAGATGTAATTAATGGAGGCACTATGGAAGTATTAATTTGAGTGGGAAATATGAGAAGTTGGTGGATAATTCTCTCCCCTAGAGATAACTCTCTTCTTTGTGAGACCTCAACTATATACCTAGCCAAACCAAGGGTTCTATCCACTATCATTTTCACTGAGGATACTAGTGAGGCCTATGGAATGGGCATTCCTATTTGAACCAAATTATTTTTTAAATGGGTGGCCTCTGAGGATAAAAAATAGACATAGTTATATGGTATTCAAAATGGACCCTCTTATCTAAGGGCTTTATTGAGTGAGGGGAAAGAATTGATAAATCCTTAAGAGGAATAATACAAAACCTTGAGATATAAAAAAAGTTAGACTTACATATGGGATTTCAACCTCTAAAGATGAATAAACAATAGAATAGACTACCTCAACAAATCTTTGGCTTTGTTATTCTGTGAGGACTTGTTGCTCTCCCAGACTCTAGGATTTGGCTTTCTCAAACTCTGCCTCTTCATCATTTGGGTGAGTCTCTTCAATATTAACTTTCTTTACTTATTTTATTTCCTTACAAGAATATTATTCATCTTCATCATCTGGGTAATTAACCAATGATACTAATTAAAAAAAATTCTTCTATAAGTTACCCTTCCTGAATTTATCCTTCATTTTCTTTCTCAGGTTCCTCTAAATTTTCCCTCTTAAGAGAATATTCAATAGTAGATAGACTAATATATAGTCTTTCTTCTAATGAATCAATCTTAGTAAGGGTAGGAGAATCCTTGGGCTTCCTTTGGTAGGTTATGATGGGGGAGTGCAAGGTGGAAGGGAAAATGACACAACTAAAGGAGCAATAGTGGTGGGAGGCATCATAGGATATGGTGGTGAAGGCATGGTAACAATTGCTATGGAGGTGTGTTAAAAGGTGAAATGATAGAGGTACCTTGTGTATACATATAGATTTTCTCACTTCATTTATTGTGACAAATATTACTATTAGATGACACTAATTTCACTTATCCCATCTAATCTCATTTATCTCTTATAATTCCATCCTAATATCACCCCTTCTAGTCATTTATCTAACATCCCCCTTTATTATTCTTCATCCACTAACCTTATGCCTACCCCACTAATTAATTAATTCACCTAATTCCCTATTATCCACTAAATAATCCTACTTAACCATTATATTAGAATTTAAAACTCTAATCCCACCTACCCTAGCCTATTCCTAGGCTCTCTTACATCCCTAGTCCCTAATAACCTACTAATATTGAATATCCTCTTAAAGGATTCTATAATTATCCAATTCTAGAATCCTCTCCATATTATCCCTTCTCTCTAGAAGCCTCTATTTCTAGAGGCTTTTAAGGAAATTTTAATTCTTTTTTAATCCTCCCTCCATTACCTATTTAAACACCATACAATCCTCCATTGAAACTAACTACAATAAGAAAATCAATCACAAAACTATGAATCCATAAAATATCCATGCCAATATTATCAATCACTCCATACTACCATCTAATTCATTGATCAATCTATTATCATGCTCAAAAGCTAAGTCTACTTGTAAGAAATCCACAATCCATAATCATTTAATATTTTTCTCATTTTGATCTTGATTTAGAGAACTTATATTTTAGGATTTAATGCTGGTATGCATGTTTCATTTGTCATTACATTTTATTCCTAATTGACTCTAAATTTTAATGGTAGATTGATGTTTTCAGTGATTTTGGTTAATTTTCATATTCAAATCTCATTTTCTCAAAATTTCCATCTTACACCTTGAGTAAAGATATCCTCACCAATGGATGTAAGTGATTAAAAGATAGACATAGTATATGTGGGAGAATTTAGAACAATTAGAATAAAAGATAAATAAGGTTGCAATAAATATGGAAGACTCAATTGGGTCACATTTGTTAAGAGGGGCAAAAGAGTCACCACAAAACTAATCTTCCTTTCTTTGCCTAGATAAACTACCAACCTATATCTTGTAGTTATTGTGCCCAAAACTTAGGTGTCAGGAGATGTTGTTGAGGAAGGGATCTAGGGACTTGGAAGATCCATCTAAATATCACTTTTGAGATGAGGATTATATTAATTTTTAACACTAGAGTTAGTTGGTTGCTAGTCTATAGGCTCTTGTAGAGGAGGAGGCTAATCTTGTTGTTGAGAGACACGAGGATGGGATGGTGGAAAATAGTGATTCAATGCACTCTTAGATTCTTCCTTAGTGGAATTAGGATAATATTGTAATGCCTAGCCTAGACCATGAACATTGACTTATCCTTAATATTATTTCATATGACTAAATCATTAGGCACATTTTAGAAGATGAGATCGTGGTCATAATCATCATGCCCATAAGAAACATTCAACTTATTATTCTCTTGAAGTTTTTGAAGGTATCCTCTAACCTTTCTCTTCGGATTCCATTCTCTGAATGGTGCCAATTTCATATTGTAATTGGCCCTAATTTTGTTAGCCTAATTTAAATATGATCTAACCACATACTATATTTGGTTGATGCTCATGGGAGTCTTAAAATAATAATCCAGATGCCTTTGACCTAGCTCCTCAGCAATATTGTTATAAACATGAAAAACTATTTATTGTTTAACAATCTTATATGTAACATGGTGTAGTATTAATAAGTGAGAAGTCCTTGTCTCTTCAATCTAAATGATAATAATATCTAGATAGAACCATTAGTCTCCTTATTTATGGAGAGTCTTCAAAATATTCTCAAAAAACTTGGGCATAACTTTCCCATGGATTTCATGATATATCTGAGGGTAAAATTCATGGCATATTTTTTCAATTTCATACCTATATTTATGAATGAACATAAAAAAATGATCTTCACCAATTCTATTAGCCACATATTATTCTTAGGGTTGCCACAACTAACCATAGATTTTGTAAATAATTCCCATAAAAACATCCAACAAATAGGACATCATGTAAAACTATCATATGATGGCCTTTGGTATAGATATAACATTTGGGACTTTATTCTAGCAAAAATAATTTCTCCCAGTGCAACCAATTGATCATAGGTCAACAAAATGTTCAATAATGGAACCCACTCAAACTGAACATATGTAATACTCAAAAAGCCATATAGTCTATTCAATTAGAGCCATTGCTATCCTAATCCCAAGACTAAATTTAATAATGCAATTGGATGTAATACCCCTTTTTAGATTCAATATATGGCCCTCGACAAGCCACTATTTCAATTTAATCTCTACAATATTTTGTTTAAGATAGACATTAGCAAAGTTTTGATTGTAGGTTGTTTCATAATAAGGTAACCCAAGATACCTCTTGAAATCTCTACCCAAAATGTATGCAATCACTTTATTATTTTTCCTAATATATAAGCAATCACCAACAAAGCTACCATTTAAAAACAAATATTTGATAAGGTCTATGCATGGTATTACCTCTAGTTTTATATCTTCCTAATTAAGACCTTAGACCTTGATGGGAAAAAAGTCATTAATGTACTACTTGTGGGATGATGCAATTCTATCCTGAGTTGAGTATGGCATTACTAATTATAACTCATCCCATAGTCTAGAATAATGGTATAATTTAAAATCTAAAGAATTTTTCTTGGACACTATATTGGTATACACAACCATGCCAGTGAAATCATATAGAGAAGGGACATTAGATTGTTTAAAAGTTGACACCATTTTTGAATTAGTTGTATGTGTCTAGTTCTATCAAAAAGATTGGTTTAAATTTGTAAATACCTCTGAGTAATTAGGGATTCTAAATGTATGATATCTCAAATACGTAGTGTTCTCTTGAAAGTAATGGGTAAGTGAATTCTCTTTCAATGTAAATTTTACATATATCATTCACAATATTCAAACATTGAATGTATTTGTGAGCCATTAATGAAGATAATAAAATTATAGTTTAAATTCCCATTTCATTATGAAAATGCTGTCAACATTAGTGGTTCAATTACCTACCATATGGTGAACCTTTGTTAACTCTAAATGTTTAATCATCAAAATTAAGACAACTGTCAATGATGATTACCACATACTTGGGGTTAGTTCTCCCATATGATTACAAGTGTCAACTCCTCATTAATCTATGGCTTCATACCTTTCACTATGCTTGAACCTTCCATGGTTATGAGTTGATGAGATCATGACATGTGTTGAGATTTTGAAATTCCAAAGACAATAGAAGTTTGAGGCATTATACCATAGAAGAAAGAACTATTTAATCTTTTATGAGCCTATTTTAATGAAGGTATGCTAAGTGTCACATGTTTTGGGATATGGGAGTACCAAAATATGATGTGTAATACCTTTTAACTTTAAACCTTTCTGATGAAATAATAAAGTTTTTATGTCTTTGTAATACCTTGCAGAACATTTAAAACATTGGATGCTTTGTAATACCTTCATGAATAAATTTGAGGTATCTCTTAGGAGACACCTTGAATATACTATTGCACATGTTTGAAATTCATCTCTTCAGAGATACCTTCAAGGTACCTTTGAAGGTATTATAAGGCCTTTCAAGGTATCAACTAGTAGTGCCTTCAAGTTGAAAGAAAATTACACTCCTTTTCATGTTGAAGGTATATCCTAGGAGATACATTTAACCTCCCATTGAATGTATGACAATGCCCTTCAAGGTATTTTCTATGAGCCCATTTTAATGAAGGGATTCTAAGTGTCATACTTTTGAGGATCTAAGAGTATTAAAATATGTGGTGTAAAGCCTTTTAAATTTATCAAATAATATTTGAAACATATGTAATACCTTCATGGGTAACTTGAAGGTATCTCCTAGGAGATACCTTGAAGGTACCCTTGAAGATATTACAAGGCCCTTCAAGTAGTGCCTTCAAGGTGAAGGAAAATTCCAATTTCTATTGATATGGGTCTTATGAACCAAATGAAGTTTAAATGAGGTAGCCTCTAACATTTTAGGATCTTAGTAGAGGTGAAATCCACTCTAGGGCACAAGTTGCAGGTATGAGTTAAACAACCTTGTGGTGGAATAGTAAGCAAAGCATGCAGATTATTAACTAGGTTTACTTGTAGTGAAATGAATCTTAGTGGAGAAATAGATCCTAGGTAGGTGAGATGGATGGGTGATATCTAATTTAGATTGGGTATATCTCATTAAAATAAACTTCAAAAGGAGGGAAGGGTAGAGTATAAAATAAGGTTAGAAAATAAGGTTTTATGATCTCAAATTGCCACTTCCTAGGTTGGTTTTTTAGTGGATAAATGCTCTTAAAACTAATGCTTACTGATTCCAACTATTGCACATTATAGGTAAACATAGTTACAAATTCTAAGAGTGGATGATATAAGAAAATTTATGATTTTAACTAAAGGTTATTTCCTTTAGAGTACATCTTGAACACCCTTTATATAAGGTTACAACTCATACCAAGAAGGCATATAAGGTAGCTATAGAACTTAGAAAACTATACCAATAGAGAGCATTCATACAATCTAGGAATAATAACATAGTCTAAACCAATTTATTAAGAAAATCTACTAATTTTCAATAGCATTTGCACATATAAAAATATAATACATTGATTAAAATAATCAATATATATTCGTAGCTTTTGTACACTTCAAATTACTATATTATAACCACCAAAAAATCAAAACTTAAAATCACATAAGTGGAAGGAGAAAATACCAATGCAATTTCATGATAGTCAAAATTAACTTCTTCCTATATTGATCAAATCTTCCAAAAATTTATAATATTAAATTACATTGATATATATACTTGGGGAGGGGAAGCCTCATCCTCCAAGTGTATGTAAACTCATAATTACATGTTGGTGTTAGAATCTTAGTTCTAATTTTAGTCTTAAAATTGCATGTTTTACATGCTTGTGTCTAATTACATTTATGTCAAAATTAGTTAGCATGTGAAATGAAACATGTTCATGATTAAAATAGTTTATGAAAATTTACATGTACATTCTAATTGTAAGTAAACTATACATGTATACATACAAAATTAGACTTATTCTCAAGGTTGATTAGGTGCTTGCATGGTTGATGAGGTTGTTGGAGGAACTAAAGTAGATGCTTTCATTGAATTGGGAGTTGTTATGCTAGCATTTTTATTCACTTACAAATATTTATATTGATTTATCCCAATGTCATATTGATATATAATTATATCCATGTTAAGGAGCAAAGGCGTATGCACCCTTTTCACTTGATCCAAGAGCATTGTATGTTTAGCTTTGGTAGTCTTGAAGTTATATCTAAAGATCTCAGCTTCAGTGACTTTATTTATATCAAAATTTATATCTACCTATATGTCTTATATGGTCTTCCCTTGTATGTATTGTTTTAAATTCACTAAAACTTGATACAAGAGCTGATAAAAATTGGCCCTGCCAATGAGTCTTCTTGTTGAATCTTTAGCCCAAGAAAGCTTTAGCTCATCCAAAATTTTACAAGAGTGAGTCTCATATTATGAGTAATTTATAATTATTACCTCAACTTGTTTAACCCATTCTCTAACCTCTTGTGTTTTGATGACCACCAAGTTGAGGGCATTGGTAGCTTCTAATGGTGTCATCAGGTTCAAATGTGCATATGACTTTTTGATTGTAAAAAGAATAAGGAATTTGAGTTTATTTTGATATATCTTAAAATAATTAAATAATTTGGTGGTCTCTACTATGTGGGTAAATAATTATTCCCTTATTTAACTAATGGCCTCAATGGTATTGTATAATCTAGATGTTGCATTCTTGACATCCATTTCAATTTGAGATGAAACATGAACAGTTTGTTATTGTTCTCTCAATTGCTCCAATTCTTGTTCTATCTCTCCTCATCCCATTTTTATCCCTTCATGTATTTATACAAGAAAATATTTGTGTTTTTCCATGTAGGATTTGAAATATTATATAAAGGGGGATTGATCGAGTTTTCTATCTTTCCTCCTAATCAGAGTGAACATTTCTTTTCTTTCTCTTAGAATGGCTGCTCTACTAGTGTCATCTTCTAGTTTCCTTTTACTCACCCTATACACATTCCCTATTTATTTATAAAAAATTTTACTCATGGCGGTAAATTTGGTAATCATAATATTAGGTCTTTTGTAGGCCCCTTACTACATGTATGTTACCCACTATGGGAGGACTGGTTAGGCTAGGTTCATGTGTTGAGTGTCTGAGGCTATAGTCTCAACCATTATCTCACTTGATATTTTCTTTAAGGCTTATCTAAGAGGATATCATGGATTAAAGGCCATATGATCTTGGATCAGTCCACTCCACCATAATGTGGTAGTGGATGGATTGTGTATACTTGTATTCTCCTATTTTCAGCCTTTTGAGTGGTTATCATAGTTATCTCTTGAGAATGATTGGGAGGGGAATTGGTAGACCTAACTGTGTAAAAGTAACATGTAATTAGGGAGTGGATACTACTCCCTTCACCTTATTTCTATATTTTCTCTTGATTTTTTTGGGGTGGAGTAGTAGTGGAAGGGACTATAGTAGGAATAGTAAGAGTGGATGTGGGAAGATAAATTAGAGGAATTAAACCTAAGGAAGTAGGGGTTGCAAGGGTAGAGGAGGGATACTCTACCTTTAGTAATAATAGATTTAGATAAACAATAGGATGAATGAGATCAAAATCCACGTTGGGAACTAAGAAAGGAGGTGGACTAGGAGGATTGAATGAAATGGGAATAAATGAACTAATTACAGGAATCAAAACATGGGAAATAATAGTAGTGATACAAATTGGAGAGGGTGTTTTCTTACCTAATGTATATTGATGCAATGGTGCCTTTCCCTTTGAGTCTTGGAGGCCCAATACTTTTTATCTTTATAATTCTACCTCCTTATTAGAAATATCCTTTCCAATTGCCTCTTGTGTAACTAGCTCCATTGAAGGTCCCTCCATGATTGGGCTATGTGGAAGAGACCGAGGCTTTGGATTCCTTATATAAAAAATGGTGGTATTTTGAGTTGTAGAAGGATCTGATTGTGTGGTTGAGGTAACCAAAAAAATAATCTTTGTTGGTGATGAAATGTCACCTTGGGAAGGACCCTTAGAGTTTAAGGAATCCAAACAGATGGGCTCATCTTACTTTCCTCCCAATAAGGTATCTAACACCCATAGATTTTTTTCCACTTATTTAAATGTTATAGAAGGTGTGTGAGAATATTTACCTTGTTCTCCTACTAGTTGAGAAGGTCTTATAGTCCAAAAATTAGATGTGTCCCATCTTTTAGCTGGTGAGAGTCTAGTTCATGCCTCTTTTATGGAAATGGAAGGTTCCCCTTGAATGAGATTTAGAAGGTCCTCATTCATCATGCCCTTTCCAGTACTTGATCATCATTATGAGAATTTAGAAATTAGAAGTCATGATCATAGGGCACATGTTGATATTTAATTCCTAGCCCCTTGTTATGTTTTTTCACTTATCTATGGGGATCCCAGACCCTATGCAATAATAAATCCAAAGAGTAGTATTATTTATATTTTCTAACCTCATAGAAGTTATTCCTAATGGTGTAGTGCATTCTTAAAATCATTAGGTATTATCCATGATAGTATGATTTCTTCTTCTTATGCATCTTATAATGAATGCCCCACCATAACTAGTAGTCTATCTCCTACTCCACCTTCTTGTCTGGGACATACTTGGGGAGTCAAAGAGGTGTAACCTTATGGATAATTACCACCTTATTTGGGACATACTTAGGGAGCCATATAGGTGATCAATAGTGTATCTGTGATAATATTTGATATCCTAGGCAAAGGGGATTCATGGATGGCCATCCATACCTATGGGTAAACATCCTCATTAATGCACAAAATATTATGAGTTTACACACATTTATATGTACATGAAATAATAATATTTGCATATCCTATTCTTTATACAATCTGGAGAGGGGATCCAAAGCAAGTCATTATTGATTTAGACCATCTCTAGAACCACATCATGTAAGTAAGACATCATGTAAAAATGGCCTCCTAGAGGCCTCTTATTTTTATGAAAAAATTATTTCTTGTAACGTTTCTCTAATCCCTTCTCCTAGAGAAAAGGTCAATTTTTACATCCTTAACAAATCCGACAGCAAAAACCATTCCATTTGGAGTGATTTGATGGTAGGGTAACCAAATATCTTGTTTAATAAGGCCATCCCAATCTAAATTCCCATTCTAAATTTTGTTATTGGGGTGGGTTGATTGTATTTCAAGTTGATTGTCTCTCTAGGGAGAATTTAACTATTAAGCACCTTCTTGATAGACTTCTCTTTATTCCATGCCACTATTTTATGTAGATAATAGGTGGTTTCTAGGATGCAAAAAGAGAGTTACCTTTGAAATACATTTATATATATACATGCTATGATTATATTATACTCAAGGTGATGTAGGTATGTTCATCCTAATATCTTCCCTATGAAGAACAAGTCTTATAGGAGGTTGATACAAGGCATGAATTCTATATTCATAGCTATAAAGTGTATCCCTTGTCTCTTGAGCAGGAGGAGGTCTATGGCCAATTTGTGATAGGATAAAGTTAGGTTATTTTCATGTGTGTGTGCATCGACCTAGCATATGACATCCCACAATGATGAATATTTATTATAGTCATCATTTAATATAGTAGGTTCAAAGAGTGTGTCTATGTACTTAGTCAAATCCTTGATGGAAAACCTTGAAGGAGGGAGATTTACCTAGAGTGCCCTAGATAAGGATGCTATTGTTCTATAATTAAACTAGTAATGGTTTTCAATTCAATCACTCATCTCTCCTAATTATGTCGTTAAGTCAAATACACTTGTGGCTAGGGATCTATCATAAGAGAGTAAATAAATTAATAAGTTATCTTGAGATATAATGGGCACATCATCATTTGAACTAATTTGATATAGCTTCGACATTGATTTACATTTCATGCATCACTAATATATAATGCCTATAACTTAATTTTGTTTGTTTAATATGAAAGTTTGCCACCTCATTTGATAGGTATGCCATGCAGGCACTATTGATGTTTAGTATTAGTGTCACATCATTAACCTATACCAAGTGTCATTTCATTACTTCTTCAGTGTTAGCTTATTAAGTAATGAATCTTTTGGTAGTCAGAAGTTGGGCGCCAGGGTATAACACTATTTATGAGCATCTAGAACAAAAGTTTCAGACATTTTTGACAAACACCAAAATGTTCAAAACTCTTCCACTAATCAATATTGCCCAAGACCTAAATGTCTTGGAAGGACCTAATGAGCAAAATTTCCAAAGAAATCTTTCTGAAGAACTAGATAAATAAAAGTGTAAAATTAAAGACCTAGTTCTTAAAGAATAGTGGTCAAAGAGTATGTTTTGAACAATTATAATATATGGTGAGTGAAACTTTAAGTCCCATACCATATATTACTAAATAATATGTTCTAAATAAAGCCTCTATAGGAAAACATTAAAGAACTAAATTACTATGAGATATTTAGATTATAGAGTGTAGAAGACCAAAATGCATTAGAGGGATTCATCGAGTAAAATTTATGAAAAAAACCATCGAAGGAGTGCCACCTAGAAAGTCCCCAGAGTGTGGGAGCATAAAACACTTAAAACTTTTTCTACCTTGTAATACCTTCATTAGTCAGTTGAAGGTATATTCTAGGATATATACCTTGAATCCAATACTATGCATGTTTAAAATATATCTCGTAAGAGATACCTTGAAGGTACCCTTGAAGATATTACAACTCCCTTCAAGGTATCACCTAGTAGTGCCTTCAAGGTGAAGGAAAATTCCACTCCTATGCATGTTTAAGGTATCTCTTAGGAGATACCTTCAACGTCCCCTTCAATTTATGACAACTCCCTTTGAGGTATATTTTTTGAGCCTATTTTAATGAAAGATGCCAAGTTTCATACTTTTGGGGATCTAGGAGTATCAAAATATGGGGAATAAATCCTTTTAAATTTATCAAAGAATGTTTTAAAACTTTTTAATACCTTCATGGGTAAATTGATGATATATCCTAGGAGATACCTTGAAGGTACCCTTAAAGGTATTACAAGGCCCTTCAAGTAGTGCCTTCAAGGTGAATGAAAATTCCACTCTTGTGCATTTTGCAGGTAACTACCAGGAGATATATTTAATGTCCCCTTGAATGTATGACCATTGAAAACACCCTTCAAGGTATATCCTAGGAGATTCATTCAAGGGCCTTTAAATACCATTATAATACCTTCATGGGTAACTTGAATTTATCCTCTAGGAGATACATTGAAGGAAAAATTCACTCTTATGCATGTTTGAAAGGTATCTCCTATGAGATACCTTAAGGGTACTTAGTCATGGGCATTTTGACACAAAAATCAACTATAATCTAGGTCCAACAGTTTTAGTCCATTTTAAGCCTCTCATGAAAGGAATATTTACCACCCACTCTTACAAAGAATGGGTGAGGTCACTTCTCCAAGGTTTATTTCACATGCTCTAGGTATATTGAACCTCATTTAGTGGATTGTTGAGACCATTCGATATAAGGGTTGCTAGTTTGAATTTAAGGTAATTTAATAGTTCTTGTGTAGTGGTAAAAGGCACATATTAGAGTAAACATACTTTGAGGGAAGATAATTGATCCAAGCTTAAGGATAAAACCAAATTATTTGAAATTGTGATATAGGAATAGTTGTAAGGATTTTTTTTATTTTTTTGGGGTTTGCATTCTTGGGTTTTGATGATGGCTATGATAATTTTTGTAAACTTAGCCAAGTTACCAAACATTATAATATAGTTAGCCTTTTGGATTTTATTTTTGAATGTCAGACATTTATTGAAGGAAATGCTTTGGAGCTTGCCATAGTTTGCAACATGTGTAATAGTTTGGTGTTGATTAATATGCATCATACTTTAGGATCTGTAAATCATATCATTGATCATGAAGAGTGTTGATGCCTCATCACACATGTGGTATATATATTATATATTTAAAATAATGATGAATCCTTGAATGGGAGATCATACACATTTATTCAATGTTTTAACACCTCACCTCAGACCCCGTAAGTTGAATATTTAAAACATACTTACCCCTCTTATTTCTCCTCTGAAATAAATGTTTGTAGATTCTTTTACCTATCAGTTTATATTAGTTGGGGTTTTTATTTACTTATAATCCTTGACACATTTAATAAATATATTTAAATTATCCTCCACTTTCCTCTAGTTAGTCTTAATTTGGCTAAGATATTCCTTCCTAGGCCTTGTCATAAATTTAATGGGACATTGAGGGTATCTCCTAGGAAATAATTTCAACATGCTTATCAGTGAAAAGGATGGCTCAATAGTGACTATTTTTTAAAATTAAATTTAGCTCGCAGAGTCAGAACCCTAAGTATGGCGTTATAAGTTTATGATATTCTTAGTAAGTGCCTAGTATGTTATAAATGAATAGTCAACTTATAGGCAATCCCATTTGAATGAGTTTTACATCTCTCTTTATATAACTTTTTTTTGGTCATACATTTTTAGTTTATGTTTGAGTTAGTGTATATATTATGAATATTTAATATGTATTTTATATTTTAGATTAGAATTCATATTTAAAGATATACAAATAATCACTAGTTAATTACAAATAATTTTGTAAGTGATACAATATGCAACTCATATTTTACAAAAGATCAATATTTATATCATTTCAATGGATTTGTAGGATGTCTTTAGATGAGAAAGAAATTCATGTATTTAAAAGGTAGAAGAAGGCCTCGATTGAAGAATATTTAGATATAGTACTGCTTAAACTACTAGAACTAAAATTAAATATAATTACCATATTCCATTTTATGGTGGTGACAAAATTCTTCTTACTAATTGGTATTTTGATTTTTTTAGTCTAACAATCCAGATATTTATTTATTTAGCACTATACCTAGCAAAGAATCTTCTCATATTGGAATAATACTTCCTTATGATAATAATGAACTTGAACATGCCATTCAATTTCAACTAGAAGTATGGAATGGAGAAGAGGTATTTCTCCATTGTTCTGTAGCTAATTTCAATAAATTTATAGCTAGTAAAATAGAATTGACAAAATTACATGTTTCTTCTTCTTGTGAATTTTTTGGGTTTCATTTAAATAACTATGACATCCTTGAAATGTATGGGTTGATAGATACAGACAATTTGATCCTTATAATACAAAATATATTTAAATAAAAATATGAATAAGGGGTACCAACTTATTCTACTTTCCACCATGTAAATATGCATTTAAGATACCCTACAATCATGATAGAAAAAGTATTGAAGAAAATAAAATAAGCAAGGGTAACATATTTGTATGCAGATTTAAAAAAAGATGTACAATTACTCACACCAGTGGAGAAATATAAGATCAAACAAAAGGTTGATACACTTTTGTTGGCACAAAATTCTGGTCAGATATATAATGAATTCTTTACATGGCATATTTCTTCTAGCAATTACACCTTGAACATTCATGTAGAGCTTTGTGAATTGGGGGACGTTAATATCAAAATAAGAAATATGAATGAAAGAGGGTAAATACTATAAATTCATTCATTAGTAAAACATAATAATATTCCAATGAATGATGCTTTGTTAATTCCTTTTGATTAAAATAACCCTCAATTTATTATTGAATCAAAAGAAGTCTTTTGAAATTATGATGGATAAAAAAATTATAAGGTTTAAAATTATAGATGACCAACACACAGTTACACCATAATAGAGAATTATTTTAGATAAGGATTAAAATTCACTATCACTGAGAAAAAATGTTCTGTTAGAAGAGGCAAGAATTGTAAAAATAGTTACTCCATTCCATATTATCCACAAAATATGTAACCAATATAATGAATCAAATGAAGTAATTTATAAGGCTTCATTTGTATAAATAGTTTGATCTACATGTGACCTTATCCAATTGAGAAGTTGGAATAATCTTGAAATAGGAAAAAAAAAAGACAAAATAAATAAATAAACAAGATAAACATTTTTTCACACAAATGAATTGCTCAACATCACAACTACAGGAGAAAAAATGCCTTATTTTCATAGAACAACCTGTTTGAGATTGTTTTGATAAGGTGTTTCATTTGTTTTAAAGTGGTACTTTACCTAGTTCAGATAAATAAGATTTAAATATGATTGGTACAACATTAATTAAAAATATTTAAAGGTTTTTAGATAAACAAAAAATAGAACTAGCATATTTATTGGAAACAGGGTCTATTTTCTTCTTGAAAACCCCTTGGTACAACATGGACACTTGGTGAAAAAAAGCGAAGCTAGAAAGTAACATACTATCAAAAAATTTAGATTATTTCACTAATCATGATTTGACACTTCTAATAGCAAAAATAATCAGACCTGAAGAAGTAATGTAGTGTTCTACAATTTTTGGAAAAATATTTGAAGATTTTTGTTATTTGAATGAAAGTGTTTCAAAAAATTAAAAAAATGGGAAGCATTATATCTATATTCAATAAGCATAGTGATAGAATATCAAGATAGTGATGGAGGTCAACTTTCTGAAACATATACAAAAATGTTTAGCTACCATTATTCCCCCCCCATGTCTTTGTCTATTCATTTTAAAATATTTCAGTATAATGTTCATTGTTGGTGTGAATTTTGATTTGATAATTATTGATATTTTAAATGTCATTGAAGGTTTTAAGGAAGAAAATATTCACCTATTTATTTAGGCATTGATTGATAGAGTTATTAGTGGGGATTTCAATGTATTCATCATTTATAAACTTGATGATTTATTGAGTATTCATAACTCTCTCAGAAAGCTGCATGTTGGTCCTTTCAATTATATGCAAAATATAGGTGTCATACTTTGGGGGTATAAATAGTGATGACTTCAATTGGACTCCTATTACATGTATTATTTTTTCTCAAGATTCCACTAATTTTTAATTTGAATATTTCATCCTCCATTCACAATAAAATAAATTAGAGGAAGGTGTTGACATCAGTGAAGATGTAATAACATTTCAATTGATTGGTTCACACAAAACATGAATTCCATTGAAAAATGATTTAGATAAGTTATTTTGGTAGAGGCTTATCTCTACTTTCAACAATTCATATACATGTTATTTGTTAGGATTATATGCAAGAGCTACATTAGTGTTTTCTTGTATGTAAATGCAAAAGAATATATCTTGAATTATAAAAATTAAAGAACAAACAATTTTCAATATTCAATTTCATAATTATTTGACAGATTCTGGTAACCAATACCAAAACAACCACTTCAATCACTACCAGGTGCATAAATTTTTTAATTTATTTTATAATCATGCTTTATTTTCAAAATAAAACATCTTAATAATCTTTCTATGTGTATGTTTTATTTTCCCAACCTAACAACTTAGCAATCTTTTGGTGTGTAACAATAATGGCATTGAATGAAAGTGAAGAAACAATAATAATGAAAAATTAAATCAATAAACATGACAAATTGTAAGTTGAATAAGGTAAGATAAGATCATGCATGTTTTTACATTTATAGAATTTTTTATTTATCAATTATTTATAATACTGACAAAATATTTTTCTTCTATTTATGTCTCAATTAAAATAGCTCACAACATAGCTATAAAACTATGTCTCCAACAAAACAACCTAAGACACAACTCTATAGTTTGAAGCATCCACGAAAAAGACAACACAAGGTAAAACTCTATAACAAGATTTTAAAAAAAAAAATACAAATATCAAATCAAATGATGATGATAATTTTTAGTTACTACATTATATAATACCTTGCAGGGAATAAGAACAAAAGGTTTAATGAAAGACTGAAGCTATACAAACTACAAAAAAGTTAAAAAAAAAAGTGAAAAAAACCCTTTTAATAAATTTGTAATTATAAAATTTCATATAATATAATATATACATTATATTTATTTATTTGAAAACATTGCAATTGAATTTTTATTTATCGACAAAAGAGTGTAGAAGATAATAGATTTTAGTGCATCGGCTTGGGATTTTGAAGTGTGGATTCAATTTATTGTTGTGTTGAATTAAATGTGGTTGTATTTACCCATTTAAATATTGTTTAAATATTAAATTTTCCTTATCCAAAATAACTCAATATGAGTTATACTATGTTTTGAAGATAATAAATTGCCTTTATAGTATACATGATCTTTATCGATATAAATATGATTTGTTTGAATGGATAGAAATATTTTGATTGTGAGAAATTCAATGAAAAATATATTTCTTATTAATAATATTTTGATAAAAATGGCATACATACATACATACATACATATGATTGTAAAAGTAACCAGTTTTGTTTTTTTAGAATATGATGAATTACATCTATTTTAATAAATGAATAAGAAGTGTCTATTATGGTCAAGTTATGAGGATTAATTATAAACATATATATGCATATGTTTATTACAAAACTGGCAATAGAAATTGTACATTTGTATATAATGAGTATATTTACATGTGCTTGAGCATGTGTGTGTGTGTGTGTGTGTGTGTGTGTGTGTGTGTGTGTGTGTGTGTGTGTGTGTGTGAATCTTTATAAGATTTAAGGATATGTAAATAAAAATGCATCAAATGAAATGCCATATCTTTATATGTTAAAATATAAAATGCAAACCAAAAGTGCATTAATGATCAATCTAACATGTAAAACATTTTATTAAAAAAAATCCATGTTATATTTATTATAATATAATGTTTTAATAAATTATTGATTTCTTTTTTTAACAAGTTGTAGACATTTCAAATGAGGAGCTAAAACCGACTTCTAAAAAACTATTAATTTTAGGGTTGGATGACTTATTATTTGTTGTGCATAAAATAAAAGATATACAAATGAATGTTATGGGAGGAATATTATATAATATAAAATATGTCATAATACATTTGAGAACATTCCAAAGAAAATTTGAAGGTGGCATTGCAGTCTTTTTCTCACCTTGGCCTTTGGTTAATGATAGAGGACAATCATTTGAGGCTACTCCTTCAAGCCATGGATTACATAAGTTCTAATTTCATGTATGTTTAGGGGAAAAAATATTCTAATCCCTTCAATATAAATATAAATAAATTAGATGAAGTTATTTTTAAAGGGACATTTGGAAATGATTTTTCAATTACCAACATGATGTTCATTGATTTCAATTCTCAAAATTGTTTTATAAAACAAAAATTACAAATGAGTTATGTTACATCAAGTAGATATAGTGGAAATCAAATTTGTAAAGACAAAAAGGATTAGAGAATCAAAATTATGTTTATTATCTCAATCTTGGGAGAAAAAATGAAACATTATTTAGAAGGATGTATCTTCACCATATGATCATTTCAAGTGTATTTATTAATTGTAAACTATAAATTTTGATGAAATTATATCAATTTCATACAAATCCATTCTAAATTATTTCAAATGTAATCTATTTTTTTTTTCAAATTTATGGATTTTAATTTAGTAATACTTTGGTCTCATTTCATGAAGTTTGATTTATAGGTGGAGATACCTTGAAAGTATTGAATCAAGTCCAATTTTTAAAGCTAATCCCCTTAGAAATGGATACTCCATCAATTTAACTTGAAATTACCCAACTTGATTCATTAGTATATTGACACCTACTCATGAAGATCTTCCTAATGAACATTAAATAATTCGCAAGTCTCTCTCTCATTTAATTTGTTTGTTGATTCCCCATTAATGGTTCAATTTTATATAATGGTTCATCTCATCCACATGATAGGTCTCATTGGACTCCCCCTCTAATGGTTTATTTAAATTAAATTTTGATGGATCAGCATGGGGAAATCTAGTATCCTCAGGAGTGGGATGTAGTATTTGAGATTTCTCTAGTTCTCTCATTCATGTCACCTAAAAAAAACTCTCATATAGAACCAATAATTAATTTTAAGCCCAAGTAGATATCTTGGGCATACAACTTGTAACATAATACAAAATTAAATACTTCATAATTGAAGGATATTCCAATCTCATAGTGGAGGCAATTTGTAATCAACATGCTAAGGCTTGGTGACTCAACATCCTCCACCCAATTTAGCCTCTCCTTGATGAAATGGAATATTGTTTATCATCACATTACTTCAACAAATCTAATAAGCAAGGAAATTTCCTTAAAAATTGGGGGGTGGATCAAGTGATTGATGTAGGGATGAATAATGTATATGATTGGTGGTCAGGATTTGATTTGGTAGACCTTTGACATCACCTATGATTGATGAGACTTTCAAAATTTGGTTAGAATTGTTATATTCAATTTTGGACATAATAGAGATTTGAGATGTGTAAATGAATTTTCAGTTCATGGTTTCACATTAATCTCTCAGCTTCAAAGTGCTCTGTCATGATAGATGGTAACTCACTCAAAGTGATTAACTACTAGCATTTATCTCTCCTTGTCAGATTTATTTTTCACTTTCTCCCTTGTTTAGATGGCCTCTACTTGAAGATGTATTATGCTATGTCAATCTTTGTCATTACCACCCTTATTTTGTAATTTTATGCGAGCATCATGAAATGGCTTTTTGAGATAGTGTCTCAGATTGTAGACTCCATTTAATATTTTGGCTTCTAAATGTGGAGGTTTTAGAGGCAATTTGGACTATTAATGGTGATGATTACCTTCATATTGTCTGGCATAACAAAACTAATGTGGATGTGGTGTCATAATTTGATAGTAACCTACTTAGGGTGGTCCAAAATGGGAGGAAGCATGTCAAGTGGTAGAGGCCTTTGTATGGAAGGAATTTTGGGGTGGCATCATTAGATAGATGACTATATTTGAGGTGATAACTAGGACTACTGTACCTTTTTCTAGTTTGCACTATCTTGGTTCTATTCCTCTAAGTGTCTTTTGATAGTTGGAAGATCTTTATGTTCATTTTCATGATCATTACATGGCTATGGTGGAAGGCGTGTAGGCTTCTACCCTTTTTACACATTTCTAGTTGTAACCATTACCATCTCTATCCCCCTTCATCATAAAATTTGACTCAGATTCCCTCATATGAGTAGCCCATTATTTGGTTGAGCTATGTTAAATCTAGGGTATGGTGGATGTTATGGATGCAAAAAATACTAAGGCACAAGATGGTGGTCACTATAGGGCTTCTCGACTGATTTAAAATCATCTTTAATATATGGTGGACTGCATTGGGTTGGGCAGTATATATGGACCTAGTAAATATAATGGCTTAGTGACTAGAAATCATGGACCTACATGCCAAGTAACACAATCTAAATTCATTCCCGATATGTAATGTTTTGGTAGATTGGTCTTTGTGATGTATGCTATTTATTTCTATTTTGTCTCTGAGGTTTTCTCTCAGTTTTTGTTGCTCTCCATTTTGGGACTTGTGATTTGGATGTTGGTGTCATAATTATGGTAATTAATATCATATCAATTATACTTATTGTCCAATTTATTCAAAATTATATATGCCCAAATGGTTTGAAATAGTATAATTTATTTAGAATATAGAAAAAATAGTTTTGGAGAAAATTTTCTCCACTCCACTTTAATGGGTATAAGTTCAAATTATTTAGAATAGTACAAATTATGTAGAATAGCCATAATTATTCAAAATGATCTATGCCCAAATGGTTTAAAATAGTTCAATTTTTTTGTAATATAGATAGACTATTTTTAGAGAAAATTTTATCCACTCCACTTTAGTGGTTATAAATCCAAAATATTCAAAATAGTCCAAATTAGTTGAAACGATTTGTACCCAAATCATTTGAAATAGTTTAATTTATTTGGAATATTAAAAAATTATTCTTAGAGAATTTTTTTTTCTATTCCACTTAAGTGTGTATAAGTCCAAAAAGTTTGAAATAATCCAAATTATTTAAAATGATCCATGCCCTAATGATTTGAAATAGTCCAATTTATTTGGAATATATAAAACTTATTTCTGGATAAAATTTTCTCCACTCCACTTTCATGGGTATAAATGCAAATTATTTGAAATAATTCAATTTATTTGAAATGATATGTGCCCAAATGGTTTGGAATAGTCCAATTTATTTGAAATATAGAAAAAATAGTTTGGATAAAAAAATTTCCAATCTAGTTTAGTGGGTATAAGTCCAAATTATTCAAAATAATCCAATCTATTTGAAATGATCTTTACCTAAATGGTTTTAAATAGTCTAATTTATTTGGAATATAGAAAAAAAATTAGAGGAAATTTTCTCTACTCTACTTTAGTGGGTACAACTCAAAATTATTTGAAATAGTCCAATTTATTCAAAATGATGTGTGCCCAAATAGTTTGAGATAGTCTAATTTATTTGGAATATAGAAAAAATATTTTTAGAAAAAAATTTCTCTACTCAACTTTAGTGGGAATAAGTCTAAATTATTTATAATAGCCAAAATTATTATAAATGATCTATGTCCAAATGGTTTGTAATAGTCCAATTTATTTAGAATATAAAAAACTATTTTTGGAGAAAATTTTCTCCACTTGACTTTAGTGGGTATTAGTCCAAAATATTTGAATTAGTCCAAATTAGTCGAAATTATTTGTGCCCAAATGGTTTGACATAGTCCAATTTATTTGGAATATAGAAAAAAGATTATTGGAGAAAATTTTCTCCAGTCTACTTAAGTGTGTATAAGTCCAAATTATTTAAAATGATCTATGCCCAAATGGTTTTAAATAGTCCAATTTATTTGGAATATATAAACCTTATTTTTGGATAAAATTTTCTCCACTCCACTTTAGTGGGTATAAGTCTAAGTTATTTGAAATAGTCTAATTGTTCGAAATGATCCGTGCCCAAATGGTTTGAAATAGTCCAACTTATTTGGAATATACAAAATATATTTTTGGAGAAAATTTTCTCTAATCCATTCTAGTGGGTATAAGTCCAATTTATTCAAAATGATATGTGCTCAAATGGTTTTAAATAGTCTAATTTATTTAGAATATAGGAAAATTATTTTTGGAGAAAATTTTCTCCACTCCACTCTAGTCTGTATAAGTCCAAATTATTCAAACTAGTCTAATTTATTTGGAATATAGAAAAAAAAATTGGATAATTTTTTTTCCACTCCACTTTAGTGGGTATAAGTCTCAATTATTCAAAATAATCATTCTAAAATAGGGTTTAGTGACATTAAAGACTCATATATTTGTTTTAAACTAGTGGAATTCAACCAAAATTTGTAAGAAGGTTAATGATCATGTATATAAAATATTTAAAGATTTAGTATGATGAATGAGACCCTGTAAAAGAAGAAAATGTGGACTACGATAGTGTTTCCCATAGGTGTTGATTTGTTAAGATAGGAAAGAATAGTTTTGGATGAAAATTCTTGTAGATGAAGTCAATAATATTGTTTTGAAATTTGGGACATTTTTTTATCATTGAAAAATCTTTAGTAAGTTATTTTGAGGTGGATAAAGAACCTAATAAGTGATTTAACCTATTAAGAACCAATTAGTCCTAGAGACCTAAAATACAGAATTGGTCTAGAATTGATCTTTCTATGAAACTAATGAATGGAGATTGGTTTATTCACAATAAATTTAATCTATGTATATTGAAAAGACTTTAAAAATACTATCTAAGGAGTGTAATATTCAAAAACATCATTATTAAGGACTAATTATTCTAATTCAATCTTGTAGTAGTCTTAAGATGGAGCTTAGGTTTTGGATTATCAAGTGTCTTATTGGATGTTTAAACCCATGAAAAGGACTTATCTAAGTCAAGTGACAATATCCTAAGCCTTTCATTAGTCTATAAGAGGGATTGATTCAAAACCATAAATTTACAAGTTGTAAAGAGTTTATATCAAGACTTAAATTGACTATCTCCAAAGTTATAGCTTTCCCTTAATAAAGTTAAGAAGGAAAGATCCATCAAGTTAAATCTCCTATATAAGGGCCTCACAAGACCATACATCATTTAAACATAACCATAAATGGTATATCATATCATAACAAGGCTTCTTATTGACTATGAGTATGACTTACGTAACTCCTTTTGACTAATATGTATAAACTTGGATCTTTTAGCTGAGGCTATTGTATCACTTACATAGCTTAAATAAATGGGTATAAGTAATTTTAAACTATATAAAATAATATTATTTATCAATGGTAAAACATTGAACTTCATGTTAGTATAAGTATAAATAATTTTCCATTCTCAAATGTAGATCAATGGTCAAACATTACACTTCATTATTTATAATAATAAAAACCATAAAGGCATAGAAAATAAAATAATAGAATGACAATTGAATGCCATATAGACATAAAATGTCAATAATACATAAAAACTATAAGTATAAATAATGTTCCATTCTCAAACATAGATCAATGGTCAAACATTACACTTCATTATTGATACTAATAAAAACCATAAAGGCATACAAAATAATAGTAAAAACCATTTCAATACAATGATAATAAAAATCATAAAGGCATACAAAATAATATAATATAATGTCATATGAATGCCATATAGGCATACAATATCACTAATACATATATTTGTATATAGAAATATAAAAAATTACATCATCTAATAACATAGTATCTAATGTCATAGGAATGTCATATACACATACAATGCCAAAATTGTGTACATTGCCATATAGGTATACAAAAAATTACATCATATAAGACATCCTAATCATCAATTAACCTCTCTCTCTTTGTCTTCCTTGAACAAGACTCTCCTTTGGATTCTCTTATTTTAGATGGAGATCAATCGAATGCCTTGGATTGCTCCATGGTTCGACTGTGGGTCCTACGCTCATAGCTCATTTACAATTGAACCTATTTAAATACAAATATTGTTAAAAAATTATCATACTATACATGAAACAAAGTAAAATAAATTAATTTTAAACTAGAATAAAAAATTAATTTAAACATACACTTTTTGCGAGATCATGGTCCTACTCAATCTACTTTTGAAGCTCAACTAGGTCAGTGATAGGTTAGCTACACGAACATGCATGTGAAATGATGAAGAAACATGAGGAGGTGCCATAGTAATTGTATGAATTATATTTCTAGATGTAATTTGATAACCCTTCATACATAATGCATTCACATACATTACATTTTCCTAAGTACATGTAAAATTAATAAAAATATATATATTTACAATTCAAAATTACAAGTTAATATGTACATTTGTGAGTGCCTGTGTGGATGACATTGCATAAGCAATGCCTATTTCTATATTAGCTCATAGTGATGGAGGAGTGTAGACTTCCATCATAAACTGAACAAATAATGTTTCTTAGTTTTCTAGAAAATATTAAACCCTTATGAAATTTTTTCTCCTTTATTAAACCAAGAGTGTATTTAATAGTAATGTACTTAAATTTTGAGATACTTGATAGATAAATTCAACTTAAATATCACACTAACTATACATAGATCAAATGCACATAGAGTATATAATATTAACTCAAAATTATACGTTTGTATATGTAAATGGTGGCATACTATCATGGATGGATACAATAGTGGATGGCCCACTAGCTGGCTTCATAAATGTGAACATAACACTGAGTAAGATCAAATAATGCACTTGTGGAATGTGATGATGAAGGAACCTCATGTAACATAAAAATTGTGTGTGTGTGTGTGTGTGTGTGTGTGTGTGTGTGTAAATTAATTTTTATCTTTTAAATTTTCAAATATAACTTAAATTCAACATGAAATTTATATAAAAGATACTTGCATGTGTGTAGTGGCTAACATGTGCACACCAAACGTGTGTGCTAAAAAATAATTAGGAAAGAGTATATTATCTAAGCCCCATAAAGAATCACTATATTAATTCAAAGGTATAATGAATATAGTAACACAAAATCTATAAGGGTGGGGTCAGCACGAACACTACATGGAGTATCTCCAACATCAATCTTTGAAAGCCTGCTCATATGTTGAATGAGTGTATTAGTAAGTGAACTAAGGGCATGTAGAGTGTTGATTTCCATGACCTCCTTCACTAAAGAGGGAGTCTCAGGATGAAGTGATTTTTGGGTAGGGATTTTTTTAGGCAAATTAGGCTTATGACGTGCACCTAGTTGATCTTGCGTAGATCCTTTCTCTCGGCTCTGAAACTCACCATAGTAAAAATAGTTTAGAATCTCATTGAGGATAAAATCATAGTAGAGTTTCCTAAAAAAATATAATGGGACCTTGTGGTTATTACATGGTGGATAATCTAACACCATCCACCATCAGTCCCAAAAATTGACTTTAATCAAGTTATGTTGGCATCGATGGATAGGGAAATATTTATCGGTAAATGGAAATGGTGCATTGGTGGATAGGTTGATGAATAAGGCACAAATTTTATCTTTTATTATATCTTTATTCTTCACCTCTGATGCTAATAATTTGTTAACATAGTAATCCCTACATGTTTCTCTATACAATGTCCATATTTCAATTTGACTCATTATTAAGTCAACTTGATCTAATAATGACTCTAGGGTATTGGATAGATAGGTGTGGTTGGTTTTGTTGAAAGTGGGGTCCCTCATTGTCCTAATTAGTTTCTCAATTTCAATTTTGATATCCACTATATTTGAAGGTATATTCTCTTGACTACTTGGGTGATCTTGTGGAACTATAGGAGGGATATGAGGGTTAGACAGAGGGTCAGGTGGAGGGTTAGGAGTAGGGTTAGAAGGGTGGCCTCTTGCACTAGAGTAGCCTATTTAAAAAACATAATTTATCAATCAAATAATGAAAATAAATAAATAAATAAATAAATTTAAGGTTATTCTAGGTTTATTTTTTAATTACTTATCTCCTCTCTATGGTGGCATCATTGACTTGGTGAGGTTTTCAACTTTCCAACAAAGATCACATGGAAACACAAGTAATAGATCCAAATGCCCTCATGTGATGGACAACAAAGGGAAAATGCAAATGATATGTTATAATGCTTGGGAGAGTTTATAATTTTTTTTAGCATTTATAATTCATACACATTATAACATGTATGCATTATGGATGGGTATCCCCAATCCTAAAATTTAAATAATGTGTATGCGTCATGGACTTAATATGTACATGTTATTTCATAACATATATGCATTACAAGAAATATCCATGGAATTATACCCCAAATCTATATACACACCCAGTTACATTATTTATTTATCTTCTTTATCATATATTTGGTAGTGTCTTATCTTATTTTGGATTAGTTAGCCCTAACAAGGATAAAACTTTGAAATAAATCAAATTGTATGATGCGTTAAAACTAAGAACAAATATAAATGTAAAATAAATAAATTTATTTGACAATTATACTTTTATATTTATGGAAATTAATAATAGAATTAATATATCTAACATTTTAATATTTTTTTTGTAGTATTGAGACTAAATGCAAAAGTTAAAAAATGTAGGAAACTAGATTGTGAGTCATTCAAATCAACAACTAAGTTTTTGGGTACACCTAGAACTTCATGTTATCCTCTAAATAATATCAATTGATGTTATGTTTTAAGTCTATTATTCCTAACTAGGTGACTATGTATTCTCTCTTTTCACACATGCCACTGCAATTGATTGTAAGCCATCTCTATGTGTGATCTTCAAAATTTGTTTGTGTGTGTAATCTAAAATATATGTCTCCTTCTCTTTGAAACACAAAATCCCATTTAGACACTAGGTTTTCCTCTCTAAAATGGGAAAGAAGGTGGGTTGATTTGACCCAAACCAATCCTTGATGAATGTATAAGCATTATCTACATATATAATGCTATGAAGAAGGAAGTTAAACCTATGTATTTCTCCCCATTAATTGTATATGTGAAATAATTATCCTTTAACAAATATAACCTATAATTTATATTTTGATACATGTAAAACGTCAAGCTTGTCTTGGATTTTAGGTGATTCAAGTCGGTTAAGACCCAAACCTTGGGATTGATGGCTGAATTATAATGAATATGACTATGCTTTTTGATGTGCAAGTGTTTGAGTATGCTTGATAAGTGATTTATAGATAGGAGCAAGGTTAGATGTATTATGTATTTATATTGGAATATTTTAGTACTTTTTCATGCAAAAACATGTGAAAATATGGTCCCATAATTAGTCAAAAAATCATCCCATGAGCTTTGTATCCCATGATGTTTCCATGAGGAAAATGGGGATATTACGTGAACACTGCACTAAATTTAACATCTATTAAACCACCACCAAAATTGAATCCATGTATTTTGTTAACTTGGGGATCCATGATGATGCCACATGTATGTTGGAGATACTTTTTTGACTCCTAGATAAAATTGATTTCCTTCAACCTATCACAAGCTCACAAAATTTCATGGCAATTAAAAAAGTTCTCTATCATTGGAGGAATGGACAAATTAATCAAAAATAGATTTTTTTATCTCAGATTTATATTAAATTTGATAATTAGAGATCATTAAAAATTATTAAAAGTCACTAAGTCATATCTATTTTAAGTTAATTTCATATTAACCTATGAGTTAATGAACCTTGTAATGAAAATTAGATGACAAAGTTAACAGGTTGTCTCCATTTCAACAAATTTCAAAGTGAAGGTTGAAATAAATTCAGAGGATGTTTAAATTATGAAAAATAAAGTTGAATGCACATAAGGGGAATAACAGGTTAGTCACAACAATTTAGATAAAATATGTAAATAAGATCATAGACTATCAATGACCTAAATAATGATGACCAAAGATCTTTGTTTGACATTGATAATTATTAATATCAGGGTGATTTCACATGCATCAAACAACATGAAGGCTAGACTAAGATCTAAAAAATTTCCATCAATTAGTAGTGAGCATGTCCTTAAAATTTTTTAGACATTAATAAAACAACACATTCACAGTGGTAGGCACTGGAATATTAAATAAATAAATAAATCTTATTTTGATTGGACATGAAGGAAAAAATAATCATTGTTTAAATCAAATCAAAAGTATAATATTCCTTTCAAGACTATTAATGTTAAGCTTTTTTAAAATGATATTTATCATATAAAAATATATAAATATATTAAAAGAACAAATTAAGATAATATTAATCTTATATATATCAAACCAATATTCTCTTCGCTTGTAACTATTAAAATACTTGAAATATATTTATTTCTTATTTCAAAATCATAAAATATTGATTACAAACTTTTATAACAATATCACATATTGGGAGTCTATAATTTTTATTGAGTATAGTAGAATGACAATTGAAAAGACATAAATGACATAACCATGGCTATGATCACTCTCTTTGAAAGTCAATAATATAGGACAGTCCATTCTTATAGAAATCACTTCAAATGCATTAGTTTTAGAGAAAAATTCCCCAAACATTTTTTCACTACATAAATTTCTTTTTCAGAATAAATTCACTGTATAACATCTTTTGCAACTACTCCACTTACATATTCACATACATATTCTTTACCATTTTCTAAACAACACAAAATTCATCCCCAAACATAGTCCCTCGCATCCGTGTACAATATAAGATTTTACCTTTGTTTTGATTTTCTGGACTGCTCTACTTACTTCATCTATCCATACATGTATTTCTTATATTTCTTTAGGAGATATTGGAGCATAGACCTATCATTTCCTGCGTCTTGTTACAACTATTTATATAGTTTAATATATCAATGAATGCTTGCAACTGTTTCTTTTCCATAATTTTTGGGAATTGGAGTACCTTTTCTTTGGTGTGATGTTGAAAATCAATCTAGTTATTTGTGACTGTAATTCGTAAAATATTAGAGTCTTGCTAACATAACCGTAATTTGTCAATATATAATTTTCCAAACATCTTTAGCAATCTATTTTTTTTTCAAGATGGACAACATGATCTTTTTGGTATCATTAATATAGATACAAATAAAATAGGAAATATTTTTTAATATTGAATCCATATGTGATTGAAAGTAGGCCGAAGCATTCATTAAGCCGAAACTTGTGGCATTCCACTTGAAGTCTCCAAATCGGCAACTGAATGTTGCCTTTGGTTTATCAGATTCCTTAATTCTGATTTGGTAAAATCTGGAATTGCTATCAAATTGAGAAATATATATGCACTTAACTACTTTATACAATAGATATGTTTTATTTTGATATAGGATAAGGATATGGTTTTCTTATGGCATTTAATGGTTGATATTTGATGACCGTTCTATTTTTTCCCCTGTTATGATGTTAACCATGTATGCATTACAATAGACTGGGGGTATAGATGTTTCTATTAGATTAGCATCAAGAAATTATTGGATTTTTTTTTCCATATCCTAGTAATCTACTGCCGATATAAGGATATTTTCCCTAATTTTCATTGTCTTACCCTCCTGTAATCTTATTTCCATTTTTTGGCATTGCATTTTTATATAAATTATGCGGGTCATCTGAACAAAATTATTCTATAATATTTTCTCCTATCCTTTGGATTTATCCTATAATAGAGTTTACTAGTTTTTGGCTCATATTTTTAAGAAATTGTTCAGTAGCATGGGCCTCCAACTACTCAATATATTCATCAAAAATGCAATGAAGGTTGTGGTGTTTTGAAAGCTTTTGTATGGCTCTAGTTTGGGTAGAAAATTTCATGACTTGATAACAGGAAAATTCGATGACATCAGTGAGAGTCATGGTAGATAAATCCAGGCCTTTGACATCAATAGAAGCGATGACTCTATTAGCCAAACCATATGGAAGCACATCTAACAAATGCATTTTACTGGGATCATGGGCATGTGACTTTCCTTCATAGGCTAATTTTATATATTGAATATAGAAATATTCAAATTAAGAAAGGTCACATAATTTCGTCTTAGCTAGCCATTTATTAGATTCCATTTCTCTATGCCCTTATGGGGGAGAAAATTAATTGATTAAAATTTAGAATAAAGATTGCATTGGATATGTCGAGAAAAAAAAAAGTGTTTCATGCAAAGCTTTAATCATGGAAATTCTATCAACGTAGATTAATACCCTAGAGATACCATACTACAAACATTTGGGTACTAGGGTTTAATAGGTATTGATGATCTAATCATCATGGTCAGAGTTACTTATTTTCTATATTTTCTTTTTTTTAGTTATAGTTGGATTAAAATATGGGCCAAATTCTAGAGAAATAGGTTCTTGGGAAGAACTAGATGATGCTTTGAGCTATTTTTATGATATTTTCTTGTTCTTTTTGGATTTAGTTATCCTTTTCAACAATTTCTAACCAAGAAAGACTATTCTTTAAAAAAAAAAATAGTTTATCATCAAAGCTTTCAATCTTGTTTTCTACACTAGTAAGTTTATCTCCTAGTGAATTCTGCACATTTAAAGAGGAATCAATAATATTTTGGACATTATTACATGTGGTTCTAAAAAATTGTATTGAATAAAAAATTTCAGGAAAATACACAACTTATTTATTTATTGGGAAATAGCCAAGTGCTATTTGTTATAAATATTGGCATATTATTTTTACATCATGACAAATGTTGTCGAAATTGTTTTGGTGATGACCATTATATCTAGAAACATAGTTGTAGTGTTTATATTCAGATGAGGGCTCATTTTATGTAGATCTTATAGGAAATGCTTATAGCACTAATGGTTATGGAAGGGAGAGAAAATACCAAAAATATATAGGCCTAGGTGGGCAGCAAATAAACAACAAAGGAATTGAAATAGGGGAGGAGAGAGAATAGCAGAAAATGACAGTTTTATATCTATTAAAACGATTTAACAAATCTATTACATAAACTAAATCTTACAACTACTATTGTTTGCAAATGACATACAATAAATGTCAAAAAAAGGCTTTTCTTAATTGTTGGTGCTTTGTTTTATCTTCCCCTGTCTGTTGTAATTGTGTTCCTTCCTTGGCTATGAACTATTGCTTGTCTTTTTTCTTTAGCTACGGATTGATGGATTCCTTTCTCATGCTTTGATCTATTCCTCTATTCTATTCCCCTGCTCTACTATCTTTTTCTAAGTTGTTACTCTTTTCTATTTTCTATTCTTCTGTTGGTGCTTTCAAAATTCTTCTTTTCATTCTCTTTTTCTTTTTGTCTTTAATTGATTGTAACTGATAGTTGTCACAATTACAACAAAAAATATCTCCAAAAATATTAAAAGGGCTCCAAATTTTGAATTCAAAAGGGGTGCATTTAACTATCAAATTCCACAGTTGGCTATGGTGTTAGGCAAGTGTCAAAAATAATAATATTTTAACACTCCCCTTTATTTTTGACCTTTCTACCATGGTCAAATGGACTTTTCTCAGTCTTCAAAACCTCTTTATAACTTCTCTTTAGCTTCCCAAATGCTTTTGTATCCTTTTTATGCATGTTCAAAGCTTTGTTAATGAAGTCCATAACTCTGCTAATAGAGTATGTAGCTGGACTGTTGAAATCTATAGTTACCCTACCCAAATCCATAGCTAGACTATAATCCGTAGTTGGCCTACTGAAATCCATAGCTACCTTGCCAAAATTTGTAGCTGGACTATAACCTATAGTTGGCATTTCAAAATCTATAGCTACCCTATCAAAATACATAGCTAGCCTATTAAAATCCATAGCTCTGTTGTAGGTTTTCAGAGCTACCACAAAACTTTGTAAGTCTAATGTTGCTACATTAGTGACCCCTAGCCTTCCTCTTAGGAGCATGAAAGTGTCTTTAAATAATGGATAAGTAAAAATATCATCTAGTTGCTGATTAGACTTGTAAAAACTAAGATCTATGACATGATTATTGACTAACTCTCAAATGAAGTGATATCTGATTGTAATATGCTTGCTCCTCCCATGAAAGATGGGATTCTTTGACAATGCTATGGATGATACATTGTCACAATAAACCATAGAATCTCCTTTCTGCTCCTCATACAAATCAGAAAGTATCCTTCTTAACCGTATAGCCTTGCCCGTGGCTGCATTGGTTGCTATGTACTCCGCTCCAGATGTAGAGAGTGACACTATTAGTAATTTTTTGAAGCACAAGATATGGATTCTAACCCAAGATAAAATACATATCCCAAAGTGCTCTTTTGGTCATCAAAGTTGCATACCCAATCACTATCTGTGTAACCAACAAGCTAAAACTCATCTGATGCTGCATACAAAACTCCATACTCTCTTCTTCCATTCACATACCTGAATATCTTCTTGCCCACTTGCCAATGTGTCTCTTTTAGCATCTCCATAAATCTTGATATGAGGCTGACTGCATACATGATGTCTAACTTTATAGCAGTCAAATACATTAGGCTTCCCATTAGGCTCTTATAATGTGTGGGGTCTACTTTACTGTTGTAATCATCTTTACATTTCTTAAGACTTGTCTCAGTTAGAATGAATATAGACTTGTTGTCCAACATCTTAAACCTCTCCAAAATCTCATTTGCATACTTAGTTTGTCATATGAATATGCTTTCATCCATTTGCTTGACCTCTATTCCAAGAAAATACTTGAAGAACCCCAAATTATTCATCTCAAATTCATTTTTCATGGTTGTTTTGAATTTTTGAATGGACTGATTTGCATTATTAGTGAATATTAGATCATCCACATACAATACAACAATCAAAATACCTTTTTTGCATTCTTTGATGTATAGTGTGACCTCACTTACACTTTTGCTAAAGCTGTTGCTCAAAAAATATGAGTCTATACTACTGTACCATGCTCTTGGGGCTTGTTTGAGCCCTTACAATGTCTTTTTCAACCTATACACTTTATTCTCATGCTTGAGAATCTCATATCTGGGTGTTTGTCCCAAATAGACCTCTTGTTATAGCACTCCATTCAAAAATGCCAACTTCACATCCATTTGATGCATCTTCCACTTATGTTGGGTAGGAATAGCTATGATTGTCCTTACTATTTCTATTCATGCTACAGATGCAAACGTTTCATTGTAATCACATTCGGGCTTTTGATTTTATCCCTTCACCACTAGCCTTGCCTTATGCCTCTCTATCTTGCCTTCAAGAATAATTTTTGTCCTGTACACCCACTTAACTCCTATGACTTCTTTTCTTTTTAGTAGGTCAACTAACTCCCAACTCTCATTTCTCTTTATGGCATGCATCTCTTTGTCCATTGTCTCACACCACTTGCTATCTTTTACTACTTATTCAAAGTAGATAAGATCATCTGATAAAAAGAGAGCATATTTCATAGTTTCATCTTGATTTTCTTCATACCTTGACTACTCATAGACTTATTGCAAGCTCCCTATCCTTTTTTACCATTAATTTAAGTTGGAAGAGGAGGATGTTTTCTCATGAACAACTCCTTGACCTCCTTGATGGCTACTGCCACTAGATGAATCAATGCTTTGTGAAATAGGGATCCAAGTTGGTACATTGATGGTTGTACCACCTATTGTTTTAGATTTAACAAAAGGTCCACCTACCCTTGTTTCCACATGCTCTTTTTCTTGTCTCTCTTCCCAAGCTTCTTGCTCAATGAATTGAACGTCTTAGTTGATTATGATCTCTTTGGTGATGGGATTGTACAATCGGTATGCTTTTGATTGGTCACTATACCATATAAAACTACACTTCTCATCTTTGTCATCCTATTTTGTTCTTTTTTGCTTGGGAACTTGTGTGTATGCTACATAATCGAACACTCTAAGGTGTTCTACACTTGGCTTTTGACTGCTCCAAGTTTATTGAGGGATCACATACCTGATACTCTTCATTAGACATATATTCAATAAATAAATAGTTTTTGCTACAGCCTCATCCTCAAAATTATTAGACAAACCCTTTGCCTTTAGCATGCTCCTTATCATCTCTTGGATAGTCCTATTCTTCCTCTTAACCACACCATTTTGCTATGATATACACTTGACTGTAAATTATTTATTTATGCCATGATCCTTGCAAATATTCATAAACTCATTGGAGATATAATCTCTCCTTTTATCCATCCTCAAAATCTTGATGTAGTGGCCACTTTGCTTCTCTACCATAGCCTTGAATTGTTTGAAGGTCTCAAATGCTTCCAATTTATTATTCAAGAAGTACACCCATATCTTTTGGCTGTAATAATATATGAATGTCATTAAATATATATTTTTGGATAGGGAGGGGGTCTTCATTGGACCACACAAGTCTGAATGTATCAATTCTAAAGGAGCTCTAGATCTCCATGCTTTACCCATAATAAATGCACTCCTATGTTACTTCTCCAATATACATCCTTCACATACTTTGTTTGGTTGTTCTATAAGGGGTAGCCCTTTCACCATGTGCTTTTTGTGAAGAAGATTCAACCCTCCAAAGCTCAAATGCCCATACTTAAGATGCCAAAAAGTAGACTCATCTACTACCATAGTTTTAAATGTTGATGTGAGGTCAATTTACATTCTCAATGAAAACAACTGATTACTTGTCATCTTGACTGCTATAATCTGCCTATTGTAGCCACTCCTATCAAAGATGATGCACTCACTATTCTTAAATCTGACCTTGTACCCCTTTTAGACAAGCTGCCCTATACTGATAAGGTTGTGTTTAAATCCAGATACATAATAAACATCTTAAATCTGTCTTTTGTCACCTTGTTTGGTATGGATAGAAATGGTGCGTTTGCCCATGATGGGAACCTTCTCATTATTTTCCATCTTCACCTCTGATTTGATTGAGTCATCAATATAATTGAACATCTCTTTGTTTCCACTCATGTGGTTGCTACAACCACTATTCAAGTACCATATTTCTTCATTACTTTGTTTTGCAATGTTGTATGTTACAAACAAGCTTCCACTTTTCTCATTCCTATTAGGTTCAGCCTCTTGTGTATGTGAGAAATATGAATTTTGCCTATTCATTTCATATTCTTTCTTTCTACACTCACTAGCATAGTGTCCATGCCTCTTGCAATAATAGCATTGGATGCTAGATTTCTCATACCTTTGTATAGAACCTCTTCTAGAAGTGTTGTTGCTCCTTCCTCTTCCTCTTCCATGTGACTCTTGATGGCTATGCCTTCCACCTTCTTGACCATTGCAAGTTCTTCCTCTTCCTCTATTGTTTGATCCTCTCTCCCTTCCTTTTACATTCACATTGGTCTTGAATGCTTGCTCATGGGAGGAGGTGGCTGACCTATTCAACCTTTGTTCATGAGTTTTCAAAGAACCGATTAACTCATCCATTGCATTTGCTTCAAATAATTTGACTTTTCTATTGCAACCACTATAAGTTCAAATCTAATTGGAAGGCTCCTCAACACCTTCTCAATGATTTCTATGATCTTCAAAGGTATCACCACATATTTTTTTTTATTTACAATGTTCATTTTTTTGTGAAGAAATCATTAATAGAGTCGTTCTCCTTCATTTGTAGGGTCTCAAAGTCTCTTCTTAAAAGTTGTAACTTGATAAGCTTCACCTTGTCACTCCTTTGATAGGCATTTTACAAAATGTCCCATGCTTGCTTAGAATTGACAACTACTGCTATCTTTGGGAAGATTGAATCAACAAATATCATTTGTATATAGTTGAATGTCTTGGCATCATTTCTCCTATTTTCCTTCAACACATTCCTTTGTGTTTGAGTTAATGTATTGAAGGCTGTCATGTTTGCAACCTCATTATATCCAACTGCAACCAACTTCCATAACTCTTGAGAGTTGAATATAGTTTTCATTTTTATGTTCCAGACATCATAGTTTTTTCTATCAAACATAGGGGCTATTATCATGACCCTAAACTTCCTGTTGCCATGTCTAAATTGACTCACAACCTGGCTGCTCTAATACCAGTGGTTGGAAATGCTTACAGCACTAATGGCTGTGGAAGGGAGAAAAAATAGCAAAAATATATAGGCCCGGCTGGGCAGAAAATAGACAACAAAAAAATAGAAACAGGGGAGGAGAGAGTATAGCAGAAAATGGTAGATTTATATCTATTAAAACGATTTAACACATCTATTACATAAACTAAATATTACAGCTACTCCTATTTGCAAATGACATACAATAAACATCAAAAGAAAGCTTTCCTTAATTGTTAGTGCTTTGTTTTATCTTCCCCTGTCTGCTATAATTGTGCTTCTTCCTTGGCTACAGACTGCTACTAGTCCTTTTTCTTTAGCTATGGACTGCTGGACTCCTTTCTCAAGCTCTGCTTTGCTCCCCTATTCTATTCCCCTGCTCTGCTGTCTTTTTCCAATCTGCTGCTCTGTTCTATTTTCTATTCTTCTGATGCTGCGTTCAAAATTCTTCTTTTCATTCTCTTTTTCTTTTTGTCTTTAACTAACTGCAATTGACAGCTGTCACACCTATAGCTAAAAATCCCTCCAAAAAGATTAAAAGGGCTCCGGATTTTGAATTTAAAAGGGGTGCATTTAATGACTGTAACTGTCAAATTCCACAGCTGGCTCTGGTATTAGGTAAGTGTCAAAAATAAAAATATTTTAACGGAGCTTGATAGCTCAGACGCATATGGAAAATATGAAACCCGACCATCTTGTTTTTACTAACCCTGAGTTGGCCACCTACCTCTTTTATAGAATGTTGTTAAATTTTCTGTATAATACTCTGTCTTAGTAGGGCTAACATGGTCACCGGAGGAAACAATTCTGGTTTGGGTCCTTGATTGACCCTTTCTTCCTGAAACGCTACAAATGCATCTCCTCTTATAATATTACTATGTGATTTATGAGAGGAAGCTGAATTACACGTTAGAGACTCATACATGTAAGACTGGGAGAGAGACCGTGGAAGAATACGGGCTATCTATCCATCAAAATTTTAGATTTTATGTAACTCGGGAGCTATACTTTTCAACCAATCGAGTTTCCATTCTTTTGGATTTTGATGGAATTGTTAAGGCCTTTTTGAAGCTGAACAGTGCCACTTAGTCTGTGTGCATATGGTAGGATTTTAATAATATTATTTTTGCATGTATTTTTCATGTTATATACAAATTGGATATTGACCAAGGCATATTGAAATGGTAAAAAATTGTTCAAACCATAGACTGAAGAGAACAAATCCGAATAGTCTAGTGACTCAAACGTTACCTCTTTTCACCCGTTATTTCTTGCCCTTACTATAAGGTTTGAGCAGAACTCATAACATATAGGGCCTTCGTTCAACCTGGAGACTGATGAAAAGTGACAAACATGATGGAAATCTACTTGCCTCCTATCACATATGGATAGTTAAGAACTGTTTTGATATTTTTAGGTATATGTAGCTTGATATACAAACGGTTTAAATTAAAATGCACAAACAATACTTAAGTATGTCTTCTTATGTATTCAATTTATGAAACTAGGAGTAAAGGTAACAATTTTGTCTGATAAAACTTTCATGGTTTTCATTCAAGTCCTAAGTCTACTATTTCATGGTTTGTACTCAAGTCCTAATTCTACTGCTTTAATTTCGGGCTTTTTACATAAAACATTTTCTTTGAACTTATATCGTTTGTAAACTTTTGAAGGTTTTGGTGCATGTGAAACATAACTAACTATATTACTTTCAATAGTATCATCAGTGGTTTCGATCTGAGGAACTGATTATGAAGTTTCATCTTATTCGAAGATTGCTTGCGTCAGATCTTGTACATAAAACTCATAAAATCCTTCTGCCTCTGCTTCATTTAGTATATCATAGAATGGATTAGTTTCAACAGCTTTCAAAAATTCAGCCATTTCTTTTCTTCAAGAAGTATGTGTATGCGAGATTTTTTATGATATCCCTTAGACGAGCAACAAAATAGGAGACAAAAATAATTGATTGATAGATATATGAGAATGCTCAAGAATGGTCTTTAAAAAGATATAAAACAATTAGAATTCTTTGAATGAATACTCAAGATTCTAAACAGAGTGGGCTTTTCCACTTTGAAGTTGGCTTCAGACTCAGACTCAATTTTTTCTAGACGTACTAGACTCAAATGTTTCAAATGCCTAAATGCATTCTGAATACTATTATTTATAAGAAGATATCACGTAATAGACGTACTATTATTTATGGTTCTGCCAAAAATATTTGCTTGGCGGTGCTTGTCACGTCCTTCCTTTACAACGCACTAACCCAACAAACCCACCAACCCATTTTGTTTTGCCACAACATTTGTCGATCATCTTAACAAATTTCTTGTTTTATAGTTTCTCCTATCTTTTGGATTCCTCCTAGGAGAGGGTCTATTGGTTGTTGGTTCATAGTTTTATAAATTATTCATTTTCCTACTCTTTCTCCTTCAAGCATAAAAAAGAAATTTTTCTAAGTACTACCATAAGGAGAGTAGTTATCAATAAAAGTTTCACCCATAAAGATATTTGTAGGAATGCTATTAAACTTAAAGAAATCACATAATAATTATTTACCTTGGATTTTTATTGGTTCTTGATGCTTGTAATATTTATATTCAAAATATTTTCCTTGAACATAAGGAGATGTATAGACTTGATGTTCTCTTAATCTTTCCCAGTTAAAAATAATTGCTTTTTTTCTCGAAAGAAAGGGAAGCCTTGATAACTATTTTGGCATTCAAGAGCTTTCCAATAATTTATATAAAGATGAATTGGGCATACCTACTATGTATAAGTTGAGTTATTTCGACCGGTTTTGGATCTTTGATGGTTGGAACTATTATACACAAGTTTAAGATGTGATAGATCTTGTAAAGATATTTATGTGAATTTTATAGGAAGTTCTTCTTCAAGTATAGGTTCCTTGTAGAATTCTTCTTATTGATATGTTGACCTTTCGTTCCATTGGTCAATCATGCATCTATTTTCAAAATCAAAACATTCATTTTCAAAGTTATCATCAAAATCTTCATCTACATAATTTTCAAATAAATAATCATTATTTGAAATTATTTATTTCATATTTCTTGATGATGTTCTTGATTTTCTCCATTCTGATTCCAATTTGAGAATTGAGATTGTAGGTTGTTTTTGAACTAGGTTTTCTTTTGGCAATAGGAAAATGGACTTATTTTATATCTAATGATCACTTGGTTTAAACAAGTGATCGAATTAGATTTGATTTGCTTATGGTCCTCTTACTATTGGAGGCATGTGGTGGACATTGGGGTGTGTTCCTATTTAAAAAATTCTTCTTCCTTCTCTTAGAGATCTTCATCTAGGTGGTCTTCTATTTCTTGCCTCACCCTCTTATTGCCTTATTGATAAGTAGGATGCATCATTGTAACTAGTTCTTCAAGATCATTGGCTATGTTATCTAAATCATCTTCACCTTGATCAATTTATTCATCAGTAATATCTTATTCAAGATCATCATTCATTGGTTCAAATGCATCATCCTTACGATAAAATTATTTATCTTCATCAATTATATCCCACCATGTTGTTGTGCTGTTAAAATATGCAAATTTTATAGATTTCTTCTTGCAAGTGTAGTTGTGAACAATGTGACTAGGTTGATGACAAGTATAGAATCTAATAGATTTAGACAGTGGACATGGAGTATGATGACAATGAATAAAAAGTATGCTTAGGTGTTGGATTTCATTAGGTATGAAAAATAATGTTTTAAAAGTTAAGCATTTGTGATAACACTTTGGTTTCATGTTAAATTGTTAAAACACCAAGTCTCTAAAGCAGTAGCCAGATTTCAAGAAATAACTTTTGGTATAAATTCAAAGTTTTGAAAATATAATAACATAATGGGAATAAGAGATTTAAAAATCTCATTATAGTTAAACCACCAACGGAATTCACTTTATATATATGTATGTGTGTACATATATGTATATATGTATATAATACTTATATATGTGTATATATGTGTGTGTGTGTTTATCTATGTGTGTTTGTGTGTGTACATATATATAAATACATATAGATACACACACACACACATATTAAAATTAAGGAAATTAAAATTAAGATTTTTAAATATTAAAGTTTTATGTAAGAAGAAAAAATATTGTTATATAATTGATGGATTGAATAAATATTGCATGGATATGGCTACTATTCCATTCATTTGAGGCTCTCAAATTCCACCACAAAACAATCACATGCATCCTATTACAAATCCAAAACCCTAATTATTTAACCACTCGAGTTGGCTCTAAGTTCATGGGAGTCTTTTAATTATTGTGCATTATCTAAAGAATCTACCAAACCTTAAAAAATTTTAACTAAGGCCTCATAATTCATTTAATTATGTTATGCACTCCCAATTACACATTAAATGTTGTAAGATCACATATTAGTTTTGATAGATTTTAAAATTTTATGAATAACCAAGGTTTACTGATTAAAGACTAAACCATTTTGTATTAAGACTTTTCTCATGTAGTTTCCTACTAACAATGCATGTACAGTATACTTGACTCAAATAATTTAACTCAAAGAAAAAATAGGGATCAATAATTGCAAATAAAGTATAAAGACAAAATCAAATAATAAGGATACAATAGTGATAAGTCATTAATTCAATCTAGGTGGGTCAATAATCATCACTCACTCTTACACACTTCAATAAAACTCAATCTCATACAAAGTAAAACATCAATAAATATCAATAGACATAGTCAAATACTCATACGATGAAACATTACAAATGAAATTTAAGCAATCAAAGAAGAAACTCTCTCTCTCTCTCTCTCTCTCTCTCTCTCTCTCTCTCTCTCTCTCTCTCTCTCTCTCTCTCTCTCTCTCTCTCTCTCTCTCTCTCTCTCTCTCTCTCTCTCTCTCTCTCTCCCTCTCTCTCTCCCCTCTCTCTCTCTCTCTCTCTCTCTCTCTCTCTCTCTCTCTCTCTCTCTCTCTCTGGTGTTTATTACTAGGATCTATGTACTTCCATCATTCAATCTATTTTACCCTATCCCCTATGTTGCTATTCATATACTACTCAGTGAGGGTGAAAGATATTATGCATCTACCTCAAACAAGAGAATGTAGATAGTCCATTAATATCAATATGGATAGAAAAATTCTAAGAACAAATGATAAAATACACCTATATTATGCATACCATTATTTTTAAGTGTAGAATAAAATCCTATTTTTTTACAAATAGATATACTAGAAACAAAGATTCAAAATAGAAAAATATAAAAATAAAAGTAAACAAACACAACAAAATATATTTGTCTATTCTACATAATCCATAAATCTAACTAATCAATAGTCAATTATTTATTTTAAATGGTTGTTTGTTAGGGATATAATAGGATGTAGCATAATCCTCCCTTTAAATAGGTCATCATCTTGATGATGTTATGAAAAATGAAACATGTCTAAAAATGGAATAAGTTCAGCAAAATATATCAAGCAAATAAATGAGGAAACAACACATGAAATTCATCTTAATCCTCCCAAGTGACACTATATTCATAATATTGGTCCATTAGACCTTGAATTCATAAATTTATCTATCACAAAATCTGATCTTACATGTTTCAATTATTTCAATTGGTTCTATTGTTACCCTTCCTAGATTCAGAACCTATAAATCATTCCAATCAAGTACATGTGAAGGATCAGTCACATATTTCTTCAAGTAGGACACATTAAAAACATTATGAATTTGCATTAATGTTAGTGCAAAATAAATTTTATATACAATAGGGTTAATCACTTCCAAAACATTTAAAGGTCGTGCATATCTAGGTAATAATTTCGTTGATTTGTAAATTTGATTGAGCTATTTTTTGTTTAACATGAAAAAAACTTTATCTCCAACTGAAAACTACCTTGTTGCTATTTTTAAATCACCATAGATTTTTTACTAATCATTGGCTTCAACAAACCTTTTTATAATTATTTTTACATATTCTTCCATTTGAGCAATCATTTTAGGTCCAAAAACCATTATATTTTCTAATTTATCTGAGTTAATAGATGTTTTTTAATTTCTTCCATAAAAATACTCAAAATGTGCCATTTTTAAAGCTAAATGGAATGATTTGTTATAGGAAAATTCAACTTATGAAATATATTCTTCTCACTTCTATTGTTGGTCCATGCAATACATCCTCAAAATATGCTCTAAAACATAATCTACTATTTTTATTTTCCCATATGTTTTAAAATAAAAGGTTGTACTAAAATTTAATTGATTTCACAATGCTTCATTAAGTGTTTAATAAAATCTCAAAATGATATGAGAGTATATATTAGAAATGATTTTCTCTAAAAATTTATGCAACCTATAAAATTATAAATTCCCTATATAAATATTTTTTAAGAACCAATGCATCATCTGTCAAATTTACTAGTATAAAATATGCCACCTTGGTTAGTTTGTCATGTACCACCAATATCATATCATGTCTATTTCTTGACATGGGTAGTCCTTAAAAAAATCCATATTGATAACTTTCCATTTCCTTTTTAGAATGTCATATGGGTACAATAACCCACCAAGATGAACTTGGTGTGCTTTCACTCATTAACATTATAAAAATATAGACGTAAAATTAGATACATATTTATTGATTCCATTCTATAAAGTCAATGGTTTAAACTCTACCATTAGCTTGGTCACCTAAGAATGGCCAAAATAAGGAGCATTATGCAAGTCCCTAAACATTGTAAGTCTCAAGTTTTATTTGTTTGGCACATACATCCTCCTGCTAAACATCATGTTTTCATCTTTCTAAAAATTAAAATTAATATATATCATCTTGAGGGTTTTATGCTAGAGCTTTCTTGACCTACTCATAGAATTCATCTCCTAGTGATAGTTTCAAAACATGATCTCAAAAAGTGATTATAATAATAGCCATTATTGTTAGGTAGCTTATACAATTAAAAGAATCAACAAATCTATTTTTTTACCTCTTATGTAGAGGATATCAAATTCATAATATTACAAAAACTCAAGCCATTTCTTTTGTCAAGTATTTGATTTATGTTGTGTGAAGATATAATTGAGTCCCAATTTATCAAGTACTAAGCTTAAAAGGTTTTCCAAACAAATAATGCATCTAAAACTTTAAACCATGGCCTATTCTAGCTAATTCCAAATCATGCTTAGAATAATTGGCTTCACAATGCTTCAGCTTTCTAGACTCATATGATACTACTGAGCCTTCTTGGAGTAATATTCCAACTAGACCATTCCCACAAGTAATTTTTACGAAAAAAAATCTATTAGGATTTGGAACATAAAACACTTAGGCAGATTAAGACTCTCTTTTAGAAACTAAAATACCTATTCACACTTTTTACTCCATAATCATTGCTTTCTCCATTGCAAAGAGGTGATAGGGTTATCAATATTGGAAAAAATGGGCATAAATTTTGTGTAATACCTTGAGAAACCCATACAACTATGCATCTCATGAATAATTTTTAATGCTATCATTCCATGATCAATTTTATCTTTGTTGTGTCCAAAGATATTACTTAACTTGAAATTAAATTCCCAAAACTTATTTTACCTTCTTGTGAAATAAAGCACAATTTGACAATTTTTTGTAGAGTTTATGTTTATGCAAACATCTCAAAACCAAACATAAATTCTCAAAATGTTATTATTCACTCTTGGAGTATTTATGAATACATTTTTGATAAGATTCATAATTTTTTCATGTGCATTCATTAGTCTGAAGGGTAGAACTATGAATTCATAATATCTATACCTCATTCTGAAATTAGTTTTAGGAATATCTTCTTCATTGATTCTTAACTTATGGTACTTTATTGTAAGGTGATTTTTTTGAAATATTATTGCACCTAGTATTTGATTGAAAATAACATCAATATGAAGCAAGCGATAAATGTTATTGATGTTTATCTTATTCAACATCCTATAGTTTATACATAGATGAAGAGTCCCATCCTTATTCTTAACAAACACCACTAGTGATGCCCATGGAAAAACACTAGATAAGATTATCCCTTTGGATATGATCTCATGAATTTGCGTTTCCAATTAGACTAAATTTATTGTTGTCATTCTATAGGGTGCCTTGGATTGACCCTCAAATCCATAGATTATATCAATTGTGAAGTAAAATTCTATTTGGAAGGTAATCCAGGTATATCTTCTAGAAATAAATCCTAAAATTCATGTAAAAATGGGTAGTATTCAATGGTAGGATATTTATGTTCTCCAACATCTACCTTAACCATCAATACCTTACCTCATTTACTTTGAGCCTTATTTAAGTAAATGAATTATATCTACTTTAAATTTTAACTCTTTCTTATCTCCTTGGATTTGAGTTTGATTCCTCAAATAATACAAACATTCCACCTTATTTTTGAAACAATCCATCTTTTCTCTATGCTTCCAAAACTAATTCACCCCTAATATCACATCATATGATCCTATTGTAGTTGAAAAAAAAGTATATTATGGTGGTGAAATCAGGGAATTCCACCTCTAAATCAACTAAGCTCTTATTTACTTTGACCCTATATTTATTTCCATACTACAATTCATGAATTTTACATACGCCCAAGTTTTTTAGGTAGTTTATTAACTAAACTAAGAGAAACTAAAAACTCAATAACTCCAATATCTATCAAATCAAAATAAAATGCTAAAATAGGGTACCTGACACTTCTATTGGATATATTTTAAACTCAACTCTATGATTGTAAACTACCACATGGGTATGTTGTTGGAAATTTCCATACTATGTGGATTAAGATGAAGGATTATTGAATTTACTTCTTGTCTTCTATTAAGGACAATATTTCATGCAATGATATCCCCCACAAGTAAAACATCCACCTAACGCTCATTTTTTCTAGGTGTGTTACCTCCTATGCTCCCTTCCTTGAACCCATTACTTGATTTCTCTTTCCCTGAATCATTATTAAAATCAAGATTATTATTTTTGAACCTATTTTTAAAATCCCCACCACACTTCCAATTCTTTTTTTTTTAATGTATTTTTTGGTTTTCCAAACTTTTTATTGATAATTACCTCTAACCTATACAAGTGATTTAATCTTCTAATCTTACTTCACAAATTTATAAAAGTCTTGATCCTTGGAATTAGGTCCATGCACATCCACTTTTCATCCAATTTGTGGCCTCAAACCCATGATAAAATTTATTATTAAAAAACATTGATATCTCTAGTATTGGGGAACATATTTGAAAAGTTTGGTAAATTGCTTCCAATACTTTATTACTAATAGCTCTCCTTATTTCATATTCCTAAAATATGCCAAATTTTTATTGAATTAGAGTTTTTGTAGCCACCAATCCTTTAATAATGTTACAAACTACTCCAAAGAGGTATTAGAGTATTTAAGCCTCATCTCTAACTTCTTGTTAGCCCACCAATTTTTTGCTTCACCAACCAATTGGTATGCTCACCATACCACTTTGGTCACCTCAGAGTAACCTAAATTTTTGAGTACTTTTTCATTTTTTTGAGCCACCCTTCAGCTCCATCTCCCAACACCATTTCATTAAATTTAAGTTGATTCACCTTTTTCATTTCACGTGCAAGTTCTTCATCCACATGAGCTCTTATAATTTGATGATCTTCAGTATGATCTTTCTCTTGGTCCTCATCATGACCAACATATTTTCCCCATTATCTTATTTCTCATCATGCCCATGTACTTATTGTTCAAGGGTTGATACTCTATCTCATGTCTCATTCAGGATTGCAAGGATTTGATTGAGCTTAGTGGCTTATTATTCTACGAACAGATTGAGATCCGATTTATGTTTCCTATTTCAAGTTTTTTCAATTTTTTACCTTGAATGTACCATTTTATCCCTCTAAAAATGAGGAGATTCAGGTCACGATTAGTGCAACCATTAGCCCTAAGTGTTTAAACCTACACTCTAATACCACATGTTAAAACCTTATAAATTTAAAGTTAAAATTTTCACACTTTTTTTTTAACTTAAAAAATATCAATAACTTTTTTTTACCTTAATGTAACATCAAATTAATCTTATAGTTTATATAACATATCACACATAATTTTACTATTTTCATGTTGAAATGAACTAAATATAAAAATTACAATTTTTGAACTAAACTTCACTAATTTACTCATATTTACATTTATTACATTAACTATTAGAAGGTTCCAGTGATGTAAAAATTCTAAGATTACACAATAGTAAATAACATCTGAAATAAAGGTACAACATACATCATTTCAAAAATAATGGCACAATAATAAAATAAGGGAATAACACAGTCTACCATATTATCTGCATTAATAAATACAACCACTACTAAAGTACAATATAATATATAATGAATGTGCACACATACCAATATTAACTGATGTGTAAGGAAATTAAATAAAATAATCTCAAAAATACAATAGTAAAATAGAGATACCATAAAATAATTTATCAAATAAAAATAGTAGTCATGAGTATATATCAATATAGGTTTAGATTCAATTATAGAAAGGTAGAACATCATTTGGGTACCTTTCCTCTAACAATAGACCATCACACCTACACATCTCCTTACCAAGAATGGCCCTTCACTTTACAAAGGGGTAGATAATGATGATGCATCACATGTAAACGTATAATCAATATTACATGCACCGTGTCATATAGACCTTAGGTACACCTCTATTAGTTATGACTTCAATCAAATACGTAAACTATAAATCACTGTGGGCTAATAACTTATATAAATATAACATTACTTTGACAATAATATTTTTATATTATTATCAGATTTTAAAACTTATGTCATAGTCCACGTCCTCCATACTCTCTTTTATACACACTATTATCACTTTATGTCATGTTAATCGATGATAAGTGATCATAAATAAGCACCCTACTTATCAATCATCACCCCTTAACAAGTGAGAGAAATAATAAAATAATTTATCACAAATCACAAATAAATCACACAAACAGTCCTCATAATAATAATAAACGTAGAATTGTCATAATGGCAAACAACATCAAACCAAATAGTTTTTCACACCAAATTGTCCATAAAGGATAGTGTACAAAATAATATGTTTATGAATTTAATTCAAGAGTTTGAATGAAAAATTAATCACAACTAGATTTAAATTGATTCTTAGACTTCTTATTCATTATCATCACATGCAGTCACATAAACAATTCATTTTGAAAAATGAAGTTTGTTTTATAATAATCACTTAATTCCCCGTTACTACAAAGTATCTGTATATTTATTACACATTCCAATGTCTCGTAATAGATTTTATCCAAACAATATTCCATGGTATTGTTTCAATTCTAGTTCAAAATATATCCAATTAGTGATTTATTTAAAACATAACCTACAACTCTGAATTTAGAGCCATTTTCCAATCGGGTTATCCAATCTGTTTAATAACTCCCGTATAAGCATCTTATTTTAAAGTTTACCACAAGAAGATAAGGTTTAAGTATCATGATCTTCTCTAAAAGATCTCAACTTGTTTGTCTCAAGTACTAATGAAAATATTGTCATATTTTATTCAACTTATCTCATTATAAACCTGTAAGTGATAGTAACGCCTCTCTCTCATATGTTTATAATGATTCCTTTAATCCTTGTAACCTAGTTGTAAATATCATACTTTTTCAAATAAACTAAAGGTCTTAATCAAAAATCCCAAATATTGTTTGTATTATTTTTTTAACAGTCAGTACATAATATGCAAATTTAGTTGTTTAATAACATAGATTAAAGGGTTAGAGTATAACTTCATATAAACAATATTAGTGATAAAGGACATCTATTTTGTTAAATTTTCAATCAATCTCAGCCATCATATAACAACTAAAACCGCATGTTAATATAGCAAAAACAATTTATATTAATATTTGATCAATCGATTTTAGCTACAGTGTGGTCACACTCAGCTGGGTTAAAACCATGATTAAAACCTCAAAATGAAATCCTTTTGATAACACCATTTACTTTCCAAGCAGTTCAATGATAATCCATATATGGTTATTTGAATTGATGCATTGATTTAGCAAAACAATCAACCAATCTATTTTGAGTGATGTACGTTTAATTATAACTACTTACAACCATATATATACATCAAACAACTACCATTTGTTTAATATAAACAAACTCGGTTTTATAATATAAGTATATTGAACATTAACTCTACAACATTCTCACTTCCAGGTCCATATGGGTGAGAGAAAGATTTTAATAAACAGAAAATCCCGATTTTATTTAACATCAGATGATAATCTAGACAATAATTTTCCATATTCAAGCAAGCATCTAAGTAATGCTCACAAACTCGAAGCATTTCAGATTTTATATCTCTATAGTTCTAGAAACAAGCCATAATCATGGATGGCTCAGAAAGCAGGATTTACCAACTTCATACTATTTTAAAACAACCCATAACTTATAACTTCAAACCCTCAAAATACAAACAAACCCTTCAATCTTTAAACTACGCCCATCTGATTTTTGAGGTTCGTAATTACAACTAGTATACTCCCCAATGTTATCGTCTCAGTTGACTAGTCTCACTCTTCTTCCAAATGTCATGCGCGCGTCCCTAATTTAGTCGTAATTCTCTCTTATATCCATTAATATCGTATCATATCCCAAAACTTTGGTGTCCACTTCATGCAACTCAAGTATGATTGCCGCATGGATATGACTATACTTCCATCCATTCGAGTGTCTCAATTTCCACCACAAGAAAACACATGCATCCAAACCTTAATACCTTTTTCCAACTTGAGTCTGGGTTGAATATTGTGGGAGTCTTTTAATTATTATGAATTATCCAAAGACTTTACCAATTAATAAAACCTTACCAACTTTCCCTTAATACCTCATAATACATGCAAGTGTGTTATGCACTCTTAATTAAACATTAAATTTTCTAAGACCACTAAGTGGTTTTGATGGCTTTTTAAAATGTTTTGAATAACCAGGGTTTACCGCTTAAAGACTAAACCATATTGTAATAATACTTAATTAACATAGTTTCCTACTAATGGTGTAGTTAGAGTATACTTAATTCAAATAATTAAACCAAAAGGAGTTTAAGGATGATCTTATGCATACTATCAAAAGAAGGACTAAAAACTACCAATGAACCACAATGACTAAAGCGAGTAATAAGGACACAAGAATGACAAGTCATTAATTCAATCCAGATGGTCAATTACCAAGACTCACTGCAACACTACAATAAAACTCAATCTTATATGAATTTAAACATCACTTAATAGTAATGCAAATAATCAAACACTCCAACTATGAAACTGAAATGAAATCTAAACAATCAAAGAAGACATCTTTCTCTCTCTCTATGATGGTTCTCAATAATCTCTATATACTTCCAGAATTCATGATTTGCCACCCTCTTCCATATAATTCTCTACATATTTACGACTTAGTGGGGATGAGATATATCATGTATCCACCTCAGTTTAGAGAATTTATAAATGATACAAATAACACTATATTATTCATGCCAAGATGTATAAGAGTATAATATAATCGTATACTAAAAAATAGAGATTCAAAATGGAAAACATTGTAGTCCAAGAAAAAAAAGACAAATGAATATACATGTTTATTCTACATAAACCAAAAAACTAATTAATCAATAGTCAATTGTTTGTTTAAAATAGTTTTTATTTGTTTAGGATAGCAAAGGATGTAACATAATGTATGTTTTCTATACACAACCATTAATATCTTAGCCTTACAAATATATTAGTGTGCATATATAGTGTTGATACTTTACCAATGTATATGGATCTTAGGTTAACAATTTAATAAATGAGCACTCTTAATAAACCAATCAATCGACCTTTGAGAGTATATCTATCAGGTTATACCTATAGTGGGTGGACTATGTAAGTTTGATTGAGGAGTTTTATTTTGAAAAAAAACTTGGTACCATTGTTGGGAAGGTGTCAAGTATTATAATCTCCAAAGGTTGGCTAAGATTTTTTACTTTCCTTGAGTAAAAATTCTAGTTTTCATATAAGTAAAATTTTTTGCTTTCCATAAGTAAAATTTCCATCTTTTTATCATAACACTTTCTTGTTTTCAATAGTTAATTTACTACTTTCTCAGTTAGATTTTATATTTATTTAAATTAGAATAGGTAAAATACAAAAATAAACCCCATTTTGAACTAACCTTGTGTAGGGCAAGGTAAAAAAACATAAAAAAGAAGGAAGTATTTGTATGTGATGTGAAATAAGTTAATTGGGAAGAATTATACATAAAATAATAATATTATCTATAGAATCAAAAGTTGGGATGTCACTTACAATAACAAAGATATCACTTGTATAAATAGAAGTATTTATTCCATCAATAGAAAATACCTGTAGCAATAGGGATATTACTTGTAGCAACAAAGATGTTTCATGTAGTGACTAACAAAATAATTATGCTTGATCTACACCAATTATTAGAAGCAAAAGAAGCTACAACAAAATATTTATTATCTAAACTATTAAAATATATTGAGAACAAAAGGCAAACGATTATTCATACCCCTGAGAAGGATGTCTTTGTACCATTTTAAAGAGTGCTTATTTGACCACACTATACTAAAAAATAATTATTAAGCTCCCATCACTCTCACCCAAACAAACATATGGAATTCAATTGACATTTAAATTTTAAATATAAACTTGAATTTTTAAAATACAAAATCAATGAATGAGTACCCTTGTGTGTTAGTGAAAACCGTATTTCCCTTTAAACTTGTTGGAGATGATGCTTCCTTGTTGAAGCATTGGAGAAAGGTGATTTTCACTGAAGCACTTGGAGAGTGGTTCTTTTTATTTAACCATGGAGTAATTGAGGGTGATAAATCATTAAATTTTTGTAACTATTCAATCACTTAGGTTGGCAAGAAAACAATTCCCAACCCACATAAATGTGGGGAGTAGTACACACAAACCAATAAACTATAAACTCTACTAATTTTAAGTTGTCACAGTGTGTATGTGCATGAATAAATACCATAGATCATGAGATCAGTTCATTTTATTGAACCATGGAGAGCTTGAAAGTGATTATCCCCTACATTTTTGTAATTATGCAATCATTTGGATTGGGAAGGCAAAAATTCTCAACCCACATTAATGTGTGGAGTAGTACACAAACTAGTAAACTATAAACTCTACCAATTATAAAATGGCATAGTGTGTATGTGCATGATATTTTATCATGGATCACAAATATGAAAGTTTTTATATGTGTATGAACTAGTATCACTCCCCCCAGATATGTACCAATTGATATAGAATGCTAGGCATCTATATGTTGAACTTTATAACCTATATATTGAATGTATGCATATTTGAGAGAAACTATAATGTTACACATTCCCATGCATACACACTCAAGTGTGTATGAATATCAACTTAAGTCTCTATAAATTAAGTGCATATGCATGACATATTCCATTATAATATATACTTATGTTCTAATATATGTCATGTAATTTAACTCATCTAATATCTGAATCATTCAAAATCTTTGAAATATACATTTTTTTCATTTAGCCTTATGTATCTATGAAAATCAACCTCTTGAGATGAGGGTTATAATATGTTCATATGAAATATAGCATCATGTATTTCATGTGAACATGTGAAGAGTATTACATCATAGTAAAGGCACATATGTAAGATAATTAATAGAGAGGATATAAGTGTCATGTATTGATAGATGTACTATTAAATCACATAGTATTAATTATCACTAAAAAGATAATTTAATAATACTATGTAGTAAAGGTGCATTATATGAATCATGGCACCACTCAATGTCTATAACCTCAACAAACACAATAAGATCAAGAGTTATTGTTACACATAATGCAAGGGGTTATATAAAGGTGACATGAAAACTTTTCAACAAACTAAGCCTAGGGCCACATGTAATGGACACAAACATGTCACAAATATTGGACATAAATATGTCACATCAAAAACCACCAAGGGCCACATGAAAGATACAAAAAATATGTCACAAACAAGGGACATAAATATGTCATATCAGAAGGGGCCAAGGGTTGCACACAATAGAAAATTAATTACTAGCCTATCATGTAAGATTAATAGCATCAATTAAACTTAGAATAAATAAATTTTAGTCTACACCATCCATATGTATCAATGTCACATCATATTATAATAGCATATCCATGTATCATAATACAATATATTAGTAACTAGAAAGACATGTAAGCAATAGACATATCTCAGCATGGTAGAGGTTATAAAATATATATAACCTATAGTAGTGAAACCCATGTAATAAGATGCCCTAAGATTGGAATGGATACTAAATGGAAGAAATATATATATATATATATATATATATATATATATATATATATATATATATATATATATATATCACCCTCATAAACCATGAAATAGATGTGTGCATAAAAATAGTACTCGATATACCAAAATTGTATTAAATAATAAGATTCAATAGTGTAAGTTAACATTCATTTCATGCTCAAGCCCCAATTTTGATTTTTATAATATTTTAAATGTTTTTTATTTTTTATTTTTGTATTTTTGAAATTTTTTAAATTTGAAAGTTCTAAATGATGATCCCATAAATGGGAGGACCATGTGGAATGCATGTATTATACAGCATTAGGATCACTTTTCATGGGTGAAAGGTACCTAATTTAATCATGTCATAATCTGATAATAAATCACATGTTTTATGGTAACTACCATGATCACTACTCATAAAATCCCATGTATGATGGGCTAACTCTATAAAAATGAGGAAAATTTTGGGTTTGATTTATAATAAGAAAATGTATCACTAGCTATGTTTACTTTGGATCAAACTAAACTATCTATGATACTAACTTAGTATGCACAATAGGAGATGAAAACCATTGTGAACCCTAAATAACTCTTTTATCTAATAGGAAATGAATAGTTTTATATCTAGTAGACTCAACTGCTCTCCTTGGAATTGGATGTATAAAATGATCTTGCATATGTATAAACATTGGTATATATATATATATATATATATATATATATATATATATATATATATATATATATATATATATAACCAATGTTTATACATATGCAAGATCATTTTATACATCCAATTCCAAGGAGAGCAGTTGAGTCTACTAGTTATAAAACTATTCATTTCCTTATTGATGCTTTATGGGTGTATCAACCAACTATTGTAGTGGTAAGGGTGGAGGAGGCTATACCACTAGATATAGAATATATTCATGTCATACATTTATAATTTTGACTAACTTATTTTAGTGTATGTACTTGAGACATAGATCCACTATCGATGGTGACACACGAATATTTTATGGATATCCTATCAACATGTCAAAGATTATGTTACTCTATAGGATAAATATTAGATTTGATAGTATATAAAATCCCACTTGAATAGGTAACATTGTGTGTCATATAGTATTATGTTTATGTCCATAAAAACCATTAAATGCCTTTTTATGTATCTTGTATATCATGTTATGTGTATCCAAGGGATTGAAAAAGTGTCAATATTTACACATTATCACTTGATGCATTTTTATCATGACACTATGTATTGGTTGTTCATTGATATTAGAACGTATGAATAGTAAATGTAAATTTGAATCATCATTACAAATCTCACTATCATCAATTATGATCAGAAGACATTTTGGTGAGGTGGTGACAAGTGTACCAATAATAAACTTTTACTATGTGATCATATGTCATAGATGGAGGATGCATTATACACACACACACACACACACACACACACACACACACACACACATATCATAATTTTGATGTATCACCTAATATTCTAATTTTCTAAATTTATTTTTAGTAATTTTTTAGGGTCACTACATAGGTCCATATCACCTAAAATTTTAGAAAGTAAATTATTTTATGGGTCATCTTGACAATTGTTTACAATAAGTTACTAGTTAACTATTCAATTTACCATATATATATATATATATATATATATATATATATATATATATATATATATATGATGTCATGGGTAACCATAAAATTATACTTTCAATAACTACCCCATGATATCAAATAAGCACCCAACAAGAAAAATCGAAAATTGAATGGAAGCATTTGTACCATAATTGAACAACTACAGCTGAATAATAACATTAAGTTGAAATTGATTAGCTATACTAAACAATAACATCCACATTACAAATAACAAGATAAATCAAATGACATAATCTACATTGTAATTGGTCAGCTAAATCGAACAATAACATCTATGTTGCAACCAATTGGGTACAACTAGATGGTAGAATCTTGGCTATAATCAAATAGTGTGGACTGTGGCATTCTAGGCTCTAACTGAAATTGAACTATAACATCCTTCCTCATCATGGCATTTGGTGGAAATAGTAAAAAGAGAGGCTAATTATCAATAAAATTAAGTATATTATCTTATTTTAAAGAGCCAATAAAAAATCTCACATAATCACAATGCACTCAAAATATAGTTACTTATTAATTTTATAGTTTGTATTGAATTTGATTTTAAATATTGACTAATATCAGAACATTTTACATGCATAAATCTCTATTGATCGTGATTATATCTCACAAGAAATAATTAATCATAATAACATGTCACCCCTTGAAGTTTATATTGATGATGACATGCCACCACTCGAAGATGTTCCTCTAGTTTTTCATGAAAATGATCATGAAACTCAACTACTAGAAGATATTTCCAGTTCTCATCAAACACCAAGTTTAGCTAAAAATTCTACTCATAAATATTTATAAAGAGAAGTAGATATATAATTGGAAGGTCCTTTAAGGTGGAATGGGCAACAAAATTTCACTTCATTGAATTTGTATAGCCTAAAAATGGTAATGATACTCTAATAAAATGTATATGTACAATATGTAGTTTAAAATAAGGAAAGGAATTCATAATGCAACTTAAGTTAGACACGATTGAGAAACATTATATAAAAATATATGTGATAGTGAAACACACAAATGGATAGACAAAAAGAACACATAGGTAAAAAAATTTAGAAGAATGCATGCATGTGAGATATACATGTGAGTATAAAAATGATAAGAAACGTTAAAAATATGTTATTGAGAAAGGAGGAATAATCGAAGATCAATTTGGAAAAGTTATGCAGACCCATCTAAAGGATAAATATATATAGTTCTCTATTGTATACCTCATTTTAGAAAAGATCAGACCTGTTTCTAATTTTTTTTATTATAATATTTTATTTCAATATAATGAATTTATTGATATTCCACAATCACATTGGTTAGATGGTAATGCTTGAGAAATGGAAAAATTTCTAGCAATTGTTGAGAAGGAGGATTTAAAAGAAAAACATCAAAATTCACTATTCATGTCATTGTTTATTAATGAGGTCATAAAAATTGACAAGACATCATGGGTTTGCATGCATGTTTATACTTTTGAGAACTATTCAAGGCAACCTCATCTATTAACAGTTCATAAAATGATATAAAATTTTAATGATAAAAACCTTCATAAATTGGTTGTATCTAATTTAAGAGATAAAGTTGGGATGGATGATTATGCAATAGTTACAAAGCTAGTGTGTGTTGGAGTTTATGGTGCATCAATAATGCAGGGGCATAGAAATAGTTCATGTGTTCAACTACAAATAATAATTATCTTGTATATGACTCTGATTCATTGCATGTCTCATAGGATGAATCTTGCATACATATTAAATTTTCTAATGTCATAAAAGTGGAAGAGCTCATTCGTGACTTACATGCTTATATGTCAAGCAGTACGAAAGGATTTTTGGAGTTCCAAAATTTTACAGTTGGAGTGACTAATGGTAAAAAACTACTGAAATATGTTGATACAAGATAGATTTATATGTATGAACCTACAGGCATAATTTTTTAATAATATCCATCATTATTAAGTTTTTATGTATAAATACCATAGGGAAGTTTACAAGGTAAAAGATTTTTTGTACCATTTAAAATATTTGGAAACATTGCTAACATTATGTAGAATTCTCCCAATTTTGAAGGATATGAATTGTTTAATGAAACATGCTTAGGATAGATCCTTTTATATTATTGACATCATATGGTTGAAAAAATGAGTATGTCAATGTCTACATATATTATACACTTCAAATGAAAAGTTTCAGGAACCTATTTGTAGCAGTTGGAAATTTTTGAAAGATTTTATGAATCATGAAATCAATTTGAAATTGAATATCAATTATCACCTTTATGTCATCATTAATGGCAAGGAGATACTAATGCGTACTTGTTACATAAGCCCTGATCTTGTGGGAGCTAAAACTGAAGAACTACCTATAACACGTATTCTATATGATATTTTTATATTTAAAATGTGGATGAAATTGAGTAGAATTTCACTAAACTTATCTACCAAGATCAGAGATCATTTTCAAAGGGATGATTTATTGGAGACCATGGTAGTTGTGAATTTTTTTGAATAGTGATAATAGTCAATAGCTGATTAATAATTTATTTTAAAAATACATGGGTTCTGTCATTAACAATTTCAATACATTTGTAGAGGTCAATGGAGTTAAAATTTAAAGGTACTTTGAGAATGAATTTACGGGCATTTCAATCAACATATTTTAAAAATACAATGGTTGAATAATATCACTATCTAAGTGAACCAATAAAAAATTGGGAAATTACACATCTATAGAAAAACTTTTATCCTAGTATCATCATGCAAGAAAGTATTAGTGAATATTTCTGATTATATGAACTTTTTCAAAAAATGATTTTGGTCTGGATGGAATATAAAAGAGTATTTAGTGAATTATTTTTCATTAAGTTAAAACTTTGAAACATATTGGATAAAAATTTAAAACCACATTTCACATTATGTTGTGGACATGTTTCCTTATGAAAGAGATTTGGAAACATGAAGTTCTTTAACTAAAAGAAGAGGCATCAATAATATAGTGACCAATAGACAAGATGTAAATAATGAAACTCAATATGCCACTAACAAGATAGATGCAAATGTCACTTACGATGAGCAAAATTGTGTAAGATTATTTCAACTACTCAAGTTTTAGTTGAATATTCATTATAATTAGTATATTCTAAAATCTAATTTCATATCATTTTTGATATTGTAAAACATTTGAAATATTTAATTCATTAAAATTGTTGATATCATTGTCATTTAAAATATTTATTCCATTCATCATGCAACTTTCCATTTTATTTAATTGGTTCTTCAAAATTTTAAATGGGAAATAATATTTTTGTATTTTTCTAATATGGTATTGTTAAATACACATTCTTATTACTTTTTAAGAAATTTAGATTTGATATTGTAGCACTATATCAATAGTTTTAACCTTAACTTTTAGCTTTAATATATGAATATTGAAATCAAATACAAAGGCACTAATAGAATACAACAAGCCTATTGAAAAACACGATGAAATTGAAAATAAAAAATATATTATTAAACCACTACATCATTATAGCTCCACATAAAAAAATTAAACTTGTCAAGATTCAACTATAGAAAAACAACCTAGGAAATACCTTCATCATTAAATTAGATTAAATTATCATCCAAAAACTACATATTTTACTTAGTTGTTATCAAAGAGACCAATGAAGTTTCCATTGACCATAAACAAATCATAATTATTTCATATATTCCACATCCATAATAATTATAGCTTTTTAAATATATACAACAATGATAATAATTAAACAAGATGAAATCACATCAAATTCAAATTCATGTTCAGTCCAAATCCATATAAGAAAATAATTTTAGTCCACATCACCTTGTTGTTTTAACTACATCAACTCAAAATATCTATGTAAGATGATAAATAAACCATAACTCAGTAAAACAAGAAAAAATGAACTTAATAAACTACTCTTTGTAAATTAAAATTTAACATTATCATTTCAAATTATTTTTTAAAGAACATAACATTATGTTTTGAAATATAATAATGAGTTTGTAACATCATAAAATTCAAATTCAAATTCATGCTCAATCCAAATCCATAGAAAAAAATAATTGCAGTCCACATCACCATGTTGTTTGAACTACATCAACTCATAATATGCATGTAAGATAATAAATGAACCACAACTCAATAAAACAAGAATAATTAGAACTTAATAAATTACTCTTTACAAATTGAAACTTAACATTTTCATTTCAAATTATTTCTTATAAACCATAACATTATCTTTTAAAATATAATAATGAGTTTGCAACATCATAAAATATCATTTTTTTGTAAAAGAAACTATAGCCACTTTATCACTACCATCTTCCACTTTGTTATTTCCCTCCTTATAAATCCCTTCCCACCCTTCCTCTATGCCATCCTTCAATATTCCTACCTTTTCAATATCCTTTGTAGAAAAATTAATATGAAAAAGGTTTTATTTTTTCATATTTTGCAACATCCCCTGTTGAAACAAGACTTGGATCAAAATCTATTTTCTACTTCAATAAAACATTAGGTTCCCATCCTTGCTCCTTAAATATTTTTTTGAGTGTGTTGTTCTTCTTATTTGATAAAACAAGCTTATCTTTGAATTGAATTGTAGAATATAAACATTTTCATGCATTTTTCAAATGCACATTGAAAACCTCAACTTACATTTTTAGTTTCTCATATTTTACCTAAAATTAAAAATGAAATATAATTAGATATGAAATACAACAACTATGACATATTTGATTAAAAAATATGATAAATTACCAAATATTTTTCCTTCTCGGCATTTGCAATAATGATAAGGTTTATGTATTTTACCCATTTATTAAAGTATTCTTAGGCTTTGGGATTTAAATTATCCAACCTTTTAATATAATACTCACAATATTATCATTGTAATTATTAAATATTAATACAAAATTAGATTTATTTTGACTAAACAAAGCATCAATATTTGTGGGTTTATGTTGAACTAATGAAAATAAATTCTCTCTCTGAGAGTGGTTGTGATAATGAGAATTTATTTATTTTATCAATACTTTCACCTGAAACTCTCAAACTAATACATTTTCAATCTCATCTACAAGTCCCCCCTTAGAATTTTAAATTAAACCTTTTGATAATAAATTATTCAATAAAAAATTAGTCATGCCATCCTCTAACAAGTCAACATGGTCTATACCTAGTGGGGTGGAGGTTAAAAGGTACAAGGTTCCTTTGGAGTAGTTACATATGAAACTTAAATAAAATCATGGGGATTGAAATCCCTACCATTGAGTTCTTCACTTTCAATCCATAGATATTCCTCATCAAGATCAATTTATTGCAAACATGTTAATCCCTATGTGCTAAAGAGACCTCCAATAGAGAAATTAAGAAAATCAAAACCTAAAAATTGTAGTGATCTTTTACTAGGTTCTCGAAATGAAATATTATTCCCCCTTGTGGGAACTAAGTTTGGTGGCAGTGGCAGCAGCATAATTTTCCTCAGAGATTGATGGTGCCCTATAAAAATAAATGATATTATAAAAATGATAAATTTAAAAAACCAAACTCAATGCTAATTTTAAATTAAACATTTAGTACTTGTAGTTGGAGAGAGTATGTCCTGCAATCTACATGTCATTTAGAGTGATGATGGTAGTTTGAGTTGCAATAGGCAATCATATAGTCAATTAAATATATAATCTAAGAAACTTCAACTAAAAAACCAAAATATAGAATGTAAAAAACTTTGAACAGATGGTCAAGAACACACTAGCACATGAAATGTTAGGGTTTGTTGAGGTTGTTCAAGGTCAAGTTCAACCGATTCTAAGTCAACTTAAAAAATTTAAAAATAAATAAGATAATGGAAACTTGAGATTTAAAATTTTGTGATGCATTTATTATTTAAATTTATAAATATGAAAACTCCCATGTGGAGATGATCCAAAAGAAACTCTTAGATATTTAGAAATACGAAAAGAATGGAATGATGATTCTACATAATCAGAATCTGTAGAACCTTATGGGTCATGATGCCATCTTGAATCAGCTTATTTTCATGTCATAAATGTATGAAATCTTAAATTTAACAAGAAAATAAATATTAAGCTTCAAATTTGTAACAATTTATAAACTTAACCATTCAGGTGATTCATTTTAATGCTAAACTAACCTCCTACTCATCAATAAACAAAGTATTTGTGCTCATTTTTGGATGAATCACAATTGGAATCAATTTTATCTAAATTTCATATAAAGAATAATAGTACAAGGTCACAATAAAACTATAATATAAAATTTTAAAACTCAAATTGGTATAAGCATAATTTAATTCTAATCTAATCCTAGAGGAAATAAATGTACACGAGTCATATCACAAATATGAAAGAGTAAGAAGAATGTAAACAACAGCCTAAAAGTGTGTTGGAATTATATATATTAAAATGGGGTGAATCAATGACCTTAAATCATTTACTCAATTTCACTTATCATCCATGAAGCATTCATTCACATACATACATTAACCAATGCATAAACAAACATCTACAAAAGCATACAACATAAGAACATAAAAGATATGTGGGAAACTCTAATGAGGTATAAAACCCACTAAAACATATATTTTAATATATTCCTATAAAAAATGGATCAATATTTAGTGAGGCACCAACCCCATAAGGAGCACCAACTCCTCACTAGTCAAGCACCAACTCAACTAGTCTTTTAGCAAGCAACAACTTATAAGGAGGCACCAATCCCCTAGGTAACTCAATAACAAATAAATTACCTAGAACTTTTGGAAACCTTTTGACACTTATTTCTCACTCAACTGATGATGACTACCTTCTTTTTCTCTTCACAGTCTTATTTCTCTCTCAAATAGCCTATTAGGCCTCTTCACTCAACTAGCCCACTTCTTGGCAGAATTAGGTCAAATAAACTTTATCATTATATATATAATCACTATTATAACCTCATTACATATTAAACACACCTATATAATTTTATTTAATCCCTTTACCTGGTTTTCAAATCTATATATCATTCATTCATTCTTGAAATATTCTAACTAGTCAGATTAGGCCTATTAGACCTTCTTTATATACTTGACTCTTGTTCTCACCCATATTAGTCAGACACAAACCTATCCATAATTTTATCACCCTTGTAATGTATAAAAAAAAATTCATAATTGAAACACCCACTACATATGTTAGTCAATACTCATAAGGATCAAAACCACCATTAGGCTTAATAGAGACCTAATGTAATTAGGTCTTTTCAAAGCACATGTTTTACCTTGACTACCTTGGAACAACTTGAGCCTCCGTAAATGGATTAAAAAATTCATAAATTATTTTATTATACCCATAATAATCTCACATTATGTCCTTAACTCCATTTATCTCATTTCACTCCTTAAACCATGTCATTAGGCCTTCTTACTGCCACAAAGTTTGCTTTGAAGATCTAGAGCATACACTTAACTTTGAAACATAAACCAATCAAAAAATCATGTGTATAACCTCCATGAGCTAATATTAATCATAATTTACATTATAATACACCATATTATTAATAATACCTCAAACTAATCACTTTCATATGCTCACTCAGAACTACAAACAGGCTTCAAAACCTAGTCAAGAACCTTTGACTTTTCACACCTTCATAGAAATTTATAATGAAGATAAATGTATTAAAATTAATATATGAAACCTATAAAACAAATTAATGTTTATTTTATTCCTAAATTTTGGACATACTGACTAAGGAACATCAATCTCACTCATACACAAATAATTGCTTGTAACTCCAAAAACATAGTTATGAAAATAAAGACTTAGAACACCTATGTGAACACTTTTATGAAGTTAAAATAGTTTTATATGATCTTTAATCATCCTTATATATATATATATATATATATATATATATATATATATATATATATATATATATATATATATATATATATATATATATATATATATATATATATATATATATATATATATATATATATATTACAAGTTTCAATATTAATATTGGTCTTATAGACCAATCTCATGTCTTCACCCTACATAGACCTCACCGTGTTAGATAGGTCGATTTGAGAAAAATGATTTGATTTTATATGAGAATATTTAAAACTTATATTCAAATGGTATATGTGATATATCTATTTAAAAATAACTCATAAATTTGGATCCATTCTTAATCCATTACAACCCATCCCTAATCTCATTCTCACTTCTGCCTAGTTTTCTCACTATCTTCCTCATTAGGCCTATATAGCAATAGGTAAAATTTCATGATCATTTTATCATATTTAACATATAAAAACTACTCAAAAAATTATATGAGAAAAAACTACATGTCTTTCACATCATCCTCCAATCATTTTCATGCTTTGACCTAGTCAACCCTACCTACTACATCAAAAATCTAAGAAATAAGGGGTTTCCTGTAGCTTCCACTCACTCTTATAAGATACCAATACCACAAAAAGAAACATATAAAATTATTCTATAATTTTAAATCATTAAACTAGGTCAACCAAACCATTATGATCTATTTCCAACAATATCTTCCATATCAGGTCATTATGAGGGTTTAGACTGCCTTCCATTCTTAGCAATCATTCATAAAGGATTGCCCCTAAAATCAAAAAACAATGATAATAAATTTTATTTATGAACCTTACCCAACTACCATGAACTTATTTTATCCTCATGAAAAGTTTTCACGCGCCAATGAGCATAATAAAATCCTTCTCAAGTCTACAATACCTCATTTTGTTCATACAGAAAAACTCAACACCAATTTTCATGATTTCTCCTTCAGACTTTGACCTCAAACTTGGTAAAAAAACTTAATAAAATGTCTCACACATATAAAAATTCTATTAATATCTCTATCCCCTTGTAAAATGAAATTGACCCCTCATTAGGCCACACTAGGTCTCTTTGTGTATTAGGCCTACACCTGTAAGTCATTTTTAGAACTTGAACACACCTTGAGCCCTATTGAACTAATCTCAATAAATAATACTCATATCATACAACCTCATATAATTATCACACACTACCATTATTCTTCTTAAAATTCTCATACTTCTCACTTCATCATGCTACCAAGTTTATGCCTTCTCACTAGGTCTCTTCATACAAAGACTAAGCCAAGAATTGATCTAGAAACCTCCTCTAAAAACTTGTATACCTTATACACATGTTTACATAGTGTCAAACATCTTCTCACATTCTCTACCAATGATATGCATTCATGATAATAACTCAAGACTCCTCATTAGGTTAGGGAGAGTCTCATACTAGTCTAATTGCATGTTTAGGATTAAGACCATACCCTTGAATGTTTAACGTGAAATTTTCTAAAGTATTTAAACACTTCATATGAATTCTTGGTCATTCTTAAACATCCACTCATATTTGTGTGTATCCATCTTACCATACCACCATCTTCACACACATGCTCATGATATAACAATACTTCTTAAGCCTAGTGCTCAAAAGTATGCTTACCTTATGTCTTGATCATGACCTTGACATGTCATCAACCTCAAAAGAATTACCAGGTTGACATCAAATTATCTCTCAATAGATAGATAATAGGTTTCATTCAAATTCTCTTTTTTCACTTTATCTCTTGGTTTCTTTGTCACATACCTTGCATCTTCACAAGAACATCTCTAAGACATCAATGATACTCACAAACCTTTGACATCAATGCCACAATACCAACAACAGGAACATACCTCAACAAAGGCAATGTCTACTGGTCTTCCCTATAACACTATTATTGCAAGGAAAAATTGAACCATTACTCTCAGAAATGGGTCATATATGTTATCAACATGGAGGCCCCTTTTTTGACTATATACTACAAAATTGAAAAAATATAATGAGTGAAACTAATGACAAATTAAAAAAAGTTTTAATTTCAATGAATTAGTGAAACTGATGATAAATTAAAAAACTTTAATTTTAAATATGAAAAATGGATATACATATTAGTTTAACTGATCAACAAGTTGAAATTAAAATCCAAATATTTCTTGCCTTCATCAATCAACATTGCTTTTGGGGTTATAGGGTTGACATTGTGGAATGAAATCCCTATCAAATTATAGATGTCAAAAATGAGGTACCAAATTATATTAATTTGGAATCGATGTTTACTTTCAACCTCATCTCACTAGTGTCATAGTAAGACATTAGTGATTTCAACAAGGTAGTGCCGATTTCATATTGTGGCATGTACACAAGGCCCTCAAAGCTAAATTTGGAAAACTTATTGTTAAATGTGTCTATCTATTTTAATAACTTCAAAATATTAAGTCATAATACATTTTTGAAAATGTATTTTCATGTTGAATCTATGGCATTAGAGTAGGTGAATGTGTTTGGTTGATAGAGAGGGTGAATCATTGTGTGTGGTTGGTGTGGTAGGTTAATAATTGTATAATACATGAGGGGGAATGAGAAAATGATTCTATAAAATGGTTAAAATGAGGTAAAATATGGGTATTTGTAATTTAACGGTAGTAAATAAGGCTCTTAATTTTAATAGCTATACTAGCTAGTATACTGGAAGCATGGGTCATCTGGGTGCATCAAATAAGTAACATGTAGTAGAATGATATATATGTTAATCGATTGCACCATCCGATAGATAAATCCTATTAGCACCATCTGAGAGCACCATTAGAGTGTAACTTTCTACAACAATATTTAGTATCACTGTTTGATATCACCATTCAATAACACCATTCGATAACATTGTTTAGAAACACCATTCGCTAGTGCCATTCAGTGGTGTTTTCATGGTGCCATCAAACATTAGTATGGAAAAACAAAAAATTAGAACACTCGCCTCTCCTAAGTATCCTTGTATTGGATTTTCTACCATACATATTAAATTTTCCATGCTTGCAAAATAATTTTCCACAGATTCACCAACAAATTCTAAGGAGTTTTTCGATGGGGGCTCTTAAAATTTACCCTACTTTCATCTCATTATTATTATTAAAAATAGTAATTGAGTACTTTCAACTTATGATTTTAATTTCTCTATGGTCTATATTCTTATTTAGGTGTATTCAACTCAATAATTTTTTCATCAATAAAATCTTGTATCTTATTTCTTAATTTGAATATTTTTTTCATCAAATGTCCCATAATTTGATGATAGTCACAATAGCCATTTCTATCATAGTTATGTCTTTTAAGAATTTTTAGATCAATCACTTGTGGAAGATGAAGAGTGATAAGTTTGTACTCAAGTAAATTCTATAATAATATATGAGGAGGTCATGGTAATATAAAAAATTGCTTCTTTGGTGTTGCTTAAAATTGAATTAAATATGAAGGTTTTCATATTGCATTAACTATCATCTTTACCTTTTTACTTATGTTAGTTAGTTTGTAATTATATCTTGGATTGATTATAGACTTAGTTGATGAATTAGATTTAGAAGAAGGTATGTATTTGAGTTAGAAACCCTAATAGTATAAAACCTAAAATTTGAATTGAGATTACTAAATATGAAATTTAAGAATGAATCTAAATGTAAAAGCCTTAAATAGATTTCAATGATTTGGTAAGTGGAATATTATAAATATAGTAAGTATAAAAAATGGATAATTACTTAGTATTTTTTATTGATTCTCTAACTATGACTAACTTATGATAGTGGAAAATAGATTTAGTTGGGACTGTGAGTCATCCAAATCTATAAATGTGTTTCTATTTATGTAGGGTTAGTTGCATCAACTTTGGGTTGGTATCGACTATGCATATTGACACAGTTTTTGATAGGGATTTGTGTATAAAAATGGGCATGTGACCATATGGTAAACTTTTCATGTCTTTTAATGTTATGTATGTGAAATGTTGAACCCTAATGTTATGCACAACTCTGTAAAAAAAATCCCTTCAACTTGAAACACTATGTGGGCTTGTGAGGAATAAAAACATGTAAAACATGGGAAAGGGTAATGGGTTAAGATTACCTAAAATCACCCCTATTTATTATTTATCACTACCTATGCACTTGATATCCAAGGAGGGAAATCAAGCCACATTTAGTTCTTCCATCTAGTATGATTGTGTATTTTTGCTCCTTTACTATATGAATGCAACTAATTTGGATTTTATACTTGATAATGCTTACTTTGAGTTTTTTTTAATGATTTAGACTTCACTTATGATTATTACTAGTGATAGGTTTACAAATTAGGATGAATATGTATTTATTATTAATGCCCAATAGTGTATAGGTGTGTACTAGATAAGTGCTTAGTTACCTATTAAGTGACACCTTTATTTGTATATATATGAGATTATTTGAGTAATTTATCATGCCACCAACATGTTAGGACAATGTTCTAAACATAAATGATTATTTTATTTTTAAAATTAGTTATTGATGGGAGACGGTAGATATCGATGCCTGCACATGTCAGTACTAGTCTTCAATACTAACCCAATTTAACATTAGGAACCCATGCACCAGAGGACTAAATTGAGCAACTGTGAATGCATATTCATGATAGTATGCAAGTTTTAAATAGACAATAAGGTTCTTTTAGATGTGTAACTACTAAAAACATATTAGAATGGTAAAAATCATAATCTAGCATGTGGGTGTGATATAATTGTGGGTAGTTACTATATGTTTGCATGAAATGTATGCATGGTAAATGTATTTCAATATATTCATTGTCAACTAATTAATAATACATTTTGGTATTTATAAATGAACCCCTTTTATTATGGTAATGTAAGTTAGAAATTAAAAGGAAAAGTTATACCTTAGTTTATACAACACACTTTGTCTTTGATAGGAAGGTCTAATTTTTCAAGTGACTTAAAATAAAAAATTGCCACAAACATATGATATTCAATGTCCATAAATTGAAATTTGATGTTCGAACATGAAATTTTAAAATTAAACATCAAAGGATTAGTACACATATGTGTTGGTTAAAATAATTTTTCCCTTGTATCAATTTGGAGATGATGCTTCCTTATTAAAGCATTAGATAAAAGTTATTTTTAATAAATCACTTGGAGATTTCTTCCTCTTGGTGAACCATCAGAATATGGATGTTGATAAAAACCCATTTTTTTGTAACTATGCAAGCCATTGATTTAGGAATAAAACATGCCATAACCCTCATAAATTTGGGGAGAAATACATAATTTAGTAACAAAAATAACAACTCGTATTTGATAAATATTGGAACCACATTATGGGTTTTATATAAAAAACATCATGGCCATTCATAATTATTAAACCTCAAGGTTGATCACTACTATGTGTAGATTGACAATGTGTTTTGCATAAACCATCTGCAATAGTGCTCATTACAAATGAGTATATGTGCACGAATTAGTATGGTGGCTCTCTAGAACTATGACAACTATAAACTATCATAGTATGTATGTGCATGAACTAGTATCATTCCTCATGAATCTAAAAGTGTGTATGTGTGCACCAATTAGTATCATGCCCCCATTATTTATTCCAATTGATATATAAATTTATGCATCTATATGATGAATTTGAGAGACGGTGTATCAAATTTATGTATATGTGTAAACCTATAATTCCTATTCCCATATATTTTATAAAGATTTCCATGCATATGCACCCAAGTTTCTATGACTCTATACTCAAGTTTTTTAAAAATTTATCACATATCATTTACATATGCCCCCATAATATATATTAGCGTGCAAATATATATCATGTGATTGAACTCATCATATATCTAAAAAATAATGAATCACTAAAATCTTATTTTATATTCATGGAAGCATATGTATATATGAAAAGCCCACTTCAAATCCCCCTTTTCAAATAGTGTAATTGTCTTGTAATTTACTCATATTAAAATAATCATTAACTATATCATGTCATCTATAAATATAATATCATGTATAATCATGTGAACATGGCAAGTGTTTGTAATCATAGTAATGTATATGTTAATCAAGGCATGTATATAATATATGTAATGCATTGAATATAAACATGTAATAATAACCATCACTTAAAACATAATAGAATATGAATATGAAATAAAGGTGCATGATATGAATAATGTCACCACTCAATGTTAACAACCTCAAAAAATATAATGAGCTCAACAAGATCAAGATTTAGTGTCATAGATCAAGCCAAGGGCCATATACAAGGGACATGAAAATGTTGAAACAAATAAAGGAGATAAATATTTTACATCAAATAATGTCAAAGGCCATATAATAGACAAGTGATTACTAGACTTTTATGCAAGATAAATAACATCAATGAAGCATAACACAAGTAAATATTAGTCTATACCATTCATATGTGTCAATTTCCTAACATAGTATAATAGCTTAACCATATAGCACTATATAATATGTGAGTAAATATTAAGACATGGATATGAAATATAGGTAAATAAACATGGTATAAGGTTATAAAAATAAATAGTGGAAGTTTTGTAAAAATATGCCCCTAGTATTGGCATGGCCACTAGGTAGAGGAATGTCAACATCTATATGTCCATGTGTAACATGTGTGTCCTATATCTCACTAATAGACTATGAAATGCATACATGTATGAAAATAATAATATATATACTAAACATGTGATGAATAACATGATTAAATAGTGTAATCTAGAAATCATGTCATGCTCATGTCATGATATTATTTTTTTTTCATATTTTGAATGTTTTTAAATTTTTGAATTATTTGATTTTTTGTTATTTTTTAAATATTATATATTAGTGTTCATAAATTAGTGATTAGTTTATCCTAATTATATTGAATTTGATATATCATGGCTTATCCTTGATATGATGTAAATATATTTCCTCTTCTTCTACTATCTTTGATTATTCATATTTTTTCTTATTATTATACTTCAAAAACAATCCTTTTGATGAGTACCATTGCAATCATGTTGAATCCTAGATTTATTTTATTCATGTAACAATTAAATATATCTATCTATTTTATGCATTGTGTCATGAATCATGTATAAACATTCCAAACTTAATGTGAGTGTCAACTAGATAGTGTATAAAGTGTGACCCATATGCATGTATCAATAACCTTTGGAATATAAAAAATAAATATTGTAATATGACCAAGTAATATACCATGATGTAGATTAAATAAACCTTTAATGTTAATCCCAAAGTGTCATATGAATGTGACACCTCACATATTTTAGAGTTTGGATTTATCAATCTAAATTTGTTTCCAATGATAACCTTCTATATATTTTATAATAGCTAGAATATCCTTCCAAGGATGTTTATAACTTTTATGTGTTACATCTATGTGTGGAGTTATGTTATAATATATGAATGAGTGTTCTTGATGATGTTGTGTCACTTTGATGGTGCATTCATTATTTTATCATTAAATATTTTTTTATAATGCATTACAATGACATCTGCCATGTATTATATATCTGAGATGTTGTCAATTTTGGATAATGCAAATGAAAAGGTCAAGATCACATGAGGAAGATCTTGTACACACCAAAATGTTTTTGTAGAAAACTGAAATCACTCAAAGTCAATATTTCAAGAGATAAAAAGAAAGTGGAGCAAAACCCAATCTTTCATTAAGTTTAAAATATCTCAAATGACATGAGTACATATATAAAAGTAAGAAAGTAACTCCTCCACAAAAGGTGGTATACAGACCCCCAAAAATTGAAAAGTAATTCCTCCTCAAAAGGTGGTTGGCAGGGCTAGGAATAGATGAGTAACTCCCATACCCAAAATAGTTAGTCAAGGGAGTTACTTCCTAGTCACCCAGTCAACCTGCACACAAAAACAAGTTTCTCCATGAAATTAGGAAAACTCTAAGTGTGGGAAAAATCCCATAATAAATAAATATGTGAAAAAATAAAACCCCTACTCTAACACCCCCATAAGCATAGCGTAGGTGGGCAATGTAAAAAATAAATGGATAATAGCAACTAGACCTGATGAGGTACCCATGTACAAATTAATCTCTCATAAAATAGACAAAAGTAAAAAACACATAGGAAACCCCCCCTTCCCCCCCCCCCCCCCCCCCCCAACCAACAAAAAAAAAAGAGAGAGAGACATAGAAGAAGAGAAGAGGATAGGACCCCCTTGAAAATGATGTTATTTTTGATGTAGACTATAACCAAAGAAGATCTCGTATATGAATTAACTTTCTCTTAGTGAAGGGTTTGGTATAGATATATTCAACTTTCTTTGAAGACTAAAATAATCTCAAGTTGATGACCTGGACATGAATAAGCTCCCAGATAAAATGCATGTGAATCTTATTGTGTTCGGCTCGTTGGTGTTGAACTAGATTTTTACATATCTCTATAGTACTCTAGTTATCATAATAGATGATAGTGGGCTACTTCAATGCGATGCCAAACTTAGATAGAATCCCATGAATCCAAATAGCCTTAGTGGATGTGTTAATATCTCCCCTATACTTGCCTCTATGGATGATATATCAATAACATTTTTATTCTTGATAGACCAACTGATAATACTAGAACCTAAAAAAAATAGTACCCTAAAGTGGACTTATGATTCTAAGTATCATCTGCCCAATATAAATTTATAAAACAAACCAAGTCAAATTCTTTCCCAAATCTATAATGAATCCCAAATTTTTAAGAGACCTAAATTTAGTGAAAAATATTCTTAACTACTTTCTAGTGTAGCTTATTGGGTTCTTGCATGAATCTAGAGACAATTCCCACTACATATGAAATATTGGGCCTAGTTTGAGTTATATAAATAAGGTTGCCAATAAGTTATCGATACTAACTGGCATCAATTAAAGGTGTATAATAGTCAGCCTCAACATTTACTACTAATAGAAATGGATTAGAAGATGGCTTACATTCAGCCATGTGAAATTGAGCCAAAGATCAAAAGCATACTTGGGTTGTACAAGCGAATTCCCTGAATTGGATATTGAAATTTTGATGCCAAGAAAGTAATTCTATCATGTCAAATTTGTCTTATATATTTATCTTCACCATTGTAATAGATGATGAGAAACTCCTAGTGATTAAAATATCATCAACTTAAAGGACCACTATTAGTAAATAATCATCCTACCATAATAAGTATACATTAGGCTCTAAATGATACCTAGTGAATCATAAATTAAGGAGGAAGGAATCCATCTTAGCATACCAAGCTCGAGGGGCTTTTTTAAGGCCATAGATGGATTTCCTAAGTCTACAAACTAAGGATGAATTTTGAATAACCCCAATTGGTTGTTTGATGTAGATCTCCTCCTCAAGGTCTCTGTGAAGAAAGGAACTCTTCACATCCAGCTAATGCACATCCCAACCATGTGTTGTAGCTATATCTAGTGTGAGTTGGATCGAAGTCATTTTTACAGTAGGTGAAAAATTATATGAGTAGTCAATGATAGATACTTTTGAAAAAATTGTGGATACCAATATCACTTTGTACTTATCAACTGACCCATCTACTGCAAACTTGGTCTGATATATCCACCTACATCAAAACATCTTCCTTCCCTTAGGAAGTGAATTCAAATCCCAAGTGTGATTTTTGATTAAGGATGAATATTATTCCTACATAGAACTATCCCACTCAAGTATGCCTAAAGCCTCTCAAAATGTTTTTGGATTTGAAACTAAAGAAAATAAGGCATATTGACTACTTTGATAATCTACCTAAGTACATATGTCATCTATTGGATCCCCTGCCCAAGTACCTACACTCTAAAGTGTTTATTTGGCCCAAAGGGGCCCAAAAGTGGGTAAGTTAGGTGATGACTCCTCATACTTTAAAACATGAATATTGGTAGACGTATAAGACTCCCCATCACTACCCTCATTGTTAGAATGAAAAGAAGAAAAAGAATATCCTAGCTTAGGAGCCTACTTTGAATGATCTAAGTCAGAATAAGAATCATCAAGTGTAAGTGAATCCAATTAAAGAAAATAAGTGTTTAGTGTTGTGTCTTTAGGTCACTCCTAAAATTGAATGCTTCTCTCTATGAAAAAATCATGTGTGGTTTGATGTAGAAGGCAGTACTCCTTGACACCATCTAAATAACCTACAAATATGTAAGGCTTAGACTGAGGTTCCATATCTTATTTGATATATGATCCATAAATAGAGATATAAAAACTCTAAAGTTCTTAACTTCAAGTTTCCTTCCATTCCAAGCTTTAAAGGGTGTTATGCCTTTAAAATCTTTATGAGGAACCTTATTTTGAATATAACAAGCACAATTAATGGATTCAACCTAATACTAAGGTGTTAAGGACTTAGAGTGAATCATATAGCTATCCATATCTTTCAAGGATCCATTCTTATGTTCTTCAACTTTATTCTATGAAGGATTATAAGTAATTATCCAGTGTAAATCAATCCCCTCTATTGTGCAAAATTGATCAAATCTATTTTTGACATATTCATCTCCACTATTAATTTGAAGAACCTTGATGTATTTCTCAGATTGTTTCTCAGTAAGTGCCTTGAAGTCTTTAAAATATTCAAACACTTCAATTTTTTTTAAGTAATTATACCCATGTATATCTCAAGAAATCATCAATGAAATTGATAATGTACTTATCCCTTGTAAAAGTAGACTAGGAAAAGGCCTAGATACATCAATGTGTACTAACTCCAATTCTTGTGAAGCCCTCCAAGATTTTCCTTTGTCAAATTTTGCTTTAGGATGATTTTCAAGAGAGAAACACTCACAACATCCCTTATAGAATTAGACTCCAGGAAATCCTATGACCATGTCATTTTTACTAAGTTGTTAAATGTAGTGGTAGTTAAGGTGGCCAAACCACTCATGTCGTAATTGCTAACTCTATTTGAATGAGTTAGTAATGTAATTAGAGAAGAATCAAGTGAAAAATGTGAGAAGGCGTATAAATTGGATTGGTGATTTTCCTTACTCACTACCACTATATAATCACTATGTAACTCCCTAATGATAATTAAATCTAGTAAAAAATCAAACCTCAATCCTTTGTTGATACAAGTGATTTTATACATTGATAATAGATTGATTGAAATAAAATAAACACTTAGAATATTATTGAATGTTTCTCTCTCCATTTCAATATACCCTCTCCCTTCAACTGGTAAAAAAGTGTCATCACCCAAACTGATGGAAGACATGCTACAAGGCTCTAAGGAAGAAAACTCAACTAGTAAAGATCCCATATCATGAGAAGCACCTGATTTAATAAACCATGAATATGTTGAAACTGCATCTATTAAAAGAGTCTTGACCTTTTATTTATCTTTGCCCTTTCCCTTTGCCTTAGTATAATATTAGGTAGATTAATTCTTCTTGATGGACTCAAGAACACCTATGTTGTTCTTCTCTGGGACATGAGTTAGGTAATCTATTTACTTCTTCATGCACTTATTTTTATCATTCCCATTTTTCTTACAGTAGGCAAACTTAAATTTCTCTTTCTCAAGGTTTTTATTGGAAGAAGAGGCTTCGGTGTTGGTTTTGATATAAGTTGATTATTTATTCTTATTTTGATTCTTATTCTTCTTCTTCGTCTCTTTTTTTGAAGTTTTTTATTTCCCATTCTAACCAATCAGGGCTTGAGTTTTTTTGGACTGCAATGTGCCCATCTGGATCAATTTTTCTTGCTCTTTGGTTAAGTCAATAATGAAAGCATCTAAAGAGGGAATTTTACATGTAGCACCCAAAGCACTTTTAGTGGCATGGAAAGTAGAGATAAAGACTAAATAGTTAGGACCTAGTTTAGAGAGTATAGAAATAATAAGTTGGTCATCTTATTTCTTTATCCTAAATTCTTTAAACTACAATCTCAAGGACTTAAACTTAGTGATAATTCCTGAAGGTTGTCAAATTTATAAGGACTTAGGATAATGAGTTCATTCTCAAGATTTTGACATCTTATCACATCTTGTTCCCCAAAATTTTACCTATAATGGTCCATACATCCTATGGTGATTTGGCAGGCTCAAATAAAAATAGGAGATCAAATGCTACAAAAATACATAATAGCCCATACGCTTCCTCACTACAATTATAGCAATTAATTTTATTTACATCTATGTTAGGTTTAGTTTCATAATCCATGGTTATACAAAATGTTACTCCTTATAATGATTACCATCTTGACTTTCCATTCATGATAGTTAAACAGAGTTATTGGGTTGATTAAACTTGAGTGTATTTTAATGTTGAGTTAAGTTGTAGTAGTAGTGGTATTTTAATGTTGAGTTAAGTTGTAGTAGTAGTGCAAGTTATTGTTATTGTAGAAATGAAAGTGCAAGTATAAAAAAAGAGTAATTCAAAATAATATACACCCCTCATGAATGATGAAATTGTGACCCCCCCCCCCCCCCAATTTTACAAATAATTCAATCTCAAAATATGTTAGGTACAACTAAGAATGTGTCTAGAACAACCAGTGTAAATGTTAAAAAAATATGATTTGCAAGACTAGGTGAGGATGTCATGATCAGTTTAAGATGCATCCAAGATGAGTACACAATTTGATCAAGTGAAAATATAAATAACAATTCCACTTTAAATATTTCCCACAATATATTGTTTTTATTAAATTATAATAAAAAAAATCCACTAACAATGCTAAACTTGACCAATCCTTTTATACATTACTTGCACATTCAAATAGAAGTAGCTTATTTGACCTTGTTTTAATTAAAAATATTAAAAAAAGGTGATTTAATATGCTAAGTTTTTTTAAAAAAAATTAGGGAAAACTTTGAATAGACTTAGCTTTTTTTGAAGAAACTCAAAACCCTTTTGGAACTGTAGAAGTCTTTGGTAAAGACACTACATTGAATGGTGGTTCTGACTAGGTGGTAATGAGAGTAAACTCAATAGGTGAAACTATTGTGGATGAGGGTTGCCTAGAAGTAACACAAAACCAAGGTCAAATAGTATTGTAAACACACAAAACCAATCAAGGCTGAGTTGAGGCTAAATACACAGGTATATACTGAACATAGGAGATCAAACCTAAGGCTTTATGGAGGCATGCATGTCTTTTGTAGGAAAATACACCAAGGCACATGGAACATGTAGTCATAAAGAAACCAAAAAATTGATGGCAATTATTGCTAATGAGTTAGATCTAAAAAACATGACTCCACCAATGATAAAAATTCCCACAAATTGACTGTATACCAATATTATTTTGAAAATAAAAATTTCATGATTTTAAAATATATCTTAAAATCAATAAAATTAGATGTATGATTACCATGGGTGGCTTTGATATCATATTGGAGATGTTGCTAGTTACAAATAATGTGAATTCAAAGGTCAATATCATATGAGACGGAGCTTGGGAACACCATAATATTGTTGAATCAAAATGAAATCACTCAATGACAATATTTTAAGAGATAAAAAGTAAGTGGAATAAAGCCCAATATTTTATTAAGTTGAAAATCTCTCAAATGAGATGAGTGCATAGGAAAGTAAGCAACTCCTACACAAAAGGTGGTCAATAGGGCCAAAAATATATGAGTAATGCCTATACCTATAATAACCAATCAAAAGAGTTAATTTTTAATCACCAGTCAACTTGAACACAAAAGCAAGCTTCTCCATGAAAGTATGAAAAATCCAAGTGAGGGAAAAAATCCCATAATAAATAAATATGGGAAAAAATAAAACCCCTACTCTAACATCATGATTATATGATAATGAAAATATGATTTGCCTTCTTGATATGAGAGTCATCCCATATCTTAATGTATAGTGGGTGGTAATATGATTTATCTTGAAGACTTATTAATTGAAATAGTGTTGGAGCTTTGGTATCTACAATATCCACATTATTTAATAAAATGTATTATTTATTATTTGTTCAATTCATGTTTAAAGTTAATGTGGCATGTGCCTAATGTGAGATATTATTTCAAATATGATTTGTTTTTAAAATCTATTGATGATCCATCACTATTTACTTTTCTTTGCCTCAAGAATATTGTGACTGCATAGGAATTTAATATTTATCCCTTTTTATTATTTATGCATCATATCAATATTCTTCAACTCTAATAGGTGTGAAATATAATATGAGTGAAATATTAATATTGAGTATTGAAATTTAACTTGTTTAGTTGATCATATGTCATATTCTACATGTTGGTATCATATTCATCATTGTCATAATAGTCTATGACCATGCCATATTGATTTTATGAATTCACTACTAAAAGAATATTGATAATAGGTTTCATATTCTCCATATTAATGTGTGGTTCATGGTGTATAGTTGATTTATATGTTATTATTAGTTCCTTATCATATTAGGTACTTGATTAACCCACCTCGTATGTATGCATTTAATCTACTTGAATAGGTTGTGATGGAGGAATGATAGAATGATCTTCCAACTATGATTGTTATTAGTTCTCATTAGTAGAATGGATTATCTTAAAATCTCTGAAATGGTCATCATATATTGGTTATTTATATGAATATTTTTCATGTATAATTTTTATGCATTTATTTGATGTTTATGGTACATATTTTATATCAAGTATCAAAGGCCATCCCAAAATTAAATTTTTATGTAATTTAGTCATAACATGGAAGATGGTAGGTACCATCTTAGAGCCTATTTTATATCCAATGATATTAGCCAGTTAGTTGATGTAGAGTGTTGTCAAATCCTTTTCTGATTTACTCTAACTTTTTAATATTATCCATATTGATCCCTAATTATTGTTAGAATTAATTGTCATATATATTCACTTCAAAACCATTATCTACCAACATACATTTAAACATTTTATTTTTCAATTACACTTAAGTAAATAATTATAGATTTATCTCTATTATGTGTTGTGTACGTAAGTGTTCCTTATCAAATGTGATGAAATTTTCAATATACTTTAATGTATTTATGATAGAGATAAATCATGTAGGTTGTGTATCACTAGGGATATTTGTTTCTTAGAATTCCTCATTTAAGATGTTTTTATAAATTATTAATATTTTGAGTAACTCTAAGATAGAAATTTGATAATGGGCATATTTATTTTATCTATGAAATCATTTCATTAATATTTATTAGATTTATTTGTGGGATTTGGAGGGTTTCAAGGAGGAATATTATTATTAACTTCACTTTTATAGGCATGGTGGGGCACTATACCTTATCTAGTGTTGAAAACATATATTATGGAATCCTGAATGGGAGGGTTATGGTAGTGAGTAGAACCTTGATGTATAGGGAGTGGAGGATCAAAATGAGTCATGCATGACCTTTTGACATCTAGTGATAACCAAGGCAAATTGTATTGGATATTGTAATAATAAGTTTTAAGAAAGGATTTAAATTATTCATTGTTATTTTTAGCCTTATTAGTGTTATTATATTTAATCTAATTTATTATATGATTGATCAAAATGTAACATAGCTAAGTTTAAATATTAAAATATTAATTTTGTAACTTAAATTAACAAATAAATAAAATGATAATTCATTACACCCATGGGTAATGTGTATCCTTAATGAATAATCATAAATCAGATATGAAGATAAAAAACCTAAGGTTAAATTATGAAACCCTAAAGGTAAACCTATGGTTTGTCTTGGTTTGATTAGTATTCAAGTTCACCAATATGTTTTACCCTAATATGGAGTAGAGAACCTAATAAAATAAAAACTAGTATGTAAATTCAAATTATTAAATATGGTAGTTAAGCATGAATCTGAATGTAAAATCTCAAAATAGATTGTAATGATCTAAAAAATGGCATATGATAAATATAATAATTATATTAAATGAATATTTATTTATCTTTATTATTGAATATCCAATTTAATGACTTATGATAGTGGAATTTAGATTGAGGCATGCCTGTGATTCTTCTAGATCTAGAACTATATGTTTTTTATATAGAAGGTAAATTTCTATCAATTTTAGTTTAGTATCGACTGTTGATACTCATGTATTTTTTTGATAGTGACATGTGTAAAAAAATGTATTTTTGACTATACAATCAAAATTTATAGATCTATATGTGTGATGTCATTCCTTGATGATGTGTGTTACTAAAAAAATGTTATACCTTGAAACCCTAGTTTTGATTCTGAGGGATAAAAGCCTAAAAATGCTAAGAAAGTGTAATGGACTGAGCTAACCCAAATCATCCCATTGATTATTGATATGTAACTATGTATCTGATACTCCAAGGAATGAAATGAATCCACACATATTTCTCTCACTTAGTATGATTATGCAATTATTCTTTTTTTATATATGAATGTGATTAATGATTTAACTTGATACTTTAAATTTATTTCATTGAATTCATTTTTTTATGCTTTAGACTTTGTTTATCACTTATCCTAGTGACTCATTCAAATTGTAAATAATAAGGCATTTTTTCTCAATGTGAAATTGTGTGTGTGTGTGTGTGTGTGTGTGTGTGTGTGTGTGTGTGTGTGTGTGTGTGTGTGTGTGTGTGTGTGTGTGTGTGTGTGTGTGTGTGTGTGTGTGTGTGTGTGTGTTTGTGTGTACCAAATAAGTACTAAATCCCATACGAGGTGAGGCATTTATTTATATATATATATGAGTCCAATTGTGTAGTTTATAATGCCATTGACATAATAGGAATATAGGCCAACCCTACATAAATATTTATTGTAAAATTTAACAGTTGTTGGTAGAGGATCACTATTGATAGATGTAAGTCAGTATGAAGAGGTGATATTAACTCAATCTAACATTAGTGACATGTGCATATGAGGAATAAATTGAGAATCTATGCATCTATATGCTAGATAATATGTAGGTTTAAAATAGAAAGTGAGGGTTTTGTAGGCATGTAGTAGTGTAATATAAGTGTCAAGTTTATAATGTAGCATGCAAGTGTGAGAGAATGGTAGGTTAATACTATGTTTGTGAACATAATTCATGTATATAAAATATATGTCAATATTTCCATTTATAACTACTTAATACAAGATTTTAGTATCTAAAAAATTCTAGTAATAGAATTTCAAGAATAAAAGGAAAAGGTATACATAAGCATGTATAACACACTTTGTCTTTGGTATGAGGCTCTAATTTTGTATGTCACTCAAAATAACAAATTTCATAAATGTAAGGTAATCAATGTCCATAAATTTGAATTTGGAATCTAAAATTGAAATTTTAAAATTAAATAATAAGGAAGAAAATTCCCTTGAAATTTGTGGGAGATGATGATTTCTTGTTGAAGCATTAGAGAAAGGTGTTTTCCACTAAAGTATTGGGATATTTTTTTTATATTGTTTAACCATGAATAAATATTACATGATCGAATTGCAATTTTTTTTAACTATGTAAGCCCTTGGGTTGGTAATAAAACATTCCCCAACCTTCATATATGTATGGAGAAGTATGTGATGTAGTAACAAAAATAACTATTGAGATATAATAAATAATGAGAATCATATGATGTGTTTTCTAGAATTAATGCAATTGTTGTTGAAATTTTATGGACCTAAACATACATTACCCATGAAAATGTTAATGAAAGCATTGCATATATATTTATCAATTTAAAGTTTCTCATTACTTGGTATGAGTTGAAAATTTTATTTGTGAATAAACAACTATAATAGTGTTCACTAAAAAATGTGTACATATGCATGAATTAATATCATGCCCTTTATAATTATCCCAAATTATAAACTATCATAGTGTATATGTGTGAATAAATATCATGCCTCATGAATCTAAAAGTGTGTATGTGTGCATGAACTATTACTAGACCCCTTGAATTTATACCACCTGATATAGAATGTTGTGTATCACTATGCTAAATCTGAGAGACTATATTCAAAATTTATGTATTTGTGAAAACTTGTAATTCATGTTCTAGTGAATTTTTTACATATGCTCATTCATATAAACCCAAGTGTATATATATCTATACTCAATTTGATGTAAAGTAAGTGCATATGCATGGCATATACCATCCATAATATTTACTGATGTGTCAATATATGTCATGTGGCATTACTCATATGATATTTGAACCATTATAAATATAAAAAATATCTATTTTGATTCCAAAATGTGATATTTTTTTTCATGGAGGCTTATGTCTATATGAAAATCCCATTGTAATGCTACCATATTAAGATGATTTATGTATCTTATAAGTTATTCTTCTAAAAATAAAATTTAACTGTATCAGGTCATGTATAATCATGTGAACATGTGGATGGTATGTCATCATAGTAATATATATGTCTATTAAGGTGTGTATGTAACATATGTAATGCATGACATATAATTTTCATGTTTAGATAGATGTATCATTGAATCACAAAGTAGTAATCATAATTGAAAAGATAATTGAATAAGACTATGTAATAAAGGTGAATGATATGAATCATGTCACCACTCAATATCAACAAACTAAAAAGGTGAAAAAAGAATTAAAAACTCAAGATTTATTTTTAAACATAAGATGAAGGGCTACATACAAGGCACATGAAAATGTTTCAAATAAACAAGGATAAATTCCACATGTAAGGTAAATAGAGATGTCACATCAAATAAGATCAAGGAACACACACAAGGGACATAAATATGTTAAAAATAAGGGACATGAATATGTCACATCAAAGAAGTACAAGAGACACACAATTGATAATTAATGCTTATCCTATCATGCAAGAGTAACAAAATCAATGAAGTAAAAAAATTAAAGACTAGTCTATACCATCCATATGTAATAATGTTACATGATAATATAATATCATATCCATTTATAACTCTATAATATATTATTAATTAGAAATACATGTCTAATAAATTAAAATATCTCAACATTTTATAAGGTTATAAAAAGATATAACCTACAATATTGAAACCTAACGAATAATATGCCCATTGTATTGGCATGGGCATTAGGTAGAGGAAATTTTAACACTTATATGTCATATGTAACCTATATATCCTCCATCAATCTCAAAAAATTTAAAGAATGTGTATGAGTATAATATTCAATATATCATACATGTGATAAATAACACAAGTAAATAGTGTAATCTAGTAATCATGTCATGCTTAAATCTTGATTTTGATTTTTTTAATATTTTGAATGCTTTATAATTTTTGAACTATTTGATTTTTGTATCTTTTAAATATTTAAAATTTTAAAACTAATAACCATTGATCACATAAATGGGAGGACCATGGGGAGTGCCTATATAAAATAATGTGAGGATCATCTATCATGGAAGAAAGGTACCTGACTTAGGTGTATAAGAATATGATAATAAATCACATGTTATATGGTAACTTTTATGATAATTGATAATAAAATCCCATGTATGATGGGTAGATATATAATATCACATTCTTCATATTGCATTATATATAGTAATATAATGTATCACTATCTTTATTTATTATGGAACATATTTGACTATTTTTAGTACTAAGTACACATGATATAAGATAATAGCCTCTATGGGCCTTGAATTAATATTTGATGTTATAGGTGTTGAATATTTTGTTGTATAATAGACTCAAATACTCTCTTATGAACTATGTATATAAATATATTGTATATGTATAGCCATTAATTATATATATTTATCCTATATGGGCACATAAACAAGTTATGATGGTATTGAGGGTGAAGGAGGAGATACCAAAGGATATAGAGGGTACTAATATCATACAATTGTAAATATAAATATTTTTATGTGGGTTTTATGCACACCAAAAAAACCTATTTGGTAGCCTCTAAAATTTTAGCATAAATGAATAAATTCACTCCAAGATATGAGTTGTAGGGTATTCAGTTTTTTAAATAACCTCATGGTGGAATAATAGTGAGGAATAGGGTTATTTACCTTGGATGGTTTAGATGAAATGGAGTCTAAAATAAACCAACATTTTGTTTGAATTAGATTAATTTATTCTAACCTAAGGTGGACTAGGTCAAACAAGTTACAAAAAGAGGGAAAGATAGGGTATAAATGAATATTTATGACTCAAAGATGGATGAAACCCTTCAAAATTGATCTGTATGCTATGGGTTAGATAATTAATCGATAACTAATTCCTATTGTAATTTTATATTAACACACAAAATATACAAACATAGTTAGGAGTCAAAGGAAACAAATACAATTATTTTAATATTCATAATCAAAGGTTGTTGCCAATACTATATTTCTATCGCACATCCTTTGTCATTGGGAAATTATGATTAATAAACAGTGAACATTCAAACTAGATACAAACATAATTTGAATAACTATATTAAATGCTCTTCTACACAATCTAAATAATTGTAATACTAGTATGATGGAACTTCCTCAATGAGATAAAAGATCTATAAGAGAAACACACATCAAAACAAACTTATATAACAATCGTAAAAAATTATTATTCACCTCAATTTCAAAATTAATCCCTTGAGAATGGAGAGTGACACATGTATAAATAGACTTAGGATGGGGACATCTCATACTTCAAGCAAAGTCTAATTTTACATTTTCAAAAAAAATGATCGTGTCCAAAATTCATGCCTCCCATGCATGTTTACAATGTATAATTTAAATAATACTCCATCAAAAATAACACCTAGATAAAAAAATATCCAAAGATACTTGAGTCACAACTCAAGAATACAATGATATAAAATACCACCTATTATGTTAATTTGACACCACTCGATGATGAAGCTTGCATTTTATGATCTTGGGTCATTTTTGTTATGGTCAACTCACCCCTTCTTCAAAGAAGTGGGGGATCTCTCTTTAAAAAATGATCAATTTGAAGTGCCTAGATGTGTAGTCCCTCTAAACATCATATTTTTATGAAAATCCTTTAATTTAGGTCCCACCCTAGTTTGCCCAGCATCTAGCGTGATTAAATGATAATTTGTTCTTCCCTATAGGATTCTAAGTTTAAGTGCATCGAAGTCCCTAGTGTATTTTAGAAAAGAAAATTTTCATATTTATAATAGTTTTTTGTACTAACTATTTTTATACAAATTTAGACTTGTATTGAAGTTCTAATAATCTATGTTCTTAGAGCCTCAGTATCCCAGAGTCTCGGTCTCTTAGATTTTTATGTGTCACTTTGTAAATCCTCATTGGAAAATAGGTAAGCGTCTCAATTAATTATGTAGTTTCATTTTTTCACGTCATTTTTTTCATGACTTCATATAAGAGGCCCAACCAAATTAATAAAAATTGTGTGGACCCACTATCAGAGTTGTCAATCTCTTAGACCTATCAGATATGTCAGAGTTTAGGGGAGTTGGACCAAATTAATAAGTGTTATGTGAACATGCTATTAGATTTTTCAATCTCCTAGACCTATCAAATATGTCAAATCGTAGGATAGATTGACTAAATGAATAAGTGACACATGGATCTCATCATAGCCATTAGTATCTTTGACCTGCCAAAGATGTCATATCCTAGGAGAGCTTGATTGAGTTAAGAATCACCTATGAATCCATTATCAGAGTTGTTAGTCTCTCAAAAATGTTATATATGTCAGAGCCTAGGGGAGCTTGACAAAATTAAGAATTTTCTCATGGACCCATTGTCATAGATTTTAGTATCTCAAGCCTATCAAAGATGTTAGATCCTGGGAGAGCTTGACTTACCAAACCATGCGACATGGAAATTCCATACAAATTAACAAAAGGGGACCAAGAATCCCATACAGGTTAGAGTGAGGTACATACAAATGTAAAATTAAAATCAAAGTATGTTATGTGTCACATCACTCCTCTAGCTATAAAATCCTACTCTTAAAAGTGTAAAGGTGAGGTACTAGGTCACACTTAGGTGGTATCCATTATATAACCTAACCAATTGGAAATGGGCATGTGACATAAGCTAAGATACCTAGGATACCATAGGAGAAACATAATCATGTGCTTACTACACTCCTAACATTAACTACATGGGAAAATGGGCCCTAACTAAATGATTTAAAATGTCACATCATAATCACCAAATCTAGAAGGTGTCACATATTTGGAATCCATGAGCTAGCTATAGATTAGGAAACAAATGGAAATATCAAACCACCAACTCAAATTTGAATTCATAATGAGTGGGTTGTTAAGTGTCATGAATATAAGAGATTATTATAGATCCCTATAAGTACCAGGAAGTAAACTCATTTATCATTATTTATCCCATTTTCCTAGATTTACCTCATCATTTTTAGTTATTTCTCAATCCCTCCGCATCCTCCCTACTTAAATTCACTACTATATAAATCTATCCCTCTCCACCCTAGTTATTTCATCTTATAACCCAAAACCTAAGCCTAAATATAGAGACACTACTTCCCCAAAAGGCCTAACCCATTTCAAACACTATAATGAGATATTAAAATTAATTTAGATAGTGTGGATGCCTAGATCCAATGATGACAAGGAGGAGGTTGAGTTACAAGATGCCTTTTGGGCATAAAAAAAGTGTAGGTTATAGAGTTGTTTCCAATTCATAAATATTCCTCTATATTGATATCCTAGATAAGATGTTGCTCACTTCAAAATAATTATGGAATGACATCTATGATCTAGTGTGTTATGTGTGTTCCCAACATAGGATCATGGATATTTTAGGGGGTTATTTCAAATCTTATTATAATTTCCTTGAATACATGGTCACCTAAAATGTTGATACATTTTAGGTGTTGATCAACACAAATAAAATTTATAATGTGTTGAAGGATTGGGTAGATAACCCATATGCCAAATGGGTCAATAAGGTGGACATAGACTCATACACTGCCTACAACTTTACAGACGGTATCCATATAAAGATGATCATGTTGAATAAAGTTTTTATGGAAATTTACTATACCCATGTCAATCTCTTATAGGTGTCTCTAATGCATATAATCCTCAATGGAAATTAGGTCATGAAGCTTGGGGGTATTATCAAATTCAACCTTGTTAAGGAAATATTAGATGCTCAGAGTGAGGGTAAATTTTATATAATTATCTATTTGGTATAATTTGTTTGTGCCACCATAGTGTTTAATCCCTTTTCCTTTCCACCAAAGGTTCTCAGTAGTATAATGGTCCATGTGGTTTTATATAAACTATATGGCCACCATTACCACAACCACATCCATGAAATATGTGTCTTTCTACCTAATGGCCAATATGGCCATCAACAAGGTAGTGATGTTTTGACTCTCTAAAGAAATAAGGGAGTCCATCACCCCTATTGGTGACTACTAGTACTAGAAGGATGAAATTATCATTCAGCATGCTACTATCCCTAAAACTCCCCTTTTTCTACCCTATCAGTCTAGACTGACTAGAAGAGCAAGATATTACATACCAATTAGTCAAGGGCATCTTCAATCACTATGTCAACCAATAGTAAAAGTCATGCCCAACCTTACCCATCACCATCAAGCATCATGTGTACTGGAGAGTACCCCTAATATATAAAATGGATACAAGTAGAGATTATTATGGCTTGGGTAGGAAAGAGAATAAATACTAGGACCCACATGGCATTTTCAAGGCTCATGTGTTAAAATATCAACTCAACTCAAAATCAACTATTTACATTAGCTCAATGATGAATATGAGTTCTACTTTAATATTTTGGATGACAAGGAGGTCCTTAATAGGATTGATGTTAATCAAAAGAAAGTAAAGTAGGTTCATCCTAGGCCATCATCCCATACTAGCTTTGATTCCCATATATTAGTTTAGGCTATAGGATATGATCAGGTGATTCCTCAAATTTTGAGTATATTACAAGGGGTCCCAACCCCTTCTCCTTGAAACTCTTCTTTGAGAGTTTATCCTCCTTGACCCTTTGTTCCAACCCTACCACCTCCTTTGACTCTGGTGACTCAAGTTCAATCAACTTAACCCCATTTAGCTCAACTTTAGGCTATATAGGTATTAATATTTGACATCATTAGTATCCTATAGGATCCCAAAGCACAACCAGCCATAGGCATCCATGGATATCTCTTTCCCTACTCCCACAGTCCATTAACAACCTAGTGGGGTATGCCCTAGTTTTCCTTAAACAAACCACTCAAGTGGCACCTTCCTTATTTATCATTTCACCCCTCCATAATTTACCCAAGTTCCTCTAGCTTTGACTATGCACATCATCCTTACATCCTAATTTCCCTCTTCTTAGTCCATTTCATTAGCAAGGATCCCCGTGGCTTGTCTTAGACCTACAAGTATTTTAGTTTCCCAATATTTTATTCCTCTACTTGTTCTTTCATAGGTTTAACCACATCTAGGCACACCCACTTCAATAGGCTCAGCTCCACACCCAATAGTAGGTGCACTTGTGTGCACAAATCAATCAGCCCCAGCCACATCAGTAGTACCTATAATTTCCAAACAAGCTCCTCAGTTAGCCCATGCTACCTCTCCCACTCCATCTCATTTGATCACAATAGTACCATTTGACCTAGGAAAGAGGCCCAAGAAAAAGCATAAGGTACCTAATGTTATTCAACCCCATGTTATTCCCCACATCACTCCTAGGCTTCCCTTTTACATTGTCTTGGGTACCCATGGATTTGGCTTTAACAAGTTGTTATCCAAATGGGATACCATGCGTTATTACATTTCAAAACTTGATAGCCAAACTTCTTTAACTTTGTTGATAACCTTTTGAAGGGTCATATCTTATCCTATGGTGATGTCTTGTAATGATGTATTAAGTTGTTTCAAGGTCTTATGTAAGGTCTAGTTATAGTGTGAAGTCATGAATCTTAGTTTGTTGACCAATATCCATGTCTTAGTCATTTTTGAGGTGTTTACAATAGATTAAGGTATCTTCATAAATGTTAAGGTTTGTTTATGAAAGTCAAGGTAAAAATTTACCCATGGTGAAGACAAGAAGATGATGACCATCCAAAAAGATAATGTGTTCCAATATGAGTAAGGAGACCAAGGATAAGAGATAGTAATTCTGAAACATTTCACTCTCAAAATTTTTGAAGAAATTAAGGTATTTTTATAAATTTTAAGGTTTCCTTTGTTTTTTATTATATTCCTTGTGGCAAAGTTGTGGTATAACTCCTTAAAATATCATCAAGTATGAGAGTCTAATGCTATGACCAAAGATGAAAAAGGGTCTTTTTAATCATTTGACACTTTTTTAATTCCATGATACATGTACCTTTCCCATACATCTTGTCTAAGGTATCATGAAACATTTTTCTAATGTTGTAACACTTTTGAATTGTTCACTCATCATTATAACATTTGAATAAGAACATAATAAATAAAATGTATGGGAAAAAAAATCAGAATATGATGTTTTGAAATACTCTACCAATGTGTAGGCCAAGAAAAACTCCATATCCACCTAGTTCATAGCTCCAACAGAGTAAGAAGGCATGAAAAGCAATTTTCTTGAAGGAAAAGGGCCTCTAGAGGTCTCATTGCAAAAGGTTTCCACTAAAGATCAGATTATAGGTATCTCCAAGGATTTCTCTAATACCCTCAAACTCAAATCCATGCTTAATAATGAGTTTTAATCACTAGAAGGATAAAAACCTATTCCATTTATTTATCAAGTTACAAGCAAGCAAGAAAGGTCAAATAGATTTACATTGGTTCATAGAGGAGAGAGAATATTCGAATAAATTATATTATAGGTTTTTAAGGTCCCTTATTCCCTTTAAATCCATGGCAATATTTCATAGATTTAAGGCTTCAAATTTATGAATCATCCTTAAGAAGTTAATTTTCTCTTAAACCCCTTGAAAACCCCACATGCACAATTTTCCCTTATTTCATTCCATTTGAAAGTTCATGGATGAAAATTTTAAGTTGTGTGAGCTCTTAAAAGTCCTAAATAGAATTATTACACAATATTCAATAAATTATCTAATGCATGGATCATTAAAACTTAAATGTATAGGTTGCAGGGTTTTAAGAGTGCAAGTGTTGAGTATGTTTGACATTGCTTGAAGGGTTTTTGGGTTAGAATGGAATCCAAAGTATATGGCACACATATATACTAGTCTCTCACACCCATTACATGCTCATCCAAGACCAAATCCATTCTCCAAGTGTATTTTAAGTATTAATATAAATAGGTAGTCATCAAGAGAGAGAAGACACATGCCTACATACAAACAATTTTTTATGATTGAGGACTAACCCACATGAAATGAGGTTTTAGTCACCTAAAAATAGGTTTATGTCACACTTATCAAGAATTGAATAGGTATACAAGCCTCCAAAATTATCTTATAATAAATTTTCAATTTTTAAGGTAATTTAACATAGAATTATTAAGAAGTTTCAATTTTTGAAGAAATAAATGCAAGTCTATGACTAATTGCCAAGTAAGAATGTAGTCATACACCTACAACTTGATTATGTAGGTCTATAGTAATTGTTGAGAAGATCATATAAAATACTACATGGTTTTTTAATTGAATAGGGTATTCAAACAACTCAAATTAACCTCACATTATTTTTAAAACCATTAAATATAACCAAGGACAAGGAGGTCAACCAAAGAGCTAGTTTAGAGTGGTATATTCTTGTGAAAGAAGCACCTACAAGCTTTTACAAATAAATTGAATAGAAAAGGGTAAGATTTTCATTGGATCTAGGATGTGAGAGACTAGTTAGAGTGTAGAGGGAATTGAATAAGTTTTAATAATGTTTGGACCCTTTCTATGAAAGGAAAATCATCAGTTTGAATGAATATTCTTTGGTTAAAGAGTGTATTAGGCCTATTGAAGATCTAAGAGAGAAATAGTGATCTTGAATTAAATTTTGGAGAAACCAATATGGGATTGGTTTCATATACCTATTAATGATCAAAGTATATATATTACACTCAAAATAGGCTCATACTCTCCATTGTTATGTTTGATTGAAGAATAAAATGCATATAGTTGTGTATAGCCAATCACCTAGAAATGACACCTATAACAAGGTATAAAAGCATACAAAATATGATGAAAAGATGAAAATTTGGGTTTGAGAATGAAGTATTAAGGTTGTGATAGGTTATTAGTACCATTAATAATTTCTCCACATTGATTAGATGCCTTGGAAAGAGAAGAAAACCTCGGAAAAGGGTCATTAGGGTCAAAACCATGAAACTACCTATAATCCCTTAATATAGGTCATAACATGTTTTAGGACTCTTTAAGGGATTAAATGATTGGAAAAGTGTTGGTAGACCTCAAATAAGATGGTACAAACCTAAACCAATAATTTCAAACTAAAATCAAGCAAGTTAAAAACCATTCTCTTCAAAACATCCACCTTGACCTTGTTAGCAAGCCTACACAATCAAGAAGGGTCAACTTCTTTATTATGATCTTGATGGATGGATTTCACTAATGCATCAACCTTTTGGTGTAATGTTTTATTACATTTGGTATCAAACCATCAATTTAGGTAAGTTTATGTGGTGCATTTTTTTGGATCTAGTATCTTGAGCACCAGAACGCCTAAAAAACATAACTTGTAATTTGGGAGGCATTATTTTTTTCATCACCACAATTTAGTTCATGAGGTTTGTTTTAAAAAAAATTAAAAAAAATTATTTTGGGTAAAAAAAAATTCACCTTATACAAATTAGCAGTCATTGGATTCATCTCTTCAAGATGATCATAATAGTATATTCTATTGGTACACTTTTTGGGTCAAAATTTTTCACCCTTGTGCATAATAGTAGTAGGTGGATTCATATCGATGAGACAATCACAATGGTGTATTCCACCAATACATTTTTGGGGGGGTTAAAACCTTCTTAGGGTTTGTGCATGGTTATTTCAAACACTTGTAGACATGGGAAAGGGAAAGAAACTCTAGAAACTCATCACAAGGATGACATAGAATCTAAAACTTATGATCCATCTATTTTGGAGGAAATTCATTAATTTAAGTTAGAGTTATAGGGCATGGTGAAAAAATATGATTTTGATATGCTTTAAGGGGACATTTTAGGTTTGAGAGGGGACTTGGATAACGTGAAGGATCAATTATAACAAATATCTGGTCAATTTTCTAACTTATCAACTCTTCCACTGTAAAATAATCCTCCACCACTTTAGTTTAGTTATCTTACTCCAAACAATAATAATACCAATTCTTACCCTAAGCTGATGTTTCTAAAAGTGGACCTACACAAGTTGGTAATGGTCCACTCACTTGGCTCACTCAAATTGAAAATTTATTTTATCTACATCAAACTCCATGTTAAAAAAAAGTGGTTCTGGCCTCTCTATATCTGGAACCTGAACCATTTATTTGGGTGCTCAAAATAAAAATAAGGGTGTCCCAGTTTCATGGTCAATATTTTTTGAGGAGTTACAGATCCACTATCACAATAATATCTCTAAAAATTACTTCAGTCAGTTATCCAAGTTATGATAAACCAAGACTATCAAGGACTACATTCATCAATTTTATAATCTCTCCTTGCATGTGGTAGACATCATTAAGTAAAATCTTAATGACCTATTTTTGGGTGGCCTCAAAGATAGCATCCAATTGGAGGTTTGCATGCTTCATCCCAGTACTGTATTTGAGGCCATACCAAAGGCATACATGGTTGATGAAAAAGAGTTGATCAGATGAAGGCCTTTCGCCAATTTTCATGAATGCACCTTTCTAGCACCATTATTTCATCAACCTACCAGATTGACACCTCAATAAGTGGAAGAAAATTGTGTAAGAGTTTTGTGTCTTGGTTGTAATAGAAAATGGAACAAAGGGCACTGATGTACTAAAAATAAGTTGTTTTACATTAATGGTAATAATGATGAGGTAGAAGATGAAGAGGATTTATGGGAAGGGTTATAAAAACCTGAGGATGAATCTAAATATTATCAACCTACTATTTCTTATCATGCACTTTTAGGCATTAGTAATCCTCAAACTCTTAAGGTGGTGGGGTTCTTGAAGAAATAGAAGGTGACTATGTTAATTCAATCTAGGAGTACACATAGCTTCATCAATAGTAAGTTGGTTGCTCATTTAAATTGTTTCATTTACCCAACTCCAAAATTCCATGTCATGATTGTAGATGGTGGTATGGTCAATTATTCTATAAAATGTCATAGTATTAAGCTTGATATGGGATACTATTTGTTATATTCTCCTATATTTTCTATTCCCATTTTTAGAGCTAACATTATTTTGGGAGTGCAATGGCTCACCACTTTGGGCACTATTGAGATGAATTTCTAGGAATTATTCATGAGGTTTCATTCATAAGGAAGAACTTTTGAACTACATGGATTATGGGCTAAATCTACATAACTAGTCAGTTCCCATTGGATGACAAAGATTCTCAAAAAAGGTGAAAAAGGTTTTATAGCATGCTTATTTTTCATGGAGGTTCAACCAAGCAAGGAGTCTACACATCCTTATTTGTAAAAGGTGTTGGATGACCATTCTATTATTTTTGGTGACATGACAAAAAGACTTCTTCTAAGTCATGCATATGATCATGCCATTAAACTCTTTTTAGAAATTACACCACCTAATATTAGACCCTACAAGTATCCCTATGCCCAAAAGAATGAAATTTAAAATATGGTACAAGAGATGTTAGAGGTAGGAATCATCAGACATAGTCAAAGTGAATATTCCTCCCTAGTGGTTATGGTGCAGAAGAAGGATGATAGCTAGAGGATGTGCCCAGACTATAGAGAACTCAACAAATACACCATCAAAGATAAGTTTCTTATTCTAGTAATTGATGTTTTTTAGATGAATTGTATGATGTTATTTATTTTACCAAGTTAGATATTCACTCTAGATATCATCATATTTACATCCGTAATGAGGAAATGCCTAAAATAACTTTTAGAACTCATGAAGGCTATTATGAATGTATGGTCATGCCTTTTGGTCTCACAAATGCACCATATACATTTCATAGTTTGATGAATACTATTTTTAATCCATTTTTGAGAAAGTTTGTATTAGTGTTTTATGATGATATCCTCATCTACATCAAAAATTTGGATGACCATTCAAATTATGTGAAACAAGTTCTTTTAGTTCTGAAACAACATCAACTTTATGCTAAACCTTCCAATTTGCTTTTGTTGTCCAAGAGGAGGAGTAATTGGGTCACAGTTTTACACATGAAGGAGTGAAAGTTGATACTAATAAAATCCAAGCAATGAGGGAGTGGTAGGTTCCCAAAGCCCTTAATAACCTCTATGTATTTCTAGGGATAATTAGTTACTATTACAGGTTTGTTAAAAATTATGGTAGCATTGTAGCCACACTCACCTCTTTACTGAAAAAAGACTCCTTCCAATGGAATGATTTAGCAACCAAGGCATTTTAATAGTTGAAAATGGTTATGTCCACAAATCCAATTTTGGATACTCCTTTTTTTCAAAAACTTTTATTGTGGAGTGTGATGCATCAGTATATGGCATGGGGGTTGTACTCATGAAATAAGGCATACCACTAGCATTTGAAAGTTGTCAAATTAAAGGGAAAAATATGATCAAAACAATATATCAAAAAGATATGATGGATATTCTATATGTATTGAAGAAATGGAGACTATATCTAATGGGTCATCACTTTCAGGTCAAGACTGATCATAGTACCCTTAAATATTTTTTGGAACAATGTTCATCATCTAAAAAACAACAAAAATGGGTGACTAAAATTTTAGGCTATGATTTTGAAATAGTATATAAGAAATGAAAATATAATGTGGTGGTAGATGCCCTCTCTTAGTAGGATGAATTATTTGAGGCATTATTATGTGCCATGACCATGTGGTAGGTAGATTGGCTAGAGGAAGTAAGATTAGAATGGGAGAATGGTAGTGCTACCAATTATTTGATTCACAGTACTTCAACAAGGTTCTAACAAATTTGAATAATTTACATGGAATGGGAACACATTATGGCATAAAGATAGATTATACCTTTGTAATAATTCTCTCCTCAAACATAATATTCTTTAGGAACTTCATGCCTCTCCACTTGGAGGACACTCAAGATTTTTTAAAACATATCATAGAATCAAGAAAGAGATTTTTTGAGAAGGACTCAAAGGGGATGTTTAGAAATATGTGGTTGAATGGATGGTATAAAAATAAAATAAAGGTGAAACTAGTAAGACCCCAGGTATTTTTCATATTTTATCCATCCCTAGGGGTCATTGGGAAGATGATTCCATGGATTTCATTACAGGGTTATCAAGTTATAAGGGTAAAAATGTTATCATGGTAGTTGTGGATCAACTCACCAAGTATGATCATTTTTTCTCCTTATCACAACCATTTGTCGCTAGTATAGTAGCTTATCCTTTTCTTAATATAGTTCAAAAATTACATGGCACTCCAAAGATAATTGTAAGTGAATGAGATCCCATATTTACTAGTAATTTTTGGACTAAATTATTTTCATATTTGGATACCCAACTGACTCATAGATAATCCTATCATCCTCAATTTGAGGGATAAATAGAGGTAGTAAAAAAAATTCCTCAAAGGGTATCTTCATTATTTTATTTCTAACAAATAAGATAAATGGTTTCATTGGATACCACTTGTTGAATGGTGGTATATAACTTATTTTCACACTTATTCCATGATGTCTCCCTTTATAGAACTATATATGTATCAAACCCCATCCATCACTTTAATTTTGATAGTGCATCCTAAGGTCCAGGATATTGAGGAACACATTCACCATCAATAGGAGGTGTTAGTCAATTTGTAAGAGAATTTAGTAATGGCATAAAATCAAATGAAGTAGCAAGTAGATCAACACCATAGTGAGCATGATTTTGACATAGGTGATTGAATATTTGTGTGTTTGAATCCATATAAGTAGATGTATCTAAATTAATATAAAAAGGATAAAAATATATCACATATGTATTATGGCCTTTACCAGATCTTGTAGAAAATTAGTAGTGTGGCTTATAAGTTAGAATTACCCCTAGCCACTCACATACATCTGGTATTCTATGTATCTTACCTAAATAAAGTAATTAGACGCAGAGTTTCTACTCAGATTGAGTTACTTGAACTATATGAATAAGGTAGAGTCATTCTAGAGCTTAAGGAGATCCTTCACATGTATACTAATCAACTTCAGACTATATCCATTAATCAATATTTGATCAAATGGAAGAACCTACATTTTAAATATGCAACATGGGAGGATGAAGCATTCCCACAGAAACATACTAGTTTGATTCAATGTTGAGGACAACATTGTTTTGAAGGGGAGGGGAATGATATGCCCTTAACCTATAGTGCATCTAGGGATATGTATGGCTGACTTATGGCTTACACATCTTCTTATTAGCTTGTTACATTTCTCAATGTTCTTTGTATGGTTAGCCCATGTCATAACTATGGATAAGTAGAGTATATATAAGACATAGTGGTTATTATTTTATCATCTTATTATGAATTGTGTTCTTATCACATCATTGTGGAGTTTTCCCCCTCAAATTGGCTCAGTCATAATATTTAAATGTTCAACTCTTTTGCTAATTATTATTGTGGATATGCTTATTCTACTCTTAATTCTAGCATATATGTATTGCAAATAATCTAAGTAATTTCTATACAAGTGGTATCAGATCCTCCACTCAAGTTCAAGCCATGGAGTACATGGCTACATCGGCATGGTAGTGTTCATCTAGGGCTCATACATGCGGGGGATCCTGGTGTATAGGTGTAAACTCAGCCCAAATTCTAGGCTTCAAAAGTGTTGGGAGACCTCATGGGAGATTTTCTAAACCTAGACCAATAGTTTCCAACTAAAATCAAGCAAGTTAATGACCTTTCTCTTTAAAACATCCACCTTGACCTTATTCACAATCCTACACAATCAAGAAGGGTCAACTTCCTTACGTGATAAGTACAATGAGAAGATGCATGGGGGAAAATTCCATTAGGATGTGTTCATAAGGTTTATATAATCCAAAATTGTGGCATTATTTCATAATTTAAGGTCCTTAACTTTATGAACAATTATTAAGAATGTAGAGACCTTAACATGTATGTTTTGCCCTTTAAGGAGCTCAATAGAATATAATATTGGTTTAAATGACTTAAATGCACATGTTTGATCTTGAAATCACCTTTATGATATATGAATACCTCTTGACCATATTTTAGAGCTAATACTTGGCATGTGTGAAGAGGAAAGTACAAAAAAATGGTTAAAACTGCATGTTCTTGACTATTTACAAGGTGTTTGATTGATTTCATCTCCTTACACTATTTTAAGATACTTTCCAATCTAGGTAAGAGGTATAATAATCTCTTACCACTCGTACAAAATATTTCCATTGTGTTAAGATAGTTTTTAAGCCACTAATAATGATTTAATGGAGATTATGCTCATTCTAGCATTAAGTGTGGTTACAGACCTTTCTCAAGGCTATCAAATATTAAAGAACCTTTAGAACATATGTGTGATCTAAAATGATTATACAAAAATTCCATGACCTATTAAAGTACTTACATGAAGTAACAAGCTATGGTGGCAATATCCAAAGCACGAGATTAGACCTTGCTTGAGAAATATGATGGTTTATATCACTTTCTTTGAAAAAATAGATTTTGAAAATGAATTATACAAGTATAAGGACAAATATTAGTATGAGAAGAGATTTAAGGTTCAATTTTAACTCTCATAAGGTTTTGAATCATTACAAGATTTGACATTGGTGTAGAAGGTTTCCAAGTAGGCTAAGTGTCAATAAACCAACTTGTAACTTCCCTTCAAAGAAGTGAATGTGTAACTCCAATGAGAGGGAATTACACAAAAGAAACATATAATTAGTTATTACCTTATAAACCATCCACCAAGAATAACTACATCAACACCTAGCCTAGAGTATTGAGAATAAGAAGACAATAAATTCCTTAAAGACTTGATGGCAAGTTTTTCCTATTTTGTAATTGATTTGATGATCAATGCTAGTTGATGGACATTCCCTACATCCTAGTTATCTTTCTCCTTATTTCTTATATAAATGAAGCCTTGAATGGAATTTTATGTCTCCTCTAAGTTTGTATGGTGAAGGCCTACCAAACGTAGTACTTGTTTATTTCCTCTAAAATTAATTGAATCTAACTTATGCTTTTTTCATCTTGCATCTAATTTTAAGATGGATTTTTTATGAATTTTAGTAATAATGTTTCACTTCCTTTCATTTTCCCTCTTCATTCATGTCTCTATGTGATTTAGTCATCATTATGTAGGTCATATGATGTGTGTCAAATGGTTTTGCTAAGTTTAAGTGTAGAAATATCATTAGTGTCTTCTCTTAGGCCTCTTGATCATTCACCTTGGATATTTCATTAGCCATAACCTTACATATATACAAAATTTTGTTGGAAGAACTATTTTGGAGTTGTGTAATCAAGTTGTAACCTTGTCAATTCATAGTGAAATCATAGGCAAGTAGAAGAAACTATTTTTGGTGCATCACCTCCATGTGTTTTTCTATTTTTTAGTCTTATCTTTCCCCTTTCTATATAATTGATTAGGTTTAGTAGTATTTGGATGAATCATCAATGAAAATATCCCATATCTACATATTCATCTCATTGATTAGGCCACATAGAGCCTAAAAGTGTCTCCCTTGCTATCATCTAATTAAGAAGGATTGAACAACCTTATTAGGGGTGTAATTTAGAGTGATAATTGTTATGGCATGCCTGTTATGGCATGCCTATTGGGATTGAGTTTCAACAAGTTTGTCCAATATTTATGTTGGTCTTGAAAAATGTGTAGTTATAATATCCTCCTTCATGTACCATCTGATGACTCCAATAAGTTTTTGGCTCTTGGTTGCAGACTAGTAATCAAGTTTCATGCCAAAGGTGACTACAAGGTCGATTTCCAAAGGTATACCTTTTGATTTTGTTTAATTACCCCAATTTTTAGTCAAAATAAATAGATTCCTCTATTCTTCCCCTTATACCAAATTCCCTAAAAGGCAACTTCATTTCCACTATAGTCCAAGTTATCCTAAAGATAGCATGGTTATTCCTAAAAACCTAGATTTTTTGCCTTCATTGGTGAAATCCCTCTACATCTTGAATAATATGATGATATACCTATGGAAGCCCTAATAATTTTCCCATAATTTAGTGGAGAAAACACCATTACCCCTCTTGAGCACATCAGATATATAGTTAATTTGTGTAATAACTACAATATTACTAAAGAGAATGTAGCCATTAGATTGTTAGAAATTTCATTGAAGGTCAAGTCTCTAGGTTGATATATGACCTTGGATCCTAATTATATTGATTCATGGGACAAATTAGGAGAATAGTTGAGCAAGAGGTTTAAGGACAAGATTGATCACTTATCTTTCACTGAGTAATTAACCACCATCATGAGAGCCCCACAAGATTTTATCAAATATTTCAACTCTAGATTTCTAAAAACATGGGATAGGATTCCACCTCTTGTGAGACCTACTACAAACTATGTCTTCCTTTACTATCTCAAAGCTTTGAATAGTGACATAGTTGTTATGATACAATCCATTAGAGGGACTACTATACCTGATGCCTATGGTATTGCCATTATGGTTGAGAATAACTTCATCCAAGCTAGAAAGCTTACCCCAAGACCTCCTATGCCTTTTTTCTCTAATATAGAGCCTCTTATTCCAACTCTTTCTTATATTCCCACACCAACCAATCATGATCAAGTTATTCTAAGCCAATTAGATATAATAGATAGGTTAGATGAGGTAATCAAAACCCAAGGAAATGAGATAGTGGCTTTTAAGAGATAACAACCTCATCCTCATAGACCTTATCAAGCTCCATATCAATCTTATCATCCCTATTATTCCAATATACCACCTTTTCAATATAACTTCCAAGGATAAGGGTAGATTACTCATGCTAAATCATATAATAAACATAATCCAAATGATACCTCCACCTCTATAGATATTGTACCTATTCAAAATAACCTTGTGCAAGAGCATGATTGGTCTTATCAATGGGTTCATCCTCATCATTAATATAATAATCAAAATGAGGTGTTTAATCAAGAATTTATGGCATAAAATAGAACATTGTGCCTTATGATACAAGCTAAAGTTCCTAATCACAGAGGGGCTAATGGAGAGCAAGCTCAATTAGAAGCTACATTAGTGAATTGTTAAGAGGAGATTAGTGTGCAGTCAATTAGTTGGAAATCACAAACAAGGTTGATTCTTTCATTCTATCCAATATAAGGTCTAAGAAAGAGTAGTGGAAAATGGTCAACATATGGGGAAGGGACCTTCTTTATCTTCTCTAATGCTTAAAAAGGCTAATGAACCTAATGTAGTCTCATAAACTCAGTAGGTTTAGGAAAATTAGAATGAAAGAGGTACTTTTTTACCTCAATCCTCACAAGTTCAAGGTGGTGTTATTGATCCTAAAGTACAATTAAAGTTTAATCGATCTCTCATCAACATTATATATCAAATTAAGAAATATCATGTGAGTATCCCAATTTAAAATACACTGTTCATTTCTGAGTAAAGGGGCATACTTCAAGAAAAGTTATCTAAACTTTGCCTTTCAAAAAAATAGTAATTATATAAAATACAATATTCACCAATACATCAAATCCTAGTGAATGAAAACCAATCAAAACAAATAGGCCTCCTCATTTATATATTTATGTAATCATTGGAGAGTGTTTGGTTCACAATTGTATGTTTTATAGTGGAGTAAACAACTATATAGTGCCCAAAAAGTAGCTAATAATATGGGTTTGAAGTATAAGCCAAATAATAATGGAGTGTTACAGTTGGATGGATCATCTACCAAGGTAGTTTGTGTGATCAAATTTTTAAAACTCACTCTCCATGCATGTCCCAATTTTTTAATCTCCCAAGATGTTTTTATCATAGATTTGCCACCTTACTTACCTTTATGCTTGTTTAGATACTTCACTTCAAAAATTAGGGTTATTTTTCATTTTATTGGTCATATATGTTGTTTAGAAATAGATATGGTACTAAGGCCACAATCAATTATAAACCTATCTATAGGTTTCATCATCAACCCTACATGCCAAATATCTCAAATGTGAGTTGTACTATTATTGGTGAAGGAGATCATCCTACTAATCAAGAACCAGTTGTACCTCTTAAAGGCATATCATACCTCTTTCTTGATGAGTGGGGGACTAAACATCATGAATATGATCTTTATAAAGACATTAAAGAGGCAGGCCTAGGGTTTTACTATTTGCATGAAGAAGGTGTAGTTATACCAACTCTTTTCAAGTCAAATGAGGATAGTGATGGTCTATGGAAGTTATTCTTTGATGGTTTAAGGAGTAAGAATAGATAAAGGGCATAGTTTATCCTTCCAAATAAAATATTATTTTTCCATTATATTTCATTTTAGTTGTACTTGCAATGTATCTAAGTATGAATCACTTATTCAGGGACTTTAATGGGTAATAAAGAGGGGGTGAAACAATTACAATTCTTTGGTGATAGCGAGTTAGTAATCTATCAAGTAAATTAAAAAATATAGCTAAGAATCCATTTTTAAAGTCTTACAAAGATAGGGTATGGTATATTATAGAATCCTTTAACATATAATTAGTCCCAATAGAGGAGAACCAACATGATGATAGGTTAGTTATAATAGGGGATCATTTTGACATCCCTAATGATGTGAAAGGTTCAAAGTATTAACCACATGTCAAGGTATTGGTAAGGACATCAGTACTAGATAATGATGTCAATTGGTATGTTTCTAAGAATGGTAAACAAATAACATGCTTCATTCAACAAGAATTTGAGTTCTCTTAAAAAAACTAGGGTAAGTTGTAGCAACAATATGGAAACCAAATTGTGTAGATGAGATCCAATAATATTCCTAAAGGGTTGGTGACCCTTAAAAAAATATTTAATGATTAATATAAAATTAAGAGGGAGAAGGTGAGTATGTCTAAAAAATAAGAGCATCATAAAAGAGTTATCATCTTTAAGGATAAGATTCTTAAGCTTGGGAAGGTATGCACTAGGGTTGAAAAAGATGCATTTGTTGAGTTGTTTACAGATTTTTTTGATATCTTTGATTGAGAGTAAAATGAACTTAATGGATTTGATCTTAATATAGCTCAACATACTATAGAGCTTGGTATAAATTCTAATCCAATAAGGCAAAGACAAAGACCTATCTAATGAGGAAAGATTTAACTAATTTGATAGAGTCAATCATCATATTCCCTCTTAAACACTCTTCATGGGATTCTAATCTAGTCCTTATGAGGAAAAAGAATGGATATATTAGATTATGTGTAGATTTTAGATATTTTAATAGGGTTTCATTGAAAAATCATTACCCCTTACCCTTGATGGAGTAAATTTTTCAAATGGTTTCAGGTTTTGAACGCTTCTCACTCCTTGATGGCTACTTTGTATATAATCAAGTCTTGGTAAAGGAGGAGGATCAATACAAAAAAAGCCTTTAATACTAAATAAGGAACATATTATTATAAAAGGATACCTTTTGGGCTATCTAATGCAAGGGATACTTTCCAAAATACCATGGACATGGCCTTCTAAGATTTTATTAGTGAAATGGTGTCGATTTACCTTGATGACATAAATATTTTTTCCAATAATACTAGTGAACATTTAGCCCATATTAGACTAATTTTTAAAAGGTGCAAGAAGTATGGGATATCTTTGAATCCCAAGAAGTGTGTTTTTTTAGTCCATGAAGGCAAGATCTTAGGTCACATTGTCTCCAAGGAAGGGCTTGCCATATATCCTGAAAGAGTGAGTGTTATATTGGCTTTATCTTTATCCAAACACAAGAAAGGTCTATAAAGTATTATCTAGAGATTTAAATTTTTTAGAAGATTTATACCTAGTTTTTATAACATTATAAATCCTATAGAAGGTTTTTTGAAGAAGTATCAGGCCTTTAATTGGACTAGATAAGGGAAAATCAGTTTTGAGGCTATTAAACAAGCCATAGCCCAAGCACCTACATTGATAAACCTTGATTTTTTTAAATATTTATTCCTTTATGATTTTTCTAACACTAATACAATCTCAGCCATGTTGATGTAGTAGAATGGTGAAGGTCTTGAGCAACCTATTACTTTATATATCCAAGGGATAGAGGATTATGAAGAGAGGTACACATTTGTATAGAAACAAGTGTTGACAATCATAAATATCCTTAATAAGTTTAGACACATGGTGTCATTCAATAATATCTACATCATTGTGTCTCATCCAAGCATCAAATACTTTCTTATCAATAGAGATTTGAATGATAAAATGGTTGGTTGGATAAGCAAGGCTATAGAGTATGATGTGGAGATTAAGGTAACCAATTTGGTAAGAGGAAGGGGATTTTGTAATCATTTGGAATCATATATTCAAGAGGATGAAGAAGCTATTTTGGCATTTTAAGATAATCCTCATATAGTTTTAACTTCATCCACTCCATGTTAGACACAATATATGGTAAGATTCCTTGCAATAGGTTTGGATAAATCAAAAATAAGGTAATTTAGATTGTAGTCCATCCACTATGTTCTTGTGGATGGATTCCTCTTTATAATGGATTTCACTGGGATGTTATTGAGATGTGTTGAAACTTATTATGTTGACAAGATTTTGGAACAATTTCATGATGGGTCTATAGGAGGTCACTTTACACCCAAGAACATAGTAGAAAAAGTGAAGAGAACTAGGTATTATTGGCCTAGATTGTTTAATGACTCATATTCATGGGTATGGAGGTGTCAAAAGTGTGCCTTTTTTATAGGGAAACAAAATCTTGTATCCCTCACTCTCAACCTCATTTAAGTGGAAAAGCCATTAATGCAATGGGATCTTGATTTCATTGGTATGATCAACCCACCTTAAAATGTAGGCCATAATTGGGTGATTATAGCTACTAAATACTTCACAATATGGATGGAGGTATTAGACCTCAATGAAGCCAATGAAAGTTCAAACCTTGAATTCTAGAAGGCATAGTGACTATAATTGCAGCCCCTTCTATAATAATATTAAATAATACAATGGAATTTAGTGGTACAAGGACAAGTTAATTGGATATCAATCATGGAATCTACCTAATCACTTATTACAACTACTATCCTCAAGGGAATGGACTAGTAGAGTCTACAAAGAATAATTTGATCAAGATTATTAAGAGGATACTAGTGGAAAATCAAAGAACTTGGCATACTAATTTGAAGACACCATTATGGGCTGATATGATCACCCTTAAAAGGGATGTTGGTAACTCACCCTACATGATTATCTATGGGAGAGAGGGCAAGCTACCTATATCTCTTAAATTACTATCCTTAGAGTTAACACATCATCTTGAGATGATGGAAAGTTATCCCATGATAATAATGTTGATAAATCTAATGGTATTAGAGGAGGCATGAAACCATGCCATGTATACTATGGGGTGTTATTATGCCTAAGTGAATAATACCTTTTATAAGAGATCTATTTCAAGATAATTTTAGGAAGGTGACCTTGTGTTGAAGTGAGATGAGGATAGGGCCAATCCTGGTAGGCATACAAAATTTGACACATTGTGGAGTGGGCCCTACATTATCATTGGCTATAAGAAACATAATGTTTTTCATCTTTTAAATATGAATGGAGAAGAGTTGAAAATCCCATTCAATGGGATAAATTTGAAACCATGTTACTAATGTCATTTTTTAGCCTTGTACATAATAAGATAAGTGTTTTTCTTTCTCCAAGTGCCTCTTACACATTGTTTGTATATATGTTTTCTAATCTTTTATTTCCTTTTAGTGATTATAGTACATGTTTGTCTTGTTTTGTTATCCTTTTGTTTTTATTTTTGTCTTGGGAAGGTACTTTAAATTTTAAATTTGTCTTAAAGTCTAATATCATGTTCATTTTCAAGTTGGGTCTTGTTGAGAAACATTGTCAAGTGACTCCATAGCCTAATGGATGAAATAAGGCTACTAGTCTAGATGCATAACATGCATACATACCCTAGATGTTGCCAAAAATGTTAGACAAATGGGCTACCATGGGTCATTACATTTCAAAACTTTCTAGCTATGCTTCTTTAACTTCATTGATATCCTTTTAAAGGGTCATGTATTGATGTCATAGCTTGTCCTATGGTGATGTCTTGCAATGATTTTTTAGGTTATTTTAGGGTCTTTTGTAAGGTATACTTAGAGTTTGAAATCATGCCTCTCATTTGATAAACCATTCTCCATGTCTTAGTCATTTATGGGGTGTTTAGCATAGATTAAGGTATCTTCGTAAATGTTAAATTTTGTTTGTGAAAGTCAAGGAAAAACTTGACCCATGGTGAAGACAAGAATATGATGACCATCCAAGAATACAATGTGTTCCAAGATGATTGAGGGGACCAAGGATCAGATCTAGTAATTTTGTATCATTGCACTTTCAAACACTTTGAAAAATTAAGGTATTTTTGGAAAGTTTAAGGTTTCCTTTATTTTGTCTTATATTGCTTGTCGTAAAGTTGTGGTACAACTACTTAGAAAATCATCTAGTATGAAAGTCTAATTTTATGACCAAAGATGAAAAATGGTCTTTTTAGTCATTTGGCACTTTTTTAATGACATGATACATGTACCTTTCCTATACATCTTGTCTAAGGTATCATGAAACTTCTTTTCTAATGTTGTAACACTTTTGAACTGTTCACTCATCATTCTAATGTCCAAATAAGAACATAATGAAGAAATTATAGGGGAAATAAAAGTGTAATATGACATTATATGTTACTCCACCACCTTATAGACCAAGATAGACTCCATAACCACCTAGATCACATCTCCAATAAGGTAAGAAGGTAAGACAAGTAATGTTTTTGAAGGAAAAGGGCCTATGGAGGTCTCATTGCAAAATGTTTCCATTAAAGATCAACCTATAATCATGTAAAAGGATTTATCCATCCCCTAAAACTAAAATCCATACTTAAAATGTATTTTTAGGCACTAGAAGGATAAAAACCTATTCCATTTCTTCATCAAGTTACATGCAAGTAAAAAAGGTCAAATGGTTTTCCTTTTGTTCATGGAGGAGAGAGAGTATTGGAATAAATGATATTGTGGGATGTTAAGGTCCCTTATTCCATTAAAATACATGGAAAGATTTCAGATATTTAAGGCCTCAAATTTATGAATCATCCTTAAGAAGTTAAGTTACTCTTAAACCCCTCTAAAACCCCATAGGCACAATTTTCCCTTGTTTGAGTGCATTTTAAAGTTAATGGATGAAAATGGAAAGTTGTGTGAGATCTTAAAATTAATAAATAACCTTATTACACCATATTAAATAATTTATATAATCCATGGATTATTCAAAATTGAATGTATAATTTATAAGGTTTTAAGAGTGCAAGTGTTGAGTCTATATGGCATTACTTGAAGGGTTTTTGGGTTAGAATGTAAGCCAAAGCATATGGAACACATTTTTAATAGTATCCCACACCCCTTCCACATTTATTCAAGCCCACATCCTTTATATAAGTGGGTTTTTAGTAATGATATAAATAGATAGTCATCAAGAGACAGAAGACATAGGCCTACACACAATCAATTTTTTATGATTAAGAACTAACCCACATGAAATGAGGTTTGAAGCACCTAAAATGTGGTCTATGTCACACTTATAAATAATTAAATAGGTATGCAAGCCTCTAAAATCATCTTGGATTAATTTTTTTAGGTTTTAAGTTCATTTAACCTATCATTCTTAAGCAGAAGTTTCAAATGTTGAAGAAACAAATACAGGTTTGTGAGTAACAACCAAGTAAGAATGCAGTCATACACCTAAAAATTTAATATTTAGGTCTACATTAAGTGTTAATAATATCTTATCAAATATTTCATGCTCTCTTATTTGAATAGGCTCTTCACATAACTCAAATTAATCTCACATTATTTTTAGAACCATTAAGGATCACCAAGGACAAGGAGGCCAGGCAAGGTGCTAGTTTAGAGTGCTCCAAGCTCAAGAAAGAAGAACCTACAAGATTTTATAAAGAAAGTGAGCAAAAAAGGGAAATCTTTGCATTAGTTTTGGGGTTTGAGAGACCAATCAAAGTGTAGAGGGCATTGAAATTTTTTTAAGAATGTTTGGACCTATTATATCAAAGTAAAATCATTAGTTTGAATCATGATTATTTGGCTAAAGAATGTATTAGGCCTATTGAAGACCTAAGAGAATAATATTTATCTTTAATTAATTATTAAATAAACCAATATGGGATTGGTTTCTTATCCCTATAAATGATCCAAATATATATCCTACACTTAAAATGAGCTCATACACTCCATTTTTATGTTTGATTTAAGAAGAAAATGCATATAATTGTGTACAACCAGTCACCTAGAAATGACACCTACAACAAAGTACAACTATATACAAAATATGAAGAAAAGATAAAAACTTGGGTTTTACAAAAAAGTATGAAGGTTGTGATAGGTCAGAGGGACCATGAATATTGTCTCCACATTGATTAGATGCCTTGGAAAGGGAATAAAACCTCAGAAAAAGGTCACTAGGGTCAAAACCATGAAATTGATTACAAATCCTTGTTATAAGTCACAATAGGTTTAAGAATCTTAAATGTAATTAAATCTTTGAAAAGTGTTGAGAGATCTTATTGGATATTTTATAAACCTAGACCAATAATTACCAACTAAAATAAAGAAAGTTAATGACCTTTATCTTCAAAACATCCACCTCAACCTTCTTGGCATGCTTATAGTGTCAAAAAGTGTCAAATTCCTTATGTGAGAAGTAAAATGAGAAGATCCATGGGGTAAAATTCCATAATTATATTTTCATAAGGTTTTTATACTCAAAATTTGTGTCATTGGTTCATAATTTAAGGTCCTTAACTTTTTGAACAATCATTAAGAATGCGAAGACCTAAAACTGTCAGTTTTGCCCAACAAGGAGCTCGAAAGAATAGAATATTGGTTTAAATGACTCAAATTAACATGTTTGATCTTTAAATCACCCTAATTACATATTAATATTTCATATTATTTTTTTTATAGCCACTAATTGGCATGTGTTAAGAGGAAAGTATAGGAAAAAATTAAAAATTGCATGTTTTTTACTATTTGCAAGGTGTTTGACTACTTTGAACTCCTTAACCTATTAGAAGAGACTTTCCAAGCTGGGACATAGGTATAAAAATATCTCTCCACTAATAAAAAATGTTTATATGGTGTTAATATAGTTTTAAGTCAATTAATCAGGCCTCAATGAAGATTGTGCTCATTCTAGCATTAAGGAGGTGTGGGTATAGACTTTTCTCAGGAATATCAAAGATGAAATAACCTTCAGAGCATTTGTGTGATCTAAAATGTTTGTATAGAATTCCATGACCTGATATAGTGCTTACATGAAGTAATAAAATATGGTGGCAATCTTCAAAGCATAAGACTAGACTATACTTGATAAATAGGCCGGTCTATATCATGTTCTTTAGATAAATAGATGTTGATAATAAATTGCAAGGGTATAAGGAGAAAGATCAGTATGAGAAGAGATATAAGGTTCAATTTTAACTCTCACAAGATGGAGAATCATTGCATGAGTCAGGGTTAGTGTAGAAGGTTTCCAAATAGGCCAAGTGTTAATGAAACAACTTGTAACTACCCTTCAAAGAAGTGAATGTGTAACTTCAAGGAGAAGGTGTTACCTAAAAGAATTATCTTACCAATTATGATGACCTCATACACCATCCACCAATAATAACTACATCAACAACTATCCTAGAGCGTTGAGAACAAGAAGTCAACACATTCCTTTCAGACTTGGTGGTAATTTTTTCCTATTTTGTAACTGATTTGATGATTAATGATAGTTGATGGACCTTATCTATATCCTACCTCTCTCTCCTTCTTTATTCTATAAATGAATCCTTGAATGGCATTGTATGGATCCTCCAAGTTTTTGTGGTGAAGCCCTTCCAAAGATAATGATTTTTTTCCTCTCAAATGAATTCAAGATTATTTATGCTTTATTTAAATTACATCTAGTACTTTTAAGATGGATTTTTGATGAATGTTAGTAATGGCATTTCACTTCCTTGCATTTTTCCTCTTCATTCATGACTTTATGTGAGTTAGTCATTTTTTTTAAGGTTATATGATGTGTGTCAAATTGTTTTGTTGTGTTTAAGTGTATAATTATCATTAATGTCTTCTTTTATGCCTCTTGATCATTCACCTTGGCTGATGAATTATCCATAACCTTTATATGTAAATTCTTATGTGGGAAGAAATACATTGTAGTTGTGGAATTAGGTTGTAACCTTATGAATTCATAGTCCAATCATAGGCAAGTAGAGGAAACTATTTTTTGGTGCATCGCCTCTATGTGTTTTTCTAGTTTTTAGTCTTATTTTACCCCTTTTATCTATAATTAAAAAAAGTTTAGTATTATTTGGGTGAATCATCAAGGGGGCTAGCCCATATCTAGAGATTCACCTCATTGATTAGGCCACCCATAACCTAGAGGTATCTTCATTACTATCATATAAGTAAGAAGTCTTGATCAACCTTATTATGGGTACAATTTAGAGTGATAACACTAGATAATTTCCTTTTTCCTATTGAATTCCCTTCTCCTTGGTGGTATTTCAACTTGACCTAGAGTTAGTGGTAAGACTAGATGTTACCATGGGATTCCCCTTTCATCATGCCTCTATTATCCCCCATGACTCCTCCTTCCCCATTAATATAATCCTTCACTCCCTCTACCCCACCCATTCCTCCTCTACCTAGGCCTCCACCTATCATCTCCATCTCTAATATGACACCAACATCCCCTTTTACCTTAAGAGTAGATTCATTGTTGTAATCACTTGATATGATCATACAAGGGGATCTTGAAGTATAATAGGAGATTTATAGGACCTTAAAGGACATGAGGAGGATCCTAACATAGAATTTAATTAAAGGAGGAGACCATATGATTTAATGGACTCAATAAAACCTATTCTAACTCACCAAAATGAGAGCATCCATAGGAGAAGAGAGAGTGGCTGAAGATCCAGTATTTGTGTTCTGGGCCACACATGTTATGTCTAAAAAGATGATAGAGGACATGTAATACTAGGTCCTAACACTTGAAGCACATCTTAATATCGCCTTCCTTGTATAAATAATTAGACAAGTCAATGATACCATCATGCAGATTTTATTAGCTCTTGGTGAGGTGGTCAAAACATGAACTAATAACACGGCAAATCTCCTAAGAATGCAAGCATATATAGAGATAATTTCTGTCATGGAGATCAAATGTTGAAATATCAACATTTTCACACACAAGGGCATGTTATCATATCTAAAATCATTCCCATCTTGGACATAATCATATGTCAGTCTAAACCCTTATATGTTCTTTTTAATCTATTATGAAAAATTTATGATTTATGTACTTATAGTTAAAAAGTGTTTCAAAAGATTTATGTGTTAATCACTAAAAACCTTTTATTATTTTTCATTATATGAATGGATTTCAATTGAAATATTCATCTCAGTGTCCCTTTGAATCATTCCTTATGAGTGGATAAAATTTTGTTTAAATGCTAAGATAGACACATAACAGTATAACTATAACTTGGAACATTTAATTTCTCTAAGAATCAACATACTTTGAATTATAAACCCCTTTTTTCCCCCTTACCCTACTCTCCCTTTTTATGTTTATTTTTAAAAACACAATCTTCCCCTATCTTATAAATCAATAATGTTTATCTCAGTAGCAATAATGATCAAAATTTTCTCTAGTTGGTAATGAATTCCAAGTGTAATTACACACATCTTGAGTCTCTAATGGTAATAATTATTTCTCTCTGCATAAAACAAGCTTAAAATTATTAGTCTTTGAATAAAAATAGCATTAGTCCTAAAATTTATGAGGGGATATATTTATCCCATGCATTTTCCCCACTTTCCCCCTCTAGAACATTCAAACGTATGAGTGCCTTCAGACTCAAGGATGTCAATCCTAATAATAAATGGTTCTATGAGTAGGGAATTAAGAGTAACTATCAACAAGAATCTTGGCCTAGAAAATAATATTTTATTGAGTAAAACTTGACACCCTCTCCTTATTCAATTCCCAATTTATATTATTTATTTATCACAAATAACATTTAGCATTAGATGGAGGGCATACTTATTTAATTTAGTATTGTTGCCTTCCCTTTATGCTTTCCCCATTATTTTTTTCTTCAAACACACATAACATAAGTCATAGAATAAGGAAATCCTTAATATAAAGCTTTAACCTAATGGTTTACCCCTCAAACAATTTGGAGCCTACTCCTAAAATTAACAGGGCTAAATCTAGGTAATGTAGACTAATTATTTCACCCCTGCATGTGTATTGAAAATATCATTTCATGGAATATACCCAAACATATCATTTATTCCACTAGCTCATCCTCCTAGTCTCCCCTAAACAAGCCATTCATTATAACTCTCTTAGTATCCAAGTTAGTTGAGTTGGATATCAACATTATTGGAGTCATCCATGACCTCCCCTAGAACCCAAAAAGGTTTTGAGGAATTAAATGAATTGAAAAGTATATTTAATTCACCATAAAATCTTAATTTAAAATACATAAACCAGATTTTAAATTATAAAATCAGATCTATCTATATGCTACTTGCATCATAGAATCAATTTATCAAATCATAGTAAATGATTGCTTTAATGGAGAAAATAGAAAACTAGCAATAACACATAACATAGGTATATCGTGGTTTACCCAATGTAGGATACATCCATCAAGAAATTTCTCAATAAAATTCTAAAAAAATAAGAGTACAAACTCTCCAAAGAGAACCTCTCACAGAGATAGAATATCTCCTCCATAATTTGCAAAAGAATTCTTTGAATTGTTGATCCAAATCTAAAATCTATCAAAAATCAACCACACATGCTATGCCAAAGTTGTACTTATATAATAACATACCACAAGTTGTTATACCACACCTTGTAAAACTGAACACCATCTTGTGCAAAGTCACACCACCACCTATATATATATATAAAGATGGAATAAATAAGCCCAAGAAGATAAAACACACCATGCTTATCGAAGATAGGCATTATCCATAAGTAAATATGCCATCCTCCACCTAGTCATTCTTATCCAAAAGCCCACCTAAGAAGGAACACGCCATCCTCATCTCTTATCCACAAATGGCTCACACAAGTAATAATGCAACGAGATAACAGCTAACTCCTTAAAATAAAGAAGTCAATCCCACTTCCAATAAATAACTAACTCCCTAAAAACAAGGAGTCAATCTCACTTCCAATAAACATGGAAGTGAACATGGAAATAAGAAAAGATAAAAATTAATTCCCTAAAATAAGGAAATCAATCCCACTTCCACAAAACATGGAAGTCACCATAAAATTATTAAAAAACATTTAATAATATTCTAATCACATGTGGAGTACATGAAAAATGCACTCCCCACATTTTTAGAGCTCTTTAAGCCCCAAAAATGTACCACCATGGTCATTTGATATCCCCAAAGGACTCCACACTCAACAATCTCCAATTTGGAGACTATTTCTCTTTAATAGAATCTATCACTACTCCATGTCCACTAAGAGCAACCAAATTTTAACATAGTCTCAATTTGTCTAATGTGACCACCTTGTCATCATATCTGAAAGATTATAGCTAGTATGAGTCTTCTTCATCTTCACCAAGTTCTCCTCCAAATTTGTCTTGATGAAGTGATAATATAGCTAAATTGGTTTGTATTCAAGTAGAAATTATAGTTCTTTTCCAAATGAATAACACTCTGAATATCACTGTGTAATCTCCCAACTTCCTGCTCATACCCCAACTTTAGAAACAAATATTGTAACCAAATCATCTTCTTGCTAGCCTTTATGGTATAAAAATACTCTACCTCTATGGTTGAAAAATCCACAATATTTTTTGTCTTGGAAATCCAACTAACCATTATATATCCAATAGTAAATATATAACATGTCATACTTCTCCTGCTATCAATATCCCTTGCCATATCCAAGTCCACATAGCCATGTAAAGTGGTATTTGATCTACCATAACATAATGCAACATCCATGGTTTCTCTTAAGTATTTAAGAATCCATTTCACTTCTTTCCAATGCTCATAACCAAGATCACTCATATACTTGCTCACAACTCTAACTACATGGGCAATATCTAGCCTAGTACAAACCATGGAATACATCCAGCTACCAACTATCGATGAGTAAGGTGCCTTGGACATTTTAATATTTTCAACCTCCATCTTGGGATACTTCTCCTTTTATAATATAAAGTGGCCTACCAAAGGAGTACCAAATAATTTAGCATCCAACATGTTAAACATTTCCAAGACTTTCTTCACATACTCTGATTGGGATAAAATTAGCTTCCTCTCATTTCTATCACGAGTAATCCTCATACCAAGTATTTTCTTCATTGTACCCAAATCCTTCATAGAAAAGGAGTCATTAAGCTATTTCTTAAGTATATGAATATGTTTTATGTTCTTTCCTAAAATTAACATGTCATCTACATACAAGCATAATATAATAAAAGAACCATCATCAAAATGTTTGATGTACATGAAATGATCAAAATTATACCTTTGATAAATATTTTCACTTGTATTTTCACCCTTTGATGAGATTAAAAGCTCTCCTCATCCAAGTGGCACAATGGAATCACCTCTAGGCTTTTGGGTAGCTAAAGGAATGAGGTGAGTCTTTAGATAGGGCTAGCTCCCTTGATGTACCACTTAGGATTGAACCTAAAACTAAACATAGGGGGTGAAAAGGGAGAAATATAACTAAAAAAACTAATCTAAGGGAGGTGATATACCAAATTAACTGATTACTTCCAACCATATGTATGTTACACTTGAAATCAAAAGACAAACTAAACATACACTCTCCAATATTTGTCTTGTTTCATCAATGTTACACTGTGGGGTTATGGATGAATGTGAAAACCTAAGAGAAATATAAAATAGGCCTTTAGTGGCTCTAATGAAGATACTAACTCACTTAAACTTTTAAATTTCCTAGAATACATCACATGCCTTGCAAGAAGAAGTTTAAAATAGGTGAGATAATGTGATAACTTGTTAAGGAATACATAGTCTTCACTAAGCAAATCCAACATTAAAGTAACACACACTAAGTACAGTAATATAAGAGGTAACACTTAGTCATTTTATTGATCAAAAAGTATAAAAATTATTAGGGCTTCTCCATACTTAGGTGGAGCATCCAATACAATGCTAAAATGGCTAGTTATTATAAAAATAGAGAGAGAGAGAGAGAGAGAGAGAGAGAGAGAGAGAGAGAGAGAGAGAGAGAGAGAGAGAGAGAGAGAGAGAGAGAGAGAGAGAGAGAGAGAGAGAGAGAGGGTCACAAGGACACTTATCAAGATTATAAAAGGATTTAATTATGAATTTTAAAATTATATTATATTAACTATGCAAATTATGGAAGTCCAAGTTTCCATACAAGTCATCAAAGTTATGCAAAGTGGCAAAAACACTTCTTTTTGCACAAAAAAACTGCCTTCATGATTAGGCCTATTTAAACATCCCATAACTAATGATTAGAATGCATAATTATTTTAATTTAATGGGAATATATTAAACATGACTCTCCATGCATTGGTTGCATGCCTGGTCCTTTGGAGTCATCCCAAATTGAGCTATCATCATCTATTGTCCAAAAGATTGCCATTTCATCCACCTTGCACACTTGGCCTCAAAATGGGAATCATTTTTCCATGAAAATTATTGGTATGTATTTAATTAAAAATTTAAATACCCTTAATTTATTTATAATCATCAAGGACAACTTAAAATGAGCTCACTTGAATTTTTCCATCTTCTTCACTAGCTTGCCCAATATGCTAGATTTGATTGGTTGAGTTAAATCACCTAGTTAGGGTAATTATAATTTGTTTTAGGTAATTAAATGAATATTATTATTTATTAATAGTATTAATATTCTCTCAAAGCTTTGTTTCATCTCTTAACCCCTCTTGTATCCTATATAACACACAAAATAGTGAGAAAAACCCTATTTTTGCCCCCATCCATACAAGTCCATATAACTAGTTGGAATTTTAGTGATATTTATAGAGTAATATCCAAATTAAAATAATATTTATAGGTCAAATATTCCATTAAACTAGTTATCCAACTCCATTTTCAAAAATTGGTCCTTAACAAGGGTTTAGGAGGGTTTTAGGTCAATTTAACCTCTTAAGGATTGTTCATAAAAAATAGATATATAACCTAAAAAAAATTAAAAAATATGGCATTTAATACCTCTGATAACCTCCCACAAATCCTTTCTCACCCATGTAATTCATCATGAAAGATATGAGCATTGAAAGTTACCTACTCGGGCTTATTCTCCTCTTTTCTTATATGTTGAGTTGGTTTTAAGCTCAAAAATGGTCTTCCTTGGTTTTATCTAAAATAAAAGAGATCTAAAACATATATATCTATCCCATAAACATTTTACAATAGTTTTACATGATTAATTCATGCAAAAGTGTGATGGACTCTCCATTTGGGCACTAGGCCTAGATTTTACCCATTAGGTCTGACTATAACCCTTGGTGTCCAGACCACCTTTCTTGTTTTATTACTCATGTGATTTATTTTAAATGATTTTATATGTATTTTAAATCTTAAAAAACACTCTTTCAAGTTTTTTATATCCTTTTAATTCATATTTTTTCATTCTCCTTCAAATCTATCAAGGTTTGCATTGAGGGGAAGTACCCCCTCTCTGAGATAAAATAAGGGTACTTACCTAGCTTTTATAATTAAAAAAAACACTTTTATAGGTTATTTAAATTTACAAAATTTATATACATAAAAATTTGGCACTATAATCTAAGCATAGACCTCCCAATTGCATCAAAACATCAAATAGACTTGTAGAAAGGGTAATGTCTACAAGGTTTACATTCAAGACTAAGCAACCTTGTCTATATTCCTTTATAGATTATTTAACACACTTTACATGGCCTCATTAAATTCTCACAATATTCCATCAATTTTCTTATCATCCCTTGACTCACTTTCTCCTCCTTCATACTATTTAAAAAGGCTTGTTGTTCCTCAATAGTGTTTTGCCTCTGAGATAGGATAGAAGGGTATTACTCTCTATCCAAGGAAGGAATGAGTGCCTCTATGGTTTTATTTTGTCCAAAATAATCTCTTTGAAATTTTTTATCCCATGGCTTCAATTCCATACTACCAAACTTTCTTAATTTCCAAGGCAAACTAGCCATACAAGGACTGTGGAGGGGTGAATGGAAGTGAACTGTGTTTGCATGATTCAGGGCCTTCTCTCTACTAATATATAATTTTGATATATTTAAAGGATAATAAATATATATTAATAAATTTTCTATATTTTTATTTAATCACATTACTCTCTATTCATACTTGGAGCTCTCCATACTGGGCCCTTCCCTTAGAGGACTGATAAACCCTGCCCCTTTAACTATTGTAGGTGTGTGTTGAACTCACCTCGAGATTTGAAACCTTGAATTGGTCTCTATGACAGCATATAATATCATTATGTATTTATTTAAATTTTTTCACTCCATGCTTATTCTAAACCTCTACCTAGACACCTAGCTTTGATTTATTGCCTGCATGCCCAACTGACTATGTTTTACCTTCTAACCCCTGCCTATAGGTTATTATGCTTTAAATGAGTTGGTTATAGTATTTATAGATCCATTTTAATTACATGAAGTGACACAATGTATGTTTTCATTATATTATTCCTTGAATTATCCTTAAACATTATCAAAACATCAAGAAGTTTATTAAATGTCTATTTGTTGTAGGTGATCATTTAGGATTATGGACAGACTAAGAATGTACAAAGGAAGCAAAATACCATATTCAAACCTTTATATATGATCTTTATATCATAAAATTTTCATGTTCACCATTAGATCCATTCACATCTGGGGGTGAAATATAGTATCAATTTTTGAAACAAGAGTTGAAATCTTGTAGATTTCATTGTCCAAGTTCAGTGTTTTTGGAGGCACCTTTAGGCCTCCAAATGGAAATCTTCCACTTACCATCATCCTCACAAAATTTGAATGGTACTTCTCACTACCAAGGGATACAAGGTTTTCCAACTTATTTTTTCCAAGATTTACTTCAATGATGCTATAATATATACATAAAACATTAAGGACCTCTATTTTGTGCTTTTAGGGTAGAAAGTCCAAAAATCTCAGTCATCATTTTAGAGATGGATTTCAATTTGAATTTTACAACCAACATCATATAAAATTATACCATGGTGAAATTATATGTTAATACTTCAAAAATTCTTTAAAATGATGATTCAATGTTTCAAAATGATATCTCCAACTCTCTGTCAAGCCATCTATAGGTGGTCTTTTAAGGTGTAGGCAGCAAAATACAACTATGGATAGTGATTATGGAAATTGGCCTTCAATGGGTTGAGTACCAATAGTAAAACATTAAAATATATTCCATGCCATGTATACCTTGAAACCATTACAAAATATCCCACCATAGCATGACATCATTAGAAGGTCCTTGTACATGTGTATTGAGCTAGAAGTGAACAATGAGTCTAGAAAAGTGGACAAAGATGGACCAAAAAACCTCATGAGAATATTAAAATTATTTTCAACATTCATTAATCATGGTTAAAATCAATGAAAACTTGATACAATCTTAAAACATTCCTTTCAATGTGGAAATCATCTGTAAATACTTGAAAGGAGGTAGGTAGTATGTTGAATGACTAGTCTAACATGATGGAAACATGATTTTTTTAATAAAAATATGGAGTTGTGAGACAAAAAACTATAATTAGATGACTCCCATGGAATTTAAACATGGAGAATACCATTTCCTATTCATATGAAGGCTTTGTATGTAACACAACTTTTTGCAAATAGTGAAAATGATTGAAAATGCACATGGTGACATCATCCTACAAAGTGAGTTAAATAGACTATCAAATCAACTCCAATGTGAAAAAATAATTTACTACATTATATATTATATTAAAAATCCTATGGAACCAATATTAATATCCAAATTTTATGGACTTTCGAAAATAAATAAAAAATTGAAGGGTGCATAGATTGATAGGTAGATTTGAATAGTCAACTTCAAACAAATGGTTTAGAAATAAAATTTGATAATTATGAAACTTATTTATATTAAAATTAAGGTATATAAGTGTATAATACACCTCAATATATTTTGTATTGAAACTACTTGTACTGACCATACCAAGCAAAAACTTGTAAGTCACCTTAGTGTGCCTAGAAAGCCAAGAAAAGAGCATAATGGTTTTTGCCTAAAAATGGCACTTTCATATAAATTCAAGAATGGATATGAGTTTGAGGAAGATTAATAGACACTTTTCACCATTTTATAAGTGGCACACTTCCCAAGTTGGCTTTACAAGTGCCACTTTCTCTTTATTTTCCTAGAAAACTAACTTTCTTCTGAACAACTTGCTATCTTTTAGTTACAAATAGTTATCTAAGACTTATAATGACACATGGGGAATTACATCACATTTTTAAAATTTCACATTTCTTAAGAAACCCATATAAAGCATTAAATACACCTTTTTGACCCCAAAAATGATATAAGGACATAAAAACTAATTGACCAAAGCTAATATAACATTAGTTGACAAATTAATCTATAAAACACCTCATGAAAATATATTATACACCCTTATAGACATAAAAAGTCAAGTTTTTAACTATGGGTGCCCTAATTTGACTTAAAATTCAAATTTGGTCAATAAATTAGTGACTCATAGGGGTAGTATGCCTGCTATACTAACTATACTAGTAGCCTTATCAATCCATTGGGTGTAGGAGTCATCTAAGTACTAAGACAAACAAAATACTTTGACCATTGATTCAAATTTGATCAAAAAAAGATAACTAATGACCAGCTCAACCACACAAAGTTAAAGGACACACACAACAAAGAAAAAAAACACAAAAGACACACACATGTGCATAAACACTTAGGTGAATTAGGAAACAACCTATTATGTATAAATAGCAACAAAACATACCTCCTTTCTAGGATCAAAAGGAAAATTTCTTGAATCATCCTCATGGTAAGATGAAACATAGTGCCAAGCATGATTTTATTTGGATTGAATGATTTTTGGATCAAATCTCTTCCTTGGCACTTCACATGATCTGATCTCAAGTAAATCATACTTAAATATGTCTTTAAAGAAGACATATTCCTCTTGAACATGTTCACATACTTCATACTACTGCCCACTCTTCATCTCATGATCAACTTGTATATCCTTAGTAGGCATGGATTTAAAAGGTGTGGTTTTATGTTCCTTAGAAGATTGAGACCAATACAATTTTATTCCATCCTTCAAGAGCTAATGTGTTTCTCCCAACTAGTTGAGAGGGTGGTATCCCATCTTGATGACTTCAAACATGTCATCATCAAATGTTTATGTTTTTTGAAAAGATATATTTGGAATATTTCTTTCCATTTGTATACTTACTTGAGTACCAATGATTCCTTCTCCATCTTTGACCAACTTATAGCCTCCTTGAAGAGGAGTATATCCTACTTCAATGATTTCAAATAAGTCATCTAAAATCTTATTAAGAACTTGTCCTTACGTATCCATGGTATCTTGAAAAGTGAGGAAAGAGTTAATGATCATTTCTTCCTCTTTGGAAAAAGGAAGACATCCTTCCTCATCTACCCAATCTAAAATCTCCACACAAGAAATCACCTTTTCTTCATCTTTGATCAAAACATATTCAAGTGCTAATTCTTTTATGTTAATCTCATGAGATTCTCTTAAGACTACCACTTCTTGAGGGATGGCTTGAAGGCATTCTCCCTTCTTGATAGCACATTACACTTCAAATATAGAGGAAAAATCTTGTGAATTTCCATTTTGTTTACCAAAGGGAGTCCCTGTGGTGATTTATTCCTCATAAAAGCTCATGAGGCCTTCTTTATCAGCCATGAATTGAGCATGTTCCTCTTCATTTGCTTCTCTTGATATAGGTTCTTCAACACAAATAAATAATTTTTCATCATCATCTAAGCAAAGAGATTAAACACAAGATCTTACCTTCTATTCATCACTTAATACCTCTTGAGGTATTTAAAATTGAACTTCAAATATCATAATATGATTTATTTTGTCAAGGGATACAAGATCTTCAACCTCCTTCATGGTGATTCCAAGACTAGGCATCTTGAAATCATGTAATCTTTCCCAATGAGGTTGAAAAGGAGGTAATTTTTCCTCAAGCAAGAGTTCTCTTTATTTATCAACTAAATGATCCTCCTTTTTTTCCCATACCATAGGTCTATCAAGGCAAAGGGTGATGGTGTAAGTACAAGATGAACTAGGTGGTGGAAGTGGCACATAGAACTCCAAATCAAATTCAGAATTCAAGGTAAGAGGATCTTTGGGAATCTTTTGAGAGAGGGGAGATGGGATGTGTTTAGGTATAGCATCTTATTTTTTGTCTAAACCTTCCATCACACCTTGATTTATTAGCTTCATTTTTATCTCTAGATCCTCTATTTTATTGGTTAAGTTATCTTAGAAAAGTCTCTCTTGAAGCTCATAGGAATCATCAAGAGGATAAGGAGTGCATGATGGCCACCATGGAACACAATAAGCTTCTTGAGGAAGGGTAGGAGGGGCTTGAAAAATATCAACTCCATTTTCCACTTCACACTCTTTGATAATGCTTCCATCTTATTTCTTTCCCCATGACTCTACTACATTGCTCTATCTTAGGATATTAGGATTATATGTCTTCTCAATTTCACATTTTTAATGAAGATTTTTCTCCTCCTTTCCCCATGACTCCACTATCTTACTCCAACTTAGGACATTGGAATTATGAGTCTCCTTTTGAGGTGTTGGGGATGTAATGTGAGAGGGAAATGAGGGTTTGAACTCCACTTCCTTTACTAAAAACATAGACTGTTACATATGCATATTTGACAACTCAATTTGCCTATCAAGATTTACCTCAAACATAAGATTTTTCTTTTCAACTCTCTCCTCCAATTTATTAGGAAAATGATGAATTTGATAGACTTGATTTGTCTTATGAGTAGGGTTCATGTATGCTGATAGGTAACTTGGGGAAGTGGGTATGAAGGTTAATAGACCTGGTAAGGATACTTCTCATGAATGTTTATCTTCTCTTTTAAAGATATAATCAACCCACTCACATTTAGCATATCACTCGTGAGCCTTTGCCAATTGACTCTTTCAATAGGTACCCACTCTTTCTTGACTTATTATAATGCATTTCTCACTTGATGTATGGAATTATTAGGAATCCCTTGACCACATCCCATTAGAGTATCAATCTCCAACATATACCTTTCATAGCCCAAAATCGCTTGTCTGAAGGTGGAAATTTGTTGATTAGAGAAAGGACTAGGTTAACTAGGAACAAGACATTGAGAAGGCTGACTATAGGAATGGTAAGGATCATGTATGGGATGTATATTATCATATTAAGGCTGATAAAATTAATATTTTGGCTAGTAATGGTCATGAAAAGATTGACCAAGGACTTGTTCATATTGATAGGGAATGTACAAGCTTGAAATGTCTCACCAACTTATGTAAACAAGAAATCAGCACCAAAGTCAACCATAGATCTTCATTAAAAGAAATAACACAAAGAAAAAATGTTACCATAAATATTCAAATGATAAATTTTTCTGCTTTACCATCTAATATATCTTTAGAGTCACCATTGATGCTTGAATAGATACTTCCAAAGGCTGATTGTTGAGAGACAACACCAAAAATCTCTCAACTTCTTAGACCAAGAGTCCCACCAAGCATGCCAAAAACTATTGTCACCTAGATTTGAAATATTTTAGGAGATTAAAATCTCTCCTAATCCAAGTGTCATAATGGAATCACCTCTAGGCTTGAGGATAGCCTAAGGAATAAGGTGAGTCTCTAGATAGGGCTAGCTCCCTTGATGTACCACTTAGGATTAAAAATACAACTAAACTTGGGGGGTGAAAAGGGATAACTATAATTTTTAAAAAATGAATATAATGGATGTTATATACCAAATTAATTTATGACTTCCACCCATATGTATGCTACACTTGAAATCAAAAGATAAACTAAACACACACTCTCCAATCTATGTCTTCTTGTATCAATGTCACATTATGGGGTTATGGATGAATGTGCAAAGCTAGGAGGACTAAAAAAGAGGTCTTGAGTGGAAAAAATGAATATAATAACTCACTTAAACTTTTAAATTTCTTATGACACATCACATGCCCTATAAGAAGAAGTTACAAATAAGTGAGAGAATGTGACAACTTGTTAAGGAATCCATAGTCTTCACTAAGTAAATCCAATATTCAAGTAACACACACTAATTACAGTCATGTAATAGGTAATAATTATTCATTTTATTTATCAAAAGGTATACAAATGATCAGGGCTTCACCATACTCAAATATAACATCCAATACAATGCCAAAATGGCTAGTCCTTATAGAACTTGAGAGAGGGAAAGAAAGAGAGAAGTCCAAGTGTCACAAAAACACTTTTCAAGATGATAAAATGAATTAATAATTAATTTTAATAGGATATGGGATTAAATATTCAAGTTATATAATTTCAAGTGTCCATACAAGTCACCAAAGTTATGCAAAGTGGCACAAAACTCTTCTTTTTGCACAAAAACATTACCTTCATGATTGGGCCTATTTAAACATCCCATAAATAATGAAGATTATATATAATAATTTTAATTGAATTTTAAGATATTATACATTCATCTCCATGCATTTTTTTAATTCCTATTCCTTTGGAGTCATCCCAAATTGAGCTATCATCATGTATTGTCTAGAAACATGCCCTTTCATGCACCTTGTACCCTTGGCCTCAAAATGGGCTTCATTTATCCATGAAAATAAATGTGATGGAGTTAATAATACATTTAAATATCCTATATTGATATATAATCATCAATGACACCTTAAAATGATCTCACTTGAAGTTTTCCATCTTTTTCACTAATTTATCCAATATGCTAGATCTAACTAGCTAAGTTAAGTCACCTAGTTGAGGTACTTAGAAGATTTTTTATGGTATGAAATGAATATTAGGAGTTATTTAAAGTATAAAAATTATCTCCAAACTTTTTCTCATCTCTTAAATCCTCATATAGCCTACACAACACATAAAATAGTGATAAAAACCATGTTTCTACTCCCATCCGTACAAGTCTATACAACTATTTGGCATGTGAGGGATATTGAGGGAGTCTTATCCAACATAAAATCATATTTATTTGTAAAATATGACATTAAACTATCTATCCAACTCCATTTTAATAAACTAGTCCTTCGTAAGGGTTTAGGAGGGTTTTAGGTCAGTTTGACCTCTTAAGGATTGTTCATAAAAACCAAGCATCCAACCTAGAAATAAATTCATTGTACAAATATGGCCTTAAATACCTCTGATAACCTCCCATAACTTATATATATATATATATATATATATATATCTGTATATATATATCTGTATATATATATATATCTGTATATATATATATATATATATGTATATATATATATCTGTATATATATATATATATATATATATATATATATGTATATATATATATATATATATATATATATCTGTATATATATATATATATCTGTATATATATATATATATGTATATATATATATATATATATTTGTATATATATATATATATATATCTGTATATATATATATATATATATATCTATATATATATATATCTATATATATATATATATATCTGTATATATATATATATGTATATATATATGCATATATATATATGCATATATATATGTATATATATTTGTATATATATTTGTATATATATATATATATATATATATCTGTATATCTATATATATCTATATATATATATATATATATATATATCTATATATATATATATATATATATAGATGTTTAAATAGTTTGACATGCTTACATCATGCAAAAGTGTGATTGACTCTCCATTTGGGTACTAGGCTTAGATTTTGCCCATTAGGTCTGACTATAACCCTTGGTTTCCACACCACCTTGATTGTTTTAGTACTCATGTGAGGTCTTTTAAATTATTTTATAGGTGTGTTCACTCTTCACAAACACTCTTTCAAGGTTTCTATATCCACTAAATTCATCTTTTGTCATTCTCCTTCAAATTTGTCAGGGTTTTAATTGAGGGGAAGTACCCCCTATCTAAGACAAAATAGAGGGTACTTCCCCTATTTTTTTGACCAAAAAAAACACTGGTATAGGCTATTTAAAGTTCCAAAAGTTCTATAAAAAAAATTGGGCCTTGGAATCAAAGCATATACCTCCCAATTACATCAAAACCTTAAATATACTTGTAGAAAGGGTATTATCTACAAGGTTTGCATTGAGGAATAAGTAACCTTTTCTAAATTCATTTATATATGATTGAACACAATTGACATGGCCTCATTAAATTATCACAATATTAACTTAGTTTTCTTATCATTGCTTAACTCATTTACCCACTTTCTCCTCCTTCATACTCTTTAAAAGGGCTTGTTGCTCCTCAAGAGTGCTCTACCTCTTAGATAGGAAATAAGGGTATTTATCTCTATCCAAGGAAGGAAGGAGTGAATATATGGTTTTTTTAATCCCAAATAATCTATTTTTAAGTTCTTATCCCATGATTTCAAGTCTAGACAACCAAACTTCCTTAATTTCCAAGGCAGACTAGCCATACAAGGACTATGAAGGGGTGAATGGAAGTGAATTGTGTTTACATGATTCAAGGCCTTCTCTCTACTAATATATAATGTTTATATCTTTCAAGGTTACCATATATATATATATATATATTAATAAGGTTTCTATATTTTTATTTCATCACCTTACTCTCCATTCATATTTGGAGCTCTCCAAACTGGGCCCTTCCCTTAGAGGACTAAGAAACCCTGCCCCTTTAACTACTATAGGTGTGTGTTAAACTCACCTAGAGCTTAGAAACCTTGAATTGGTCTCTATGACACCCTCTAATATCATTATATATTTATTTAAATTTTTTCACTCCATTTTTTTTTCTAAACCTCTATCTAGACACCTGGCTTTGATTTATTGCCTACATGCCTAATTGACTATGTTTTGCCTTCTAGACCCTACTTGTAGGTTACTATGTTTTAAACGAGTTGGTTATAGTATTGATAGATCCCATTTAATTCCCCAAAGTGACACAATGTATTTTTACATTATCTTATGCCTTGAATTCTCCTTAAACATCATCAAAACATCAAGAAGTTCACTATCTGCCTACTTGTTGTAGGTGCTCATTTAGGATTATGTATGGATTGAGAATGTACAAAGGAAGTAAAATACCATATTCAAACATTTATATATGATATTTAGATCATAAAAGTTTCATTTTCACTATTATATCCATTCACATGTTGGGGTTAAATCTAGTATTAATTTGGGAAACAAGAGTTACTCAAAGAGTTGAAATCTTGTAGATTTCATTGTCCAAGTTAAGTGTTTTTGGAGGCACCTTTAGTCCTCCAAATAACCATCTTCCACTTTCCATCCTCCTCCCAAACTTGGAATGGTCCTTCTCACTACCAAGGGATATAGTTTTTATGAACTTATTTGTTCCAAGAGTTTATTAAACCATGTTATAACATATACATAAAATATTGAGGACCTTTGTTTTGTGTTTTTAGGGCAGATAGTCCCAAAATTTTAGTCATCATTTTAGAGATGGATTTCAATTTGTGTTTGCTAAAAAACACCTTAGATAAGTATAACATGGTGAAATTACATTTTAAGACTTCAAAAAGTCTTTAAAATCATGCTTTAATTTTTTAAAATGATATCTCCAACTCTCTGTTAAGCCACCTGTAGGTGGTCTTTTAAGGTGCAGGCAGCGAAATGCAACTATGGATAGTGAGTATGGCAATTAGCCTTCAATGGGTTGAGTAACCATATTAAAACATTAAAATACATTCCACACCATGGATATATTTAAACCATTATAAAATATCCCACCATAACATGACATCATCAGAAGGTCCTTGTATGTATGTATTGAGTTAGAAGTGAATAGTGAGTATAGAAAAGTGGACAAAGATAGATCAAAAAACCTCATGAGCATCTTAAAATTATTTTCAATCTTCCTTAATCATTATTTAAATAAATGGAAACTTGAGACAAGCTTAAAATGTTCCTTTTAACATGGAAGTCATCTATAAACACTTGAAAGGAGGTAGGTAGTATGTTGAATGACTGGTCTAGCATGATGGAAACATGGACTTTTGATCAAACTATGAAGTTATGAGACCAAAACCTATAATGAGATGATCCCCATGGAATTTAAACATGAAATATACTATTTCCTATTCATAATAAGCCTATGTATATAACACAACTTTCTACAAATAGTAAAAATCATTGAAAATACACATGGTGACATCATCATACAAAGTGAGTTAATTAGACTATCAAATCAACTCCAAATGTGAAAAAAATCATGGAATAAATTATATAGGAGATTAAAAATCCTTTGGAACCAATATCAGTAGCTAGATTATATGAATTTTCCCAAATAAAACAAAAAATTGAAGGGTGCATAGATTGATAGGCATATTTAAATAGTCAACTTCAAATGAATGGTTCTTAAATAATATTTGATCACTATCAAAAACATTTATATGAAAATTAAGTTATGTAACTTTATAATACACCCCCAAGAGTGTTTGTCTTGAAACTACTTGTGTTGATCGTGCCAAGCAAAAACCTACAAGTCACCTTAGTGTGTCTAGAAAGCCAAGAAAAAAGTGGAATGGTTTTGGCCTCAAAATGGTACTTAAAAATAAATTAAAACATGTAAATTATTTTTTAGAAGCTTAATAGACACTTTTCACCTTTTTCTAAGTGGCACACTTCCTAAGGAGGTCATACAAGTACCACTTTCTCTCTTTTTTTCTAAGAAAACTGACTTGCCTCTAAAAAACCTACCATATTTTAGTTACAAAAAGTTATCTAAAAATTTTAATGACACATGGGGCATGAAATCACATTTTTACATTTGCACATTCCCCAAAAAACTTGTATAATGCATTAATTGCACCTTTTTGACCCCTCAAATGACCCAAAAATGATATAAGGACATAAAAACTAATTAATCAAAGCTAATATAACATTATTTGACATCAATTAACCTATAAAACACCTTATGACAATATATTATACCCCATTATAGACATAAAAAAGTCAAGTTTTTTACTAGGGGTTCCCTAATTTGAATTAAAAGTCAAATTCGATCAACAATAACCTTATTTCAATATAAAACAATCAAATTTATTATACCGTTACCATGGATCTTGTTTCAGTCCATACAAGCTCTTCTTTAGTCTACACACATAGTTCTCCTTCCCTTTGACCTCATATCCCTATGGCTACTCCATATACACCTCTTCATCCAAATCACCATGAAGAAAAGTAGTTTTTACATCTAACTCTTCTAAGTGCAAATCCTCAACTACAACTAAACCAAGAATAGTCCTAACAGAAGTCATCTTTACAATAGGAGAAAAAATATCATCAAAATCAATACCTAATTTTTGTGCAAACCCTTTGACCACCATTTTGGCTTTATACCTTTTTCTCCCTTCATCTTCTTCTTTTATTATATAAATCCACTTGTTTGGCAATGCACTCTTGCCCTTGGGTAGCCTTACCAAATCCCACATTTGGTTTTCCATGAGATATCTATGCTCCTCATCCATGGCTTGCTCCCACTTTATCTTAACATCTACCTACATTTCTTCCTTATAACATACTGGTTCTTCATTATTAATGAGTGATAAATAATTTAAAGAAGGAGAAAAATGTTTAGGTGATCTTCTTACCCTAGAAGACCTTCTTACCATAGGAGTTTGGGGTCCTTGTATAGAAGGTTCCTAAACTGATTCATTGGATACTTTTCCATCTGCAATGCCATCCAATATTGTGTACTCTTTTTGTTCATGTTGATGTTCCTACTATTGATTTGTATACATGAGTTTTTCATTAAAGATTACATCTCTAGACCAAAATATTTTCTTATCTCTAATGCTCCATAAACAAAACCAAATTCATCCTCACCATAAAATGTGCATTTTCTAATTTTGCCTATAACTTGGTCCTATCCTCTTTTTTAATAAGAGCAAAATCCTCACATCAAAAGACTCTAAGAAAAGAATAATAAACATTCTGACTAGACCAAGTTGTTTAGGAATGCCTCCATCTAAAGGCATTGAAGGTCCTCTATTAATCAAATAAATTGTCGTACTAACTACTTCTAGCCAAAACTATAAAGGCAACCTTACAGGTAACCTCATGCTCCTAGCACATTCCATTATTTTTTTGTTTATCCTTTTAGATACCCTATTCTATAGTGGAGTTCTTGTAATCATCCTCTACTTATGAATTCCATTGTTAAAACAATAATCAAAGAAAGCATTACTACAATACTCACCTCCATTATCTGATTTGAGACATTTCAACTTGAGACCTATTTCATTCTCAACCAACACTTTCCACTTTTTAAAAGTTTTAAATACATCAAATTTCAATTTAATGCAATAAACCCAAACTTTTCTAGTTGCATCATCAATAAAAATGACACAATAATTGGAACCACCAATAGAAGATACCTGATCTGGTCCCCATACATTTGAATATACCAAATGTAACTTATGTTCTTTCTTTATGGGTCCAACTTTAAATAACTTAACTCACTTCTATTTTTTATACACGCAGTCCTCATGAAACTCTAAATCAATTTTTTTTAATCCAAACAGCTTATATTTTAAGATCTCCATGCCCTTATGGCTCATATGACTGAGCCTATAGTGCCACATAGTTGCATTTCCATCTACAACAAATAAATCTCAAGAGTCAACACTAATAGTCAAATATAAAGTACCAACTTTCTTACCTCTTGCAACCACAAGAGCACATTTGGTAACTTTCCAAAAATCTATAGTAAACATTACCGAACAGCCCTCATGACCTAATTTCCCTATTGAAACATAATTCCATCTCAACATAGGCACATGTCTGACATCCTTAAGTAGCCACATGTTTCCATTCTTCATTTTTACCTGAACACAACCTTTCCCTACTATCTCACATGGTTCATCATAAACAATATGAACATGTCCCAAATTTTCTTAAACATAATCAGTAAAATAATGCCTATGTGGGGTAGCATGAAAAGAAGCCCCTGAATCCAATACCCAAGACTTAGAAAAAAATATCAAAAAAAAAGATTAAGGCATCCTAACATGATTTACCTGATGTCACATTTACCTCATTATTTCTCTCCTTATTGGCATTATTATCCTAAAGTGACCAACAATCCTTTTTTGAGTGTCCACTCTTTCCATAATGCTAGTATATCATCTTGGGTCTAGATCTAGATTTAGATCTACCTTTTGACTTTCCAATGTTTCCTTTATTCTTGTCCTTTTGCCTCCCTCTAGTTTCAATAGACAAAGCATTACCTAAATATGATTCACCAGTGCTCTTCCTTTGCATTTCCTCGCTAAGAATCACACCTACAACATCCTCAAAATTTAAACTTCCCTTGGAAGGGACTATATTACTCATATTCATAACTAATCTATGAAGTCTATCAGATAAAGAACACAAAATCAACAAAGCTCTAACTTCATCATCAAATTTAATTCCAACAGAAGTGAACACACTTACAACTGTAATAAAATCATATAAATGATTATCAATAGAACCATTCTCAGACATTTTTATATTAAACAATATTTTCATAAGAAATATTTTATTTGAAGCAGAGGGCTTCTCATACAAATTTCTAAGTTTATCCATGAGATCCTTTGTAGATTTTTCATCTAAAATGTTGAATGCAATAAAATATGTAAGGCATAACCATATGGCTCCCAATGCCTTCTTATCAAGAAATGTCCAATCAGCATCACTCATGGTTACAAGTTGTCCTCTTTTTCCTTCCAAGGGGAGATGAAGTTCCTCCTGATACAAGTAATCTTCCATTTGCATTTTTCACAAACCAAAATATTTGCCATCAAATTTCTCATCTCTAAATTTGAACTCTTCTCCCATAGCTCCCACTCAAGCTAATAACCCTTCTTGTGATTTGTAACTTCAAAAAAAAAACACCATCAAAGATCTGATAAAAATTATTAGGAATTAAATGAATTCAAAATCAGATATAATTCACCATAAAATATTAATTTAAAATACATAAACCAGATTTTAAATGTGTAAAATTAGATCTATCAATGTGCTACTTACATCATGAAATCAATTACTCAAATCATAGTAAATGATTGAGTTAATGGAAAAAAAATAGAAATAACACATAACATAGGTATACTATGGTTCATAAAATGTGGGCTACATCCACTAAGAAAGTCCCCAATAAAATTGTAACAAAACAAGAGTATAAAATCTCCAAAGCAAACCTCTCATAGAGATAGGATATATCCTCCAAAATTCACAAAATAAGTCTTTGAATTATTGATCCAAATCTAAAACCTATCAACAATCATCCACACATGCTATGCCATACCTATACCTATATAATAACATACCACACCCTGTAAAAATAAACACCATCTTGTGCAAAGTCACACCACCACCTATATATATACAAAGATGGAAGAAATAAGATCAAGAAGAGAAAACACACCATGCTTATTCAATATAGGTATTATCCACAAGGAAACATGCCATCCTCCACCCAGTCATGCTTATCCAAAAGCCCACCTAAGAAGGAACAAACCATCCTTATCTCTCCTCGTCAAAAGGATCACAAGTAACAATGCAATGAGATAACAACTAACTCCTTAAAAAAAGGAAGGCAATTCCACTTCCAGTAAACAACTAACTCCCTAAAAACAAGGAAGTCAATCCCACTTCCAATAAACATGAAATCAACATGGAAATAAGAAAATATAATAATTAATTCCATAAAACATTGAAATCAATCCCACTTCCACAAAACATGGATGTCACCATAGAAATTATTAAAAAACATTTAATAATATTATACTCACATGTGGATTACATAAAAATTCACTACCCACATTTTTGGATCTCTCTATGCCCCCAAAATGTACCACCATGGTCATGTGATAGTCCCAAAGGGATACACACTCAATAATCTCCCACTTGGAGACCCTTTCTCATGAATAGAATCTATCACTACTCCATGACCACTAAGACCAACCAAATCTAAATAGAGTCTCAATTTGTCTAATGTGACCACCTTAGTCATCATATCCATAAGATTCTAGCTAGTATGAATCTTCTCTAGCTTCACCAAGTTCTCCTCCAAAGCTATCCTGATGAAGTGATAATGTAACTGAATGTGTTTTGTCCTCGAGTGGAAAGCAAAGTTATTTTATAAATTAATAACATTCTGACTATCACTATGTAGTCTCCTAACTTCTTTCTCATGCCCCAACTCTTGAAACAACTTTTGTAACTAAATCATCTCCTTTCTAGCCTCTATGGTATAAAGATATTTACCTCTATGGTTGACAAATCCACAACCTTATGTATCCTAAAAATCCAACTAACCATTGTATTTCTAATAGTAAATATATAACCTATCTTACTTCTCTAACTATCAATATCCCCTACCATATTCAAGTCCACATAACCATGTAAAGTGTTATCTTATTTTCCATAACATAATACAACATCCATGGTTCCTCTCAACTGCCAAAGAATCCATTTCACTACTTGCCAATACTCATAACTAGGAACACTCATATACCTTCTTATAACTCCCACTGCATGGGCAATATCCAGCCTAGTACAAAACCATGGCATACATCAAGCTACCAACTACCGATGAGTAAAGTACCTTATACATATTAAGCCTTTCAACCTCCATCTTGGGACACTATTCCTTTGATAATATAAAGTATCCTACTAAAGGAGTACTAATATATTTAGCATCTAACATGCTAAACCTTTTCAAGACTTTCTTCACATACTCTGATTGGGATAAAATCAACTTTCTCTCCTTTCTATCATGAGTAATCCTCATACCAAGGATTTGCTTTGTTGCACCCAAATCCTTCAAATAATAGGAGTCACTAAGACATTTCTTAAGTATATGAATATGTTGTATGTTCTTTCCTAAAACTAACATGTCATCCACATACAAGCATACTATAATAAAATAACCATCATCAAAATGTTTGATATACATGTAATGGTCAAAATTACACCTTTGATAACCTTGATTTAACATAAATTAATCAAACATATTATACCATTGTTGTGGAGCTTGTTTCAGGCCATATAAGATATTCTTTAGTCTTCACACATAGTTCTCCTTCCCTTTAGCCTCATATCCTTGTGGCTGCTACATATACAACTCTTCATCCAAATCACCATGAAGAAAAATAGTTTTCACATCTAACTATTCTAAGTGAAAATCTTCAACTGCAATTAAAACAATAACAATCCTAATAGAATTCATATTTATAATAGGAGAAAAAATCTCATCAAAATCAATACCTAATTTTTGTGCAAACCCCTTGACCACCATTCTAGCTTTATACCTTTTTCTCCCTTCATCTTCTTCTTTTATTTTATAAATCCACTTGTTTGGCAATGCACTCTTGCCCTTGGGTAGCTTTACCAAATCCCACATATGGTTATCCATGAGAGATCTATGCTCTTCATCTATGGCTTATTCCCACTTCATCATGGCATCTACCTGCATTGCTTCCTCATAACACATTTGTTCTCCATTGTCAGTTAGTAATAAATAATTCAAAGAAGGAAAAATGTTTAAGTTTTTTTCTTACCCTAGAAGACCTTCTTACCATAAGAGTTTGGGGTCCTTGTGTAGAAGGTTCTTAAACTAATTCATTGGATACTTTTCCATTCATAATGTTATCTGATACTATGTACTCTTTCTATTCTTGTTCCTATTCCTGCAATTGATTCTTATACATGGCTTATTCATTAAAGATTACATCTCTAGACTAAAATATTTGTGTATCTCTAATGCTCCATAAATGGAAACCAAATTCATTCTCACCATAACCAATAAATATGCATTTTCCTGATTTTGCCTCTAACTTAGTCCTATCTTCTTTCTTAATAAGAGAAAAATCCTCACATCCAAAGACTCTAAGAAAATAAAAATCAACATTCTTACTAGAGAAATCTTGTTCAACAATACCTCCATCCAAAGGCATTAAAGGTCCTCTATTAATCAAATAAATTACCATGCTAACTACTTCTACCCAAAATTGTAAAGGCAACCCTGCATGTAACTTTATATTCTTAGCACGTTCCATTATTATTCTATTCAACCTTTTAGATGCCCCATTCTACTATGGTATTCCTGAAACTATCCTTTGGCTACATATTCCATTGTTAGAACAATAATCAAAGAAAGCATTATTACAATACTCACCTCTATTATTCGATCTGGGACATTTCAACTTGAGACTGTTTCTTTCTCAACCAAGGCTTCCCACTTCTTAAAAGTGTCAAATACATCAAATTTAATTTTAATGCAATAAACCCAAACTTTCCTAGTTGCATCATCAATAAAAGTGACATAATAATTGAAACCACCAATAAAAGATACTTGAGCTAGTCCCCATACATCTGAATATAACAACTCTAACTTATGCTCTTTCTTTATGGGTCCAACTTTCAAGAACTTAATTTTCTTTTGTTTCCCATACACACAGTCCTCACATAATTCTAAATCAATTTATTTTAATCTAGGCAACTTGTCTTTTAATATCTCCATGTCCTTATAGATCATATGACCAAGCTTGTAGTGGCACATAGTTGCATTTCCATTTGCAACAACTAAATCACAAGAATAAACACTACTATTCAAATATAAAGTACCAACTTTATTACCTCTTAAAACCACAAGATCACCTTTGGTAACTTTCCAATAATCTAAAGTAAACATTATCGAACAACCCTCACTGCCTAATTGCCTCACTAAAACTAAATTCTATCTCAACATTGACACATGTTTGACATCTTTAAGTAACCACGTGTTCTCATTCTACATTTTTACCTAAACACAATCTTTACCTACTATTTCACATGGTTAATCATCACCAAGATAAACATGTCCCAAATTTTCTTGAACATAATCAATAAAATAATGCCTATGTGGGGTGCCATGAAAAGAAGCTCTTAAATCTAATACCTAAGACTCAAAAAAATTATCCAAAGAAATAATTAAGGCATCTAACATTATTTACCTAATGTCACATTTACCTCATTTATTTCTTCCTTGTTGGCATTCTTATCCTGAAGTGACAAATAATCTTTCTTTGAGTGTCCATTCTTTCCACAATATCAACATATCATCTTGGCTCTAGATCTAGATTTAGATCTACCTTTTGACTTTCCATGGTTTCCTTTACTCTTATCCTTTTACATCCCTATAGTTTCAATAGATAAAGCATTACCTAAAGATGATTCACCAGTACTCTTCCTTCATATTTCATTGCTAAGAATCACACCTACAACATCCTCAAAATTTAAACTTCCCTTGGCAGGGACTCCATTACTCATAGCCATAACCAAGCTATCCCAACTATCAGGCAAAGAACACAAAATCAATAAATCTCTAACTTCATCATCAAATTTAATTCTAACAGAAGTGAGCATACTTATAACTATATTTAAATCATTTAAATGATTATCAATATAACCATTCTCAAACATTTTCATATTAAACAATCTTTTCATAATAAATATTTTATTTGAAGCAGAGCATTTTTCATACAAATTTCCAAGTTTATCTATGAGATCCTTTGTAGATTTCTCATCTGAAATGTTGAATGCAATAGAAGATGAAATGCATAATTGTATGGTTCCCAATACCTTCCTATCAATTAATGTCTAATCAACATCACTCATGGTTACAATTTGTCCTCCTTTCCCTTCCAAGGGGAGATGAAGTTCCTTTTGATACAAGTAATCTTCCATTTTCATTTTCCATAAACCAATTTTTTTCCCATCAAATTTCTAAACTCTGAATTTGATCTCTTCTCCCATAGATCTCACTCAAGCTAATAACCCTTCCTGTGATTTACCACTTTAGCAAAAAAAAACACCACCAAAGCTCTAATACCAATTTTTTGGAATTAAATGAATTCAAAATCAGATTTAATTCACCATAAAATAATAATTTAAAATGCATAAACCATATTTTAAATGTCTAAAATAAAATCTATCTATGCACTACTTGCATCATGGAATCAATTCCATAAATCATAGTAAACGATTGCTTTAATGGAGAAAATAAAACACCAGCAATAACACATAACATAGGTATATCATGGTTCACCTAATGTGGGCTACATCTACCAAGAAATTCCTTAATAAAATTGTAAAAAAATAAGAGTACAAATTCTCCAAAGAGAACCTCTCATAGAGATAAAATATCTCCTCTAGAATTCACAAAAGAATTCTCTGAATTGTTGATCTAAATCTGAAATCTATCAACAATCATCCACACATGCTATGCCACAATTGTACCTATATAATAACATACCACAAGTTGATATATCACACCCTATAAAAATAAACACCATCTTGTGCAAAGTCGCACCACCACCTGTACACATACAAATATCTAAGAAATAAGCCCAAGAAGAGAAAACACACCATGATTATCCAAGATAGGAATTATCTATAAGGAAACACACCATCCTCCACCCAATCATGATTATCCAAAATCCCACCTAATAAGGAACAAGCCATTCTCATCTCTCTTCCACAAAAGGATCACACAAGTAACAATGCAATGAGATAAAAACTAACTACTTGAAACAAGGAATTAAATCTCACTTACAATAAACAACTAACTCCCTAAAAGCAAGGAAGTCATCCCAATTCTAATAAACATGGAAGTTAACTTGGAGATAAGAAAAGATGAAAATTAATTCCCTAAAATAAGGAAATCAATCTGACTCCCACAAAAAATGGAAGTCACCAAAGAAATTGTTAAAAAACATTTAATAATATTCTACTAACATGTGGAGTACATGAAAAATGCACTCTCCACATTTTTGGAGCTCTCTAAACCCCCAAAATGTAACCTCATGGTCATGTGATAGCCCCAAAAGGCTCCACACTCAATAGGTACCTTCCACATTTTAATCTTGGTGTGGGATGGATGGGCAAATAAAAACTGACCTCATATAAGGCCACCCTAATGCTTTTGAATGAGGAATAGGAAGATATAGCCTATAGGTTATTCCCATTCACTTTGATGGATTTAGCCTATGACTAGTTTCTTAATCTCCTTGAGAACTCCATTACAAAGTGGTAATAGTTTATAAATATCTTTATTACTTATTTTAGGCAAGCCATAGACCCTATCATCCTCTACCATTAGTTTTCCTACATCAAGAGAGAACCAAATGAACACGTTATAAATTTCAATGCTAGGTTGTAGAAAATGTATATAGGGTCATCTTGCTATATCAACCAAATTCCCAACTAGCACTTGAAATATACAATAATGCGTTAGATCCCTAGATGATGATGTTTTTAATATGACACTCAATCATAATAGGCCTATACCTATCTTATAAAAATTCCATAAAGTTTGATAAATAAATAAATTCCTAAGGCCAAATGATGGCTCCCATTATTGATGCCCTACCAAGCATGTTGGATTTGAACCTTATTCCCAATGTGAATTAGAACTTCTCTCTCCCTCAGATGCTACCTATAACCAGCCAAATTCATTTGATACACATTTACCCTAATCATCACTTGGGTTTTATTAACCCAATAAATAATGAGATGGTTCTCTAGCTATAACACCAAGCCATGTTGGTAGCTACTAATAATGTACAATCCATACCCTAGGAGTCAATAAAGAATGAACTATAGACCATCCATTGGATGGTAAAAATCTGATTAATGAATTCCTTGGCTTAAAAAGGTAGATGGGTAGATCCAATTATAAAATTTTAAATAAGAACTTTACATACCAAATTTTAAATACAAACCATCATCCCAATATTTATCTAGAGCCTTCCCTAAATAAGTTGCCTGAAATTAACATTTGTGAGATAGCCCTTCCAAATTGGTTTTATGTGAACATGATGATCTTTATTGCATATAGTTCCATATCACCTTAAACATATTATAGAGATAAATGGAAGAATATGAGGTGGTTACTAACCATCTATAATCATCCAACATGGGTATAACCTCCCTTACTTCTATGGTATTAGAAACCATATAGTTTCCTATCTACAAAGAAAATGATCCAAAGGAAAGTTTTATTGAGGTTCAAGACTTTCAATAGTTTTAAAGGATTAACTACACCCTTAGAAATAGGAAATAATATCCACCCGTCACTACCTCAAATCCTCCTAATAATGGTGCAACTCCACCAGATCATAATTCCAGGAATGGCCCACCACCTCTAAAACCTCATGAACCAAAGGTCCCAATGGAGCCTCAACCAATCCAAAGAAAGGTAGGTTATAATATATTATATTACATGAAGAATATTAAAGTGAATATTACCCTTCATGGGCTTGATCAAATCACTAAGTAGTGGGATCTTATGCTAAAGTCATTAACTGAGAATCCCACTAAGACAACTAAAATAAGGAAAAAGGCTACCCACACTAATGCACTTATTCACAAGAATAAGTCTGAGGTTCCTCCTTTTCTTTTAACTATTAGATTATTTTGTAATAATATACACAATTTTTTGGTAGACTCAAGAGACTCTACCAATGTAATGCCTATATGCATCTATGAAAAAATGGGTTTAGTTCCCATCAAGCTAGATAAAGTCATATCCCAAATCAACAAGTCTGAGGTTAAGCTAGTTGGAAATATCCTCCTTATATATATTCCACTAGAATCATAGCCTTGAATCCAAAAATTCATGGACATTCAGGCTATAGATATTCTCAAAGCCTTTGGGATGCTCCTCAACTGGGATTGGTTAAAATCCTTGAACATGTATATGGCTATGAATTTATCCCATATGTGGTTTCCTTGGAGAGGCATAACCAATCAAATCAGAGAAGATGGGGAAATCCTTAGGAAACATATGATAACTGAGTATAATGTGGTCAATGAAAAGGTGAACCTAGTATCCTCTAACTTAGGGATTTATACACTAAGCATGGAACCTATGAAAGATAAAGTTGAAAATGAACCTAAATTACCAAGGTTATTGTACCTATATAATTATGGGGCCCATTATAAATAAGGTATTGGAATATTTTTTATACCAACAAAACCACAAGGAAAGAGATACCTAGCTTCATATAGGTTGCAGTTCATGTACATGAGCAAGATGGTAGAGTATGAAGTGTTAATCATCGAGCTACAATTTATTTTGAAGTAAAAGGCTAAGGAACTAAAAGTAAGATTATTGTAAACCAAGTTAAGATAAAATTTTAGTGTAAACTATCATACCTTATGAAGTAAAAATATAGGGAATGGGAACTAATATAAATAGTTTATTCATTAAATGTCATCCTTATCCCTTGGGAAGAGAATCTAGTTGCCAACTCACTAGCATCCTTAGCTATGAGCTTAACTCTGATGGATGACACTAAGATGCAATAACTTATTTTTGAATTGGTCCCTTTCCCATCTATTCTTGATAACATCATGAATTTATTTGTCTTTGAATATGACCACCAAATCATCTAATAACATAACAATGTTTGGGCAATTGAGGCCAAAATAATAGATGAAGATGAAAGGGATAGTCTTAAATCTAAAATTAATAAAGATGGAATTATTAATATATAAGGAAATTGAATCCTAAGGAGGGTGAATTATCTAAAAAATCATTCAATAGATTTGGCCCTGTGCCCCGAATTAAGAATCCCAAATCTATAGATCAAAAATGTCAAACTATCAATATAGGCTCTTTGGAAATGCCCCAAACTTTTAACATAGGTATTGATTGGATGGACATGGAAATTTAGTAGCTCCAAAATTTGTTGTTGAGTTACAAAGATATAATTTCTTAGGCCTATGTAAACCTCAAATTATTAGACCCGAGAGTGATCACTGACACCATCCCCCTCAATAGACCAACCACCATTCCAACAAAAATAGAGACCCATGAACCCGATCCTTAAACCTTTGATACATAAATAAGTTTGCAAACTACTATCTAATAGATTAATCTTCCAATTTCATCATTTAACTTATGTGGTGAACTTAGTACTGGTCTAAAATAATAATGGTGAAATTAAGTTGTGCATAGACTTCCAAAACCTGAATAGAGCTTTAGTTAAAGATAATTACCCATTTCCTTCCCTTGATGAAGTGATTAAAATGGCTAATGGATCTCATATGATGTCCTTTTTGGATATATTCTTGGGGTATAATCAAGTTTTAGTGAACTCTGATGATCAATCCATGATTACATTCACCACAAAGTGGGGCATATTTACCTACAAACAAATGCCATTTGGATTGATCAATCATGAAGTTACCTTTCAAAGAGTGATGGATTTTGAATTTGATGGTATAATTGGTAAATTCATAAGAATATATATGGATGATTTAACTATGTTTTCAATGTGTAGATCAAATCATGTGTACCATCTATGGAAGGTATTTGAAAGGTACAAAAGGTATGGTTTTTCCTTGAACCTATAAAGAGTGTGCTTGATGTCACCAAGGATAAGATTTTTGTTCATATAATCATAAAGGAAGGTATTGCTATCGATCCCAAAAGATATAGTGTAATTTCTAAATTATCTCAACTTGATATCAAAAAATAACTAAAATCTTTCTTTGGTAATATCAATTTTTTCTACAAATTAATTTCTATATTTGTTGAAATTATAAATCCCCTTAACACTATGTTAAAATAAGTTTCCAAGATGAAGTGGCATGATGGATAAAATAAAGACTTTTAGGACATAAAATATTCCATTATGCAAGTGCCCATGTTGATCATTCTAAACCACATAAAGGATTTATAATATTATCCTTTTACCTATGAGAACACCATCACTACTTGTCTCACACAAAGATTGGATGGATAAGAACACCATGTTTCTTTTATGAGAAAAAATATTAAATATGAATAAATGAGACACTCCATAGTAGATAATAAGGCCTATACATTGGTCAAGACTATAAAAACATTCAGGCACTACATTATTTAGATTAAAGTGCATGCAATTGTGTCAGCCCTAGCTATCAAAAAAATGCTGGGTTAGAATGAATTAGGTGAATGCATAGGTAGATTAATATCCAAGATATAGGAGTATGACTTGGAAATAAGTCATACCAAGATAATTAGTGGCATGGTTTTACTTAAATGGTAAATGAGATTGATCCAAAAATCAATGTTTACTAGTTAGATTAAGAGCTAGTATTATAATAGGATTGGTACATATCAATCATACATTACCTTCTTTATAGGAACACACCTCTTCGACTTAACTAAACAAATAAAATATCCCTCAGGCTAAAGGCATCATAGTTTATGATGAATAAATGAGTTCTCTTTAATAAAAATCATGAAGGCATCTATCTTAGATGCTTATCATAGGTTGAATCTAGAGAAGTAATGGAAAAATTCCTAGAGAATTTGGTCATTGGTCACTCTACAAAAAATGCAATGGCATATAAAATAATTCAAGTGGGATACTAATGGCTAAACCTCTTTAAATATGTCCACATGCATGTCAAGACATGCCATTAGTGTCATACCTTTGTCAAAATAAAAACCTACATTAGAATTCCCTTGAATATAATTATATAAATGACACCATTTTCCTAATGGGGGCTAGATTTCATGGGGGTCATTAACCCAAACTCCTCATCAGGATGTAATTTTGTTCCTACATCTATTTATTACTACATAAGATGAACCGAGGTAGAGGTAAAAATTATTATCACTGCAAGTGAAGTCATAAAATTCATATAGAGTAATGTGACCAATTGATTAGGTGTTCATATCTCATTAGTATGTGATAATTTCCTTATGTTCTAATCCATGAAGTTCATTAAATGGGCATATGAAAATGGGATAACTTTGAGATTCTTTTCTGATTACTACCCATAAGGGAATGGGTTAACATAATATACCAAAAATAACCTGATCAAGGCCATTAATAAATATGTAGAGAAGAAACTCTAGGAGTGGAATTCATTACTAAATTTTTCTTGTATGGGCTTACCACACCTGGCATAAATAGGAACTCAAGAGCCATTTATACTAGTCTATAGACTAGAGCTAGTTTTGCCAGTTATGTTCAAGTTACCCACCTATAATTTTATGCATCAATTCATGGAGCATAATGATAAAGTGAACTCAAGGATCTTGGACATTATTCAATTGGAAGAATATTTTTATGAAGCCCTATTAAACTTCATAAAACATTAGAGTACTATGAAGCTATGGTTTGACAAGAAATCCAAAATCAAGTCCTTTAAGATTTCAAATTGAGTGCTAATATGAGATAAATCCCATGAAAATAAGTGTTAACACTCCAAGTTTTATCTACTTTCAGTTGGCCCATACTAGATAAATGAGTTACTCAGGTAGAATGCTTTCTACCTAAAGGATCTGGAGGGTGTCAACCTCCCACTATCTATAAATGGTCAATTTGTAAAGCATTACTTCTCAGTTTTCCCTTTCAATGCAATTTTAGAGTAATGTATGCAAAGGGGGTAATGTATATATTTGATTATGTTTAGTTGAGTTTGATTTTATTGTGTGTTTGCTTTTGTTGTCATATTATTATTTGGTTCTTGTGTTTTATTCCCCATGTCTTTTCCACTAGCCTTACAATAGTTTTGTGCTCCTAGGTCTCCCTTCCTAGAATGGATATCATATGACCCCCATTATTTAGAAAGAAAAATTCACACTCAGGGAAAGTAATGACTACTCCAATGGATCACCAAGTAATTGAAAACTAGTATCATGATTGAGAAATAAAATGTGAACCTCTAGTATTGAACATAGTTATAATCAATGTAGTTCTCAAAGAAGTACTAAGGGAATCAAAATCCATTATTTTAGTGATGATAAATTAAATTAAATAAATATTATAAATCTAACCAAGGTCATCAAAATCACCTCAATGAAAAGAACAAAGATATTATAAATTTTTGAATGAACAAAGGGTCTCCTAGATATTAGAAAACTATTGAAGTTACCATACACCTTAGATATATTGGTCTCCAACCCTCATGTATCAAACATAAAATATCATATCAAAGGAAGTTTGGATTTCAAAAAAGAGATATGATAATTTTATTCATTAGAAAAGGTGATTTCAACAACATCCATTACAATATTTTTGGCCTGGATGGAAATGGAGGAAGGCCAAAAGTGAAACTAAAAGCATCTTTATCAGGGCTATAAATGCATGGCTAGTAGCAGATCAATGTTCAAGCCTTCCTTTTTTGGCTAAAAATATCTTAAAAAGTATACCCCTTCAAAAACCTTTTAATACTCTATATGTATGTAAGCTTATTAATGTAATCCATTCCATCACTAATACACAAAGTGACTATGGAAATAATTAGAGCCTAATATGTTACTTATTTAAATAGACTTGATCAATTTTCATCTTCAAAGTGTATCAAACAAATTTCAACTTACTTATCTCTATGTTTGATATTAGATGATCATAGTCTAGGTTCTAAATGTTGGGACAATATTCTCCCCATAAAGTCACTTTTATTGTGGCCAACACACCACCTTCTTCAGAGAAGTGGGGAACCCCTCTTAAAAATTCTCAATTTGAAGTTCCTAGATTTTTAGTCCTTTAAACAACATATTTTTGTGAAATCCTTGAATTTATGTCCTTCCCTAGTTTTTCCAACATCTAATGCGATTGAAATGATAATTTGGTATTCACTATAGGATTTTGAGTTTGAGCACAGTCGAGTCCCTACTATGTTTTAGAAAATAAAATAAATTTCATAATTAGAACATTTTTTTTGTGCTACCTATTTTTTTGTAGATTTTAACTTGTATTGAAGTTCCTAGAATCTCAATTCCTAGAACCTAAATGTCTTAGATTATTAGTCTCCTAGAGTAATATGTGGTTCTTTATAAATCCTCATTGGTAGGTAGGTGAGCATCTCAATTAACTATGTGGCTTCCTTTTTCCACTTAGTATTTTTCATGAATCTCTATAGGATTCTCAACCAAATTATGAAGTGTTGATGGACTCATTGTTAAAGCTATCATTCTCCTAAACCTGTCATAGATGTAGGAGCCTAGGGGTGCCTGACCAAATTAAGAAGTATCATGTGGAAATATTATTAAATTTATCACTCTCCTAGACATGTTAGAGATGCTAAATATTAGTATATCCCAAATGAATGAAGGATCCCCACATGGATCCTATCAAACCTATCAGTCTCACAGACTTGTCAAAAATGTCAGAGCTTAGAAGACCCTGATTGAATTAATGAGCACTACATGGACCCACTATCATATATGTCAATCTCCCAAAATTTTAAAAGATGTTAAATTATGGGTGAGCTAAACTAAATTAATAATTGTCATGTGGACCCACTATTAGATCTATTAGTCTCTTGTACCTTTCATAGATGTTAAAGCTCAAGAGAGCCTGACTTACCAAACCATATATTATGACACTTCTACACAAATTGGCAAAATGGCCCTGATAAGCCCAAAGTGATTAGAGTGAGGTATAGATACATTTACAATGCCAATCAAATGATGTCATACATCACCTCACTTCTCTAGCTAGTAGCTCCTGCTCTCAAAAGTGTAAAGGTGAGGTATCAACCCATGCCTATGTGGTTACAGTTATAGAACTTAACCAATTGGTAATGGATACATGGCACAAGCTAAAATATACCTAAGATACCATAGGGAAAACATAAACATGTGCCTACCTCACTCCCAACATTAACTAAATGGAAAAATGGTCCTTAAGTAGATGATTTAAAATGTCACATTGTAATCACCAGATGTAATGGGTGACACATATTTGGAATCCCTAAGCTAACTCTAGATTATGAAATAGATGGAAATATAGAGTCACCAAATCAAATTTAAATTCTTAATGAGTGGGCCACCAAGCACCATCAATCCAATAAATTGTTGTATATCCCTATAGGTTTCATAGAGGAAAATAATTTACCATTATTTTTCCCGTCTTCCTAGATTTTCTTCCTCACTTTTAGTTCATTCCCAAGCCCTCCACATACTCCCTTCTTAGAATTCACTATTATATAAATATATCCCTCTATACCATGGCTACTCCACATTTAACCCAAAATTTGAGCCTAAATATAGAGACACCACTTTCTTAGAGGGCCTAACCTATTTCAAACACTATAATGATATATTTAAATCAATTGAGATGGTGCCCAATATTGTATCCAATGATAATGAGGATGATGTAGAGTTACAAAATTCCCTTAAAATATAAGATAAGTGTGGGTTACAAATATCTACTACCAATTTGATATTTTTCCCTGTGTTGACCTATTTGCAAGTGTTTACTCACTACCAAAAGAGTAAAATATGGATTCCATGATATGGTGTGTTTTGTGGTCTCCCAACATAAGATTATGGATATTTCAATGAATTATTTAAAAACTTATTAAAACCTACCTGAATACATGATCACCTATGATTCTAATATAGTTTATGTATGGACCAATGTGTATTAAAATTATGATGTCTTGAAAGACTGGGTAGAGAACCCAAATGCCAAATGGGTCAATAAGGTGGGAATATACTCCTACATAATATACATCTTCAAAGAGTGGATATATGTAGGGATGATCATATTAGATCAATTGTTCAGGGTGATGAATCCACATTAGTCTCTTATGGATGTTGTTTCATGTAAATTTTGCTTTATTTCTTAGGATAAAGTTGTAAAACTTGAAATAAGGGTGGGGTTAGTACAACATAGATTTGGTTTGCACTCCATGATCCAAACAGTTGTAGATACTCCTCTTTAGCTTTAGAGGAATGACCTATAGATAAGAAAACACTAAATAAATGGTTGATTAGTTAGATAATAGGGTGCATTTCTTAACAAACTAGATCCAAGAAGCACAAGCTTCCTTGGAGGCTATCAATCCACACTTTTAAATAATCAAGTTCTAAAAATGAAAGATACATTACTTGTATAAATAATAAAATATATTGAAATCAAATATAAGAAGTGCTTGAAAGAGATGAGTTTGCCTGATTATAAAAATAAATGATTGAATATTAATGTTAAATAATTTAGACGTGGTTCAAAAAATAGGGTGATGTTTTTTTCTCAGGCAGAAAGTTAGAAAGTGGGATTTAGTTAAGGTCGATAGGTGGAATTAGCTTGTTATTAGAATTATCACATAGTGGACATCAATTGTTGGGTAAAGCTTTAGTGATTGGGTAGCCATTAGTATTTGGATCATCATCAGTGGTTAGGGGTAGACCATCAATGGTTAAGTGACTATCGATAGTTATTGTTAGATTTGGCTTAAGTAAGGGCAGGTCTAGTTTAGAAGGTGGATAAGTGATTTTGAGAGGTGGGTTTAGGTTAGAGACTGGTTATGAGACAAAAACAAAGTAACTAATTATTAAAAATAGATAATTAGCTCTATTTATTTAAAAATGTTGAGGTGAGTGGTTGAAAACTCATTGTGGAGCTTGGAGTCATTTTGGTAGAGGATCAATATCTCAGTTGTGATTGATCAATTAAACATTTTTTCTCTTTGTCATGCTCATTGGGAGAATACTTACAAAATAAGGTCTAATACAAGAATCTCTGGTAATTTTTTATGATTATTTCTCTCCCTTTCACCTCTTCCTCCTCTCTTTTTATAGAAGGAAAGGAGAGGTGAAACAATAAGTTTAAACAAGGTGTCAATAGGTTGTCTAATTTTTGTCTCAACATGCATAATTATGCAAGTGTCTAAGAATAAAAAATCAAGGTTGGGTTGAGCTAAATTTAACCCTTAAGGTGGTTAAAGGCTGACCATCAGTGGTTGGGTCTAACCATTGACCATTAGGGGTTGACCATCAATAGTAGGTCAAAGGTAGAATGGTCAAATTTTAGTTAGGATGACTTAGTTTTGGCAAGGTAATGGTTAGGAAGTCGTCCCTAAGGGGTCCCAAAGTAGCCTAGTGGTTGGTGTGACATCTAAAACCATAGTGTGTAAATTTCTAGTGTCTACATTTTGCCCCCTTTTGTTATGTTATTTGTATTTACAAGTTGTAAAACAAAAAATATATGGTGGGTTAAAGGTTTGACTACCCTAAGTGTTGGAGGAGGTGATCCCCCTAAAAACAAGATTTGATGATGTGAAAATAGAATTAGGTATGGGTTTGAAAAGTAGTTAAGTGGGTGATAACATTGGTTGGGTTAGGTGTCAAGGCATAAACATGCACACATAATGCGATTAAATGTGATATCACATATCATGCATTAATTAAGTTACCATGGTTGAGTTAGTTGGGTAAAAAATATAAGATTAGCACTAGAATGACAAGTGAAAAGTGGACCAAGTGACTACATTTAGGCATGGTAGTTAATTTGTAATCATAAATGCAAGTATCCTAGGCAAGTTTAGTGTATTCATAGGTATCTAAGGTAGGAGGTTCTCCCAAGAAGACATAATTGGGTTGCTATACAAAAGTAGCATGAGTTCAAGTTTGTTCAATATTATAAATTAGTCATAGTGGTCAAAGTGACCAAGGCAAGGTCATCATAAAACATGTAGAAGTTAGGCTAAAGTGACCAATTTCAAGGTTGAGGTGGTTAGTTTATCTGGTAGATTAGGTAAACTCAATTGATATGTTGTTGGTAAAGAATTTGTTGAAAACATGTAGTTGTAATGGAAAAAATGTTATGAGGTCGACCATTGGTGGTCAAGGTCAACCTTTTATGGTCACCCAATGACCATCTATGGTTTGATGTTAGCCCTAAAAGGGGAGAGGTTAAAATCCAATTGAGGGTTAAATGGACTCATTTAAAAAAATTCATGGTGATTGAAGTGTATGGTGAGAGAATAAAAATGGTAATATTTGGTGAGTGTTGGGTGAGTGATTGAGTAAAGTGTTTATTGGGTGTTTTGTTCAAGAGTTGACTGAGGTGATGTGGAGGTTTGACTAACAAGGATGTAAAGAGGACAAGGGAGATCATGGTGTGTAATGATGGTTTTAACAGCACCTCCACATCAACGATCATGAAATGAGGTAGGGGAGCAATGAAAATTTTAATGTTTTTTGTTTAAATAGTTGTTTGGTTGATTATGGGTGGGTTAGACCTAGGGTTAGGGCTAGGTTTAGGGCTAGGTTTGTATAATTAGGTAGGTGGAGGTAAAAATGGTAGAGGGGGTGAAATTTTAGAGGGGTAGTGTAGGTAGGGGAGGGTTGATTGTTTAAGATAAGTTGTAGGTTAATGTTTTGATTGATTTAGGATGTTAGGGTTAGGGTTGGATCATCAATAGTCACCACACAGTGACCTTCAGTGGTCATTATAAACTATCACCAATTTATGAGTGACTATCAACAGTGAATAGGCAACCGTTAATAGGTCACTATGTGGTGACCATCGATAGTTGGTCCCCTAATTTTTGGTAGTTGATGATGTGATCAGAGATGGTTCTAATAGGAACCATTGTTATTTGATAGTTGACCATCGATGATTGATGAAATAGGGTAGAGTTTTTAAGGTTTTCTTGATAAATGGGATGGGGATTGGTTAAATTGAAATGAGGGTGTAGATAGTTTTTAAGGAAGAAATAGGTAAGTGGTAAGGTTAATCGGTAAGAGTGTAATTAAAGGTTTTAGTTTAGTGTTCAAGTGTTTAATAAAGGGTTAAAGGTAAATGGGTGGATAGATGAGTTATTATAGGTAGAGTCTAAGGTAAGTCTATGGTGTAGTTTGATAGAAGAGATGAATAGATAAGGTTGGAGATAGAAATAGGTAGTAGTTCATTGGTGATATTTGATAAACTGGGTAAACTATGGTATTAGTATATCTATGTAGGTAAGGGAGTAGATACAGATGCGAGATCAAGTGCCATAGTTACTGGATGAGGTCCATCAAGTGATGATAGATCAAGAATGGGACTACCTTTTAGTAGTAGGCTTGGGTAGCATCAGGTACTATCAATTCATACCTTGGGATGCAACTATGTTGGTGGCACTCATCAAGAGATGGGAAACAACCAATAACACCTTCTTATTCCCTACTAGAGAGATGATGATCTTGATGGAGTAAATTCATTAGATCATGAAGCTACCACTATGAGGGGAGATGATAGAGTACATTGAGGGTGAGGAGTGGGACTAGCCCATGGGTGTGTTGTATGGTGATAATGTGGCACATGCGAGGTGACAAACTAGAGGTATACAATATGTACCCATGTATCACATGGATAGGGGCACAAGACATGTCATCACTATGATGATGATGGCAATGACTTGTTACACATTGTTAGACTTGATTAGTGGTATATTTCCTTAATTTTTATTAGGTGTTTTGGTTGGCAGGTGATAGATCAAACCATAGTGTATATGTATCAAGATCTCTATGATTTTAGGGCACACAAGAGGTATGGTATCAATGTTGGGTTTGTGCTAAACTATTTGGCTTATGAGTACATTAGGGTTCTCTAACTAGGTATGCTACCATGGCACAACTTTATTCATATGGACTTTAGGGTAAGGTTCATGCAATGGAGGTATGACTATGCACTCATAGGACTAAGAGGAGGGACACATGATCTAGAGTGGTACAAGGACTGATTAGATTCACTAGTGGTGGGTGATGTGGTATGGTGACTATATTTATGATTTCCTTCCTGGGTTGGTCATATAAGGTAGATTTTATCACTATAGAGTTATAGGTGGATCTATGGGAGGTGAGATCTAGAGGTATATTTGATCCCTTTTAATAAGGTGAGGAGACATTTCATCCTCATTTAGGATATCTCAAGGGAGTTCTTGAGGTATTAGAGGGAGGATGCAGAGTTCCTATTGCCTACCCTAGAGTAATAGGAGTTATTTATTGATCATGAGGAACTACTGATGAGGGTTGAGATTGATGATGTAGGTGTTAATAATGGGTACCCTATGTGGTTCTAGGCACACTATAACATTACCATTTTTGGGGGTGATTAGGACCTATAGGACATGGATGTGGATGTAGAGGTGGGGGTTGGTGATCAGAGGGGTGAAGATGTCTCAGATAGATACGCATTAATTGTTGAGAGGGATCAGGCATGAGTGGCACTAGCTATAGCACAGGCATCCTTAGCATCAATTACCCAAGAGAGGGACATGTCACAGAGCTAGGTGGCCACACTGACTAAGGGGAGAGATTAGGCTAGTGCTCAACTAGCCATGGTTATTCAAAAGAGATATTCTCTCAAGTAGGTAGGAGGAGGAGTACCAATAGCTATATGACCACTAGGGACTATCTTGATGGTGAGATATGTAGCTACAATTAAGGAGCTTTGGTACTATGAGGCTTTAGTTTTTAGATGTCTACTAGATGAGCCTATATGGGGCAAGTACATAGTTGGGATCATCAGAGGGGCTAGCAGCATGACACCAAGTCATCAATCAGGGTTAGAAGCTGGATAGGCTCTAGGAAAAAGTAGTTCTCTAAAGGCTTAGATTGTGATGAGACACTATATTTTTGATGTATCATACGATTTTGATATCATCCTATAAGATGATGTAGTGAGATGTAGATACATGTCTAAGACATGTACTTTTCTATATAAATGATCATTATGTTGATTATGAGCTTATGATATATAGATGTGATCATGGTTTATGGTTTTGTGTTTGATGTTCATGGATGTGATGTTGTATATGATGATTATGTTCATATGATTGGCATGTTTATAGTTGATGTACACTCACCTATCTAGGCATGTGATGATGTGGCTATTTAATTTATGTTGATGATGATATTGAATTAAATATTGATGGATGTTGTTTATGATATGATAATGTTTATGCATTGTTGTCCATGACTAGGATGTTTGTGATTATTGTTATGGTTATGGATGACTATGATGTACTTTATGTTCATGAAATGGTTATGGGTTAATAGATCATGGTTTTATGGATGTGTGAGATGGTATGATGATTTTGATGTTATGATTAGGTGATGTGATGTTCATGATGTTTATGATATGATGATGTTTGTTATGATGAAATTTTTTTGGACATGTGGATGAGTCTTTTCTTTCTTACCTAGATAGGCATGTGATGAGTAACATATGTGGATGATGTATGATTGCATAGTGATAGATGGTTCATGATTAGTTAGTGTTTTTGGTTATTTGGATGAGATGATTATGATGTTATTATGAGAAGAGACATGTTTGAGGTAGATTGTATGTGATGAGTTATTGACTTATGATGTGACAAAAGGTAATTTTGTGATGATTGTTTGTTTATTATTATTGGTTATGATGGTGAAGATGTTCTTTTTATTAAAAACATTTAAACAAGGCACACTACATAATAAAACACATAATTGGTTTTTAAATGTTTGTAATGATATACATATGATTAGATGAAGGTGGTTAACACATAAAGTAAGTTGGATTACAAAACTAAATTTGAGGGAGATAGGCTAATCAAGAGACAAACATCATAACATATGGATAAATAATTAGATATTAAATAATAAGAATAAGGCACTATGCTTATTCTTTGTTAAGGACTAAAAAAAACTAAAGTATGATAAACTTATGAGCATAAGTCCTTTGAATGCTTTGCATTAGCATCCATGAGTTGGTTAAAATGGTTTCTTGACCACATAATGTCAATTAATCTAAAACTTCCTTGTTTAAAGAGTGCATATAGGGGAGATGGATGAAAATGGAACCTTCTTGTGAGACTAGTATGCCTTCTCTACATGGTTACTAAAAATATAATATAAACAAGTCCATATCATATAAGGTGTAGACTAATTGATGCAGGAAGTATGCTTATAAAAGCTTATTGTAGCTTCCAAAATTATTTTTGCCTTTTCTTATTTTTTAGAATGGGTCTTTTGCGATTGTGTTATTTCTTGGATGGATGGGGGAAGCTGATCAATGCAGGAATCTTCTAAGCAATTTATATGTTTTGAAAAATGCTTTACCCAACCATCCTTCAAGGGAGTGGTCTAAGTTTTTGATATTTGTTTAAGGATTTTGATAGCTATCCTTCAAGGGATTAGTCTACCTTATAATGAGCAATTGTGATATGTTTTAGTAACTTTCCTTCAAAGGAGCAATCTGTGAATGATTGGAATGACCCATATGAGTGGTGGCCCTTTGTGATTTTTTGATTGATTGTGATTTTTATGCTATTGACATGGATTTTCTTATATGGGCTTGAAAGTTTCACCTTTATGAAGGTAAAACAAGAGAAAAAGAAGGTTGATGATGGGTAAAAGAGGTTGAATCAATAATGACCATGGTAATCCATCCTATAAAGGGATGAAAAGTACCATGAGGATCATGTCATGGGTAGATTCATGGTACCCATGTTCAAGATTAGGAAAAGGATGGAACGAATAATCACATGATTCAACTTTAATTAGTTTTCCTTAAAATAAAGAGATGAGTGTGGGTGAAAATAAGGGATGAGCTTAAGTTAGACAAAAGGTGAGTTTAATCCTATTTTAATAAAATAAAGGACATAGATGAGAATCATTAAGGGGCTTAGGTTCTAGTTTCCCTTCAAGAGAGGACAACTGATAAGCTCCCGATCCATATGTGTGGGTGATGATATAAGGTCCAAACCAATTAAAATTACACTTTCCCCACTTGCTTTTATCTATATTGGTTACATGTTGATTTTACTTTAGGATGATGTCTCTATATGGAATTCTCACACTTTTGAGGTGCTTATTATAAGTGCACTTTATTCATTCTTGATAGACATGAAGGTGGGTGAGCACGACTAAATGACATTCATAAAGTAGCTCAAGTTGGGCTTAACATTTTTGATGATAATCACTCTTAGAAATTATATGTTTTAGGGATATGCAAAGAGAGGGAATTTGGACTTTGAGAGGCAAGACAACCTCTGCTCTAAACACAAAAGAGAAATGGGTAGCACTTATAGGGGTTTGAATGCTAGTATGATATTCCCATAAGCTGAAAGGGATATGTAAATGCCAATCCTGACCAAATACATTAACCATTTTAGTTATCATGTTGTTGAGTGTTTTTTTAGAGGCTTCCACCTATCCATTTACTTTCAAATGATAGTTCTATGAGAAACTTAACTTGATACTGAATGCATCATAAAGACATTAGACTTGTTTATTTTTGAAAGATTTACCATTATCAATGATAATTTTATGAAGAATACTGAAATGATAGATAATGTGATGGTTGATAAAGTTGATAATCTTTTCAATTTTTGTTGAGATGAGAGGAATAGCCTCTACCCATTTGGTGAAATATTCTATTACAGTTATTATATAATGATGTCATCATGAAGAATGGGGATTAATTTCTCTAATAATATCTAGACCCCATTGTGAGAAGGGCTAGCAATCTTTGGATACTTGAATACTATGGCTAGGTGTGTGATGTAAATTGGCATGTTATTGACATTTGACATAATTTTTCACCTAATCAAAAAAATATTGGTTAAGGGTGGGCCAATAATAGCCAAGGCAAAGGATGCATTTAGTGATGACAAGGACATTAAAGTATCCCCCACAAATCCCATCATGTATTTCCTTGATAGTATGAGAGGCTTCATGACTATATAATCAACAAAAGTGGAGACCATCAAAGCCATTTTTATAAAAAAAATCCCCATAGTATGGCATAACATAAGGTACTCTAGATAAATGCTCTTTGATCATTCCTAGAAAGCTTGGAAGGGATGAAGGTAAGGTTGAGATAGTCAAAGGTCTATCAACACCAAAGGTCAGGTTGGGTTTTCTCCACATTAAAGATGGTAGGAGAGTCTGATTGGATATAAGAAATATTAGTAAGTTGATGGATAATGATATATATCTTAGATTCATAGGTTATAAATAGGATTGGGGAAGTAGGAGAAGCTATCATGTTGGTAAACTTGTTCATAGATTACAAAGTGTTTAGATATGGTAGTGTTTAAATGATATGAATAGTACATCAGCTAGTTATTTATACTATTGAAAAACATCATTATTTAATTGATAATATCCATTGATTTGATTGACCACAAGCTGAGAGACACCAAAAATGTTGATCATTTTGACTCCCAAGTCTAATTTAGTTTGAAGACCTATCACTAGGTCTTTGTACTTAGCCATATCATTGGTACATTTGAAATCTATCTTGAAGGATAAAGGAAGAGGTTCATCATGAAGAGGGATAAGTATGATGTTATCTCCCCCACTATATTAACACTTGGATCCATTGAATAACATGGTCACTTGATAGGTAAATTTTTCTTGAGTTTTGTAATGGACTCATTTAGAAACTCGAGAGGAGGAGGTCGATTATCTACTAATGGTGCTTCAGCCAATTAGTCAAAAATGACTTTCCCTTTAATTAACTTCATCTAAAGGAACTCAATGTCAAAATAAGCTAAAATCATGAGCCACTTAGCCATATAATAGTTTTGTTATGGCTTTGAGTGTATATACTTGAGTGGGTTAGTACTGGTTATGACAAAGGTCTTGTGGTTGAGAAGATAGTTATGAGGTTTGGTGGCCACAAATACCAAGGGAAGGCAAAGTTTCTTGGTATGGGTATACTGAGTTTTATACTCTATAAGCATTTATTTAATGTAGTATATGACTTGCTCTTTATGCTGCTCATCCTGATGATCCAACATTGCCCCTAAGGAGTGGTCAGTGGTAGAAATATAAAGGTAAAAAGATTGATCTTCCTTGGGAGGAATGAAGATGAGTAGAGATAGAAGGTACTCTTTAAGTGAATCAAAGACCTTTTGATAGTTTTTATTCCACTTTAAACATACATCCTTCTCTATAAGGTCATGGAAAGGTTGGCATCGATTAGAGATCTAAGAGATAAAGCGACAAATGGATTGGAGCTTCTCCTACAAACTACAAAGTTTTTTGAGGTGGGTAGGAGGAAGCATGCTGAGGATTGCTTTGATTTTGGAGGGATCAACTTTGATTCCCTAAAGGGAGATGATAAATCCAAGGAGATTTCCTAACAAGACCCCAAAAATACACTTTTTGGGGTTAAGGTAGACATGGTAATAGATGAGTCACTCAAAGATAATCTTAAGAATGACCAAATGATCTTTATGATATTTGGATTTCTAAAGAAGTTCATTGACATAGTCTTCAATTATTTTTTGAATAAGGTCATGGAAGATGTAGGTCATAACATGTTGGTAGGTTACACCGTCATTCTTTAATCTAAAAGGCATGACCCTATAGAAAAAATTTCTCTATGGGGTGATAAAGGTGGTTTTGTATTGATATTTAGGGGTAGTTAAAGATCTGATTGTAGCCTGAGAATCTATCTATAAGAGATAACATCTCATGATTGGATATAATATCAAAATTTTATTTAATTCTTGGCAAAATAAAGTCATCCTTTGGGTAAGCAAGGATAAGGTCATGAAAGTCCACATAAATGCAAAGTCCCCTTGTGTATTTGGTGATAGGTACAACATTCAAGACCCATTAGGGATAATCAATGGGTTGGATGAAGTTGGCAGATAGGACACATTAAAGCTCTTCATTGATGATAAAGATTATGTGAGGGTGCATTCATCAAAGTTTTTACCTAAAGGGCTTGGAATCATAGTTGGTGACTATATTTTGGGTAGAAATAGAGGGGTTGATTCCTAACATATCATGGTAAGACCAAGAAAATTCTATGTTGCAGTCTTGTAGGAAGGAGGGGAAGTATTGAAGCTCTTAAAAACTTAGTTATTGTCTAATTTTTATAATGCATGAGTTATTTGGAGTACCCAAGTTGATATCCATGGTGTATTCATTCAACCTAGTTAAAGTCTTAAGAGGAAGAGATTTGTGGATAGAGTAATCTTCTGCACCAAGATAGGTGAGAATGGAATCATCATCCTAAGAGTGAATAGTATTAATGGAGAGTCATCTCTAACCATCTCAGGATGGGTTAGAAGAATAATCATGGTCACCCAATCCTTTTGATAAGCTAGGGGTCTGAGGTTGATCATGTTAATGAAAAAAACATTAGGGGGGATGATCTCAGAGTTCTCAGTTGTCCATAGTCAAGTGGATGGTGAATATGGGATTTGTTCATCAATGACGGTAATGGGAGGTGGTTTGGTTTGTTTTTTAGGTGGTTTAAAACTAAGGCCATGTTTTTTATGAGGTTTTTAGGTCTTGATCAGAAGCAACTCATGTGTCTTATGTTCATACTAACCTAGAACAAATCCTTTCCAAGCACACCTATAAATATATGTCTTAGAAAACTATGGTTTATCTAGATAGGAGAAATTGGAGGTGAATGGACAAGGTGAGAAAGAGGTGGTGGGAGTGTTAAGTTGTTTGTCAAGTCCCCCATAGATGAAATTGGTTTGACAAGCTGAGGGGATAAAAAGAATAATCACTCCAATATTAGGGTCATAACTAGGTTGTTAGTTGAGATTCCCATACTCTTAAGGAGTAGGAAAAGTGTCTAGTGTCAAAAGGTGGTACTCCCCTAATGAAATATGCTAGAAGGTTGATTCCAAAGGGTATAATATGGGTATTTGGGTGGAAGGGATGGATGAATTGGTATATGCTTCATTGGTAGGAGAAGGTGGGGTTTCATATTTTACTGATGAAGGTTTTTTGGATGGAGGAAGGTGAATGTAATTGGGTTGGTACATCATGTTGCATGATGTAAAAGGTTTTGAGACATATTGTATGATAACAAATTTACCTTCATATTCAAATGTGATGCATCAATATAGTTTGGATGGCACACAACCCATGGAATGGATCCAAGGGCATCCTAGTAAAATGTTATACTAGAACTCACATTCTACTATGTAGAAGAGCTTGAGAAGTATGTGGGGTTCTAAGAAAATGTGAAGGACAAAAATACCTAAAGTTTTGGCCATGGTATCATTCAATGAGTATAGTACCACTGAGGTTTCCAACATAATATTCTTAGGTAATTTAATTTAGTTGCATGAATGGGAGGAGATAATCTTGATGCTACCTCCCCCATCAATCATAACCCTCTTGATGTGAGTTTTGTTGATGTACATGGTAATGAAGAGGGGAGGATATGGATCATCTATATGGATGGAGGGTATTTATGAATCTTTGAAGGTAACAAGGTTAGATAGTTGAAGAGCTCCAACAAAGGCTACTAGATGTTGAGGGTCTTTTTTTAAAACTTTATGGATTGAAATGCCTCTATCATTACTTTTTGGTGATAGGTTGATGTATTGATTAGTTCATACAAACTAATTTTCACCAATCTTTGGTGACGGTATTTCATAACTACTCGTTAGATTGATTCAAATGGGTTAGATTAGGAGGGATCCAAGATAGGCACCTTGGGTTTGGTTAAAGGTAATGGTGTTTGGTGTTGGTCAGGTGAATGGGTGATGGAAGAGGGATATGTCCATAAAATGGACACTTTTTCCTTTACTTTATCCTTTAGTTGAGCCTATGATTGTGTGACCAAATGTATGGTATAGATTTGAGAAAGAGTAGGCTAGAGGATTGCTCCAATTCTGCTTCACTCTGAGATGTGAGTAGAGGAGTAGGTGAGTTTTGATTGATGGCTCTTAGTTTTTGGATATATGGTGGGATCATAGGAGACTCATCTAAAAATAAGTCATACTCATGATACAACTAATGGATTAATACTTAGAGAGTGTTACATTTCTCCATATCATGCACAAGTGTTTAATGGTATGAGCATACTAATTTGTCATTATATCAGGATGGTTTAGGAATATGGGGGTCAAATGGTTTGATAGGTGGAAAGGTTAAGAAATATTTTTATAATAACCTCTATAGGATGGTTGAGTAAGACTTAGGCAAAGGTGGAAAAGGTATAGAGGTATTAGGTTTTGTAGTTGAGTTGGAAGCCTTTTTATGAGTGGGTTTGATGGTAAGAGATTCGGGTGAAGGATAATTCTTGGTGTATGGTTTTGGTATGGATTTTTTGGGGGTAAAAGGTATTGGGGTAGATGTTTGAGATGTAGTCAATTTGGTTATAGAAGGTTTGGTAAAAATAGGTGAGGATGAAAGTAGGAGTGATGGTGTAACCAAATTGGTGGTAAGATTTGGGTTTTATCTGGGATTATCAGTTTCCCTACTAAGGTAGAAGGGTGAGGTCCTAAAATATAAGGCAAAGTGGAAAAGGGAGGTAGAGTGTTGGTTTTTGGAATCTTGGGTGCTTTCACTTTTTTTTTTGGCTTTGTTTGGGGTTTCTTTGATAGGTTTGATGAAGTTAATTCCAATTATTATGAGGGGTGATTAAGGTTTTGAATAGGGAAGATGTCAATGTTTTTGGTGGGCCTAGTTGGAATGGTAGAAGGTGGCCCAGTTATTTTTGGTGGTGTCAGTTCAGATAGTTTAGTTATGGTTTCATTGGTATAAGTTTTCAATATTTTAGTTGTGATGATAGTGGATTTTCTAGTAGAAATGAAAGGTTAGGATGATAGTGGCATGGTTGGAGGATCTTGTTTGGTTGGGTAAAGAAGATTGAGACTATGTTAAAATGTGGCATGATCTGTGTTGGGTTGAGATAAGTACTCTAAATTTTGAACCAATCTAGAGAATGGATTATAGATGGGTTCGATCCCTTCTATAATGAACTCAAAGGTCAAACCCATGAGTGGAGAGAGAGGAGTGGTTACCTTGTCCTTTTCCTTAATCAAAGGCTCTAAGGTTTGGGAATATGAGTGTCCTATAGGAGAGGTAGGTAGAGTGATCTCATCTTTATAGATGCCTTCCAAAGGAATAGTGGATTGTTATATGATGGAGGAGAAGGATGTGGTGGTAACGGTTTATTATTTTGGTATGACTTCCAAAGGAGAGGTTGGTATCTCAAATACCTCGATGAGTGGAGAAAGGGGAATAGTCATTTCTTTGGTAATGTTTTTTGAAGGGATGAAGAGTGACTCTATTACCTTAATAAATGGAGGGTAAATAAAGGTGGTTTCATCAATGGTTTCCTCATTAATCAATTCATTAATAACGTGAATTAATGGTATAGACCTCATGGTTGTGAGAGGATTTTTCTCTATTATTTTCATTATTTGTGGAAGGGGCATGGTTGGGAAATGGTTGTCTAAAGATGTCAACTGATTGATTTTGGGGTACATTAGGGTTATCCAACACAAGTTACCCCTTGTTTATGAGATTTTATATGACATTTTTGAAGGTATTATACCTACTAACATGATGTCTAATGACATGGTGTAAGGTGCATAATTATTTCTCCTTATACCAACCAGGTGCAGGATGAGAGGAATTGAATTATTATGGAGGTTTGATTGGTAGAAGTTGTATGATATTCACTTTCAATAACATTTCTAAGACTAAATCATATGACTCCCTTAGTAGATTAAATTAATTTTGATTGTTGTGGTTTGGGTTTCTAGTGTTCTAATTGGATGGACTGAAGGATTTGGGTTGGTTAACAACTAGTGGAGTCGTTTTAAGGATAATTGCATTCCTAGTTCCTTTATTTTTGGAGTTAGTGTTGGTTTGATTGTTAGGTTTGGAGGAGGAAGCCTCATTTTATTTAAAGGTGGAATTCTTGTTTCTCAATTTCAACTTCCCCTCATCAATGGCTCCATTATCTAATTTCCATGCCATGGTAAAATCCTCATCAAAGGTCCTAAAAGTCTAAACCCACAAAGTGGAGGAAATGCATTTGGCACAAGCCTAAAAAAAAAGTTTAATTAGGCTTGGGTTAGGGAAAAGAGAAATATATTTGAACTATCAAGCTTATCCAATAGGATACAAAGTCAGTTATAGACTCATCATCAAATTGTTAGATGGACTAGAGATCGATGATGGAAACTTTCTTAGAGATGTTTATGAAAAAGTGGTCTAAGAAAGTTTGAGCTCGTTTGGAAAAAGAAAAGAGGGAGTGATTTGTAATAGAATAGTACCAATCTATTGCCAAACCTAATAGAGACATGGTAAAGGTATGAATGAAGAGAACATCATCATAGGTGATCAAATAGTAACAATGTCTAAATTATCCCAAATGTTGTTGAGGGTCTTCCTTGCTCTAAAATTTTGAAAATTTGGAAGTTATCATTGAGGAGGATAAGGTTGAATGGGGATGGATGGATGAATTGGTTTGTTGAAAATTTATTCATAAGATAAGAGGTTATGGGAACTAGAGATAGATGAATCCAAAGTAGTAATTTTACCCATTAACATTTTGACAAGGTTTGTTTGTAGTTGTGCACCCTTGTAGTTGTAGTGTAGATTATGTTGAGTTTGGGTAGGTGCAACATATGGATAGATAGTGGGGGGTTAAAAAGCTACCAAATATTGGTATGTGGACATGGGGGGTTAGGATGATGCCATATATGAATACATATATATAGGTGGTTGGGTGCAAGGTATAGGTATATACCCTTGTGGGTTAGGGATGTAGTATAGGTTTCTTGCAATGGGCATCTATTGGGGGATTAACGTAGGTTGGGTTGGAAGTATGGTTGGGTTAGTAGGTAGAGAATAAGTGGTAACTTTGGTACTAATGGGTGTAAGGGTAGAAGGTATGGGGACCACAAAGATTTAGAATGGAGTGGAGGTAGGTGGATTAGGGACAAGAGGAAGGGTAGTGACACTAGTAGAGAATACTCCCATGGTGAGTGGAGTATCGGTGCCTAAAGGTTGGGTTACCCTTATACTAGAAGGGTTATTGGTTAGGGTCAAAGGTGTTTAGGTGTTGGTTGGTTGGTTGGTTGGGTGGGTTGGTTTTGGATGGTGATATTGGTATAATAGGATGCTTGGCAATAGAAGTATCACCCATAAAATGGGATGGCATACAATAGGGTGGGTCAATAGGTGGAACCAAAGTAGGGGTACGGTGAGATATGGTGTTAAGGTAATGTTGGAGGGATATGGGGTTGTTATCTATAAAGGTTTAAAAATCCACATCACTTTGGACAATCATTTGAGGAATGCTAAGACTTCTAGAAGGCTAGGGAGAACTCTCAACATCTGAGATGTACTCCATGGATGAGGGAAAAGAATTTTCATATATGATTAGGAGGTGGGTCCTAATTTGCTTGGTTTTTTAGTTGTTGCCTAGTTAAAACTATGTAGATAATGGAAGGAGGAAGATACAAACAATCTCACAACTCAAACAAAGAGAAGACAAGAAAAAGTCAAAGAAACAAAACACACACTAAAGCATGTTAAATCCTAAGGTTATTTTTAGTCTCTCTTGTGGATTATGCCTTAAACTTTAAGAATTGTGTGACTTGACTTGGATTATAGAGCAGGTACTAGAAGAAGATATCTAAGAATGGTTTTAGGTATTTAAAGGCTCTCAAGATCTATTCTATAACTTGGTACGTGACTTGATATTGGGGCCTATCCCCTCACTTCACACACTTTAGTGATAAGGGTGTCAGGTGCTTAACCAATATATATCAAGTTTATAGAGATTATACTCAACTAATTTACTGAGTTGTTTCTCCACTTGGTGATGAAATTTAAGTAAGATAGCTAATAAAGGTGATTGTTAGGTGATGAAATCCTAGTTAGGCCTTATGTCAATGTTTTTATGCTTGATTAAGTTTAAGTGGTTTGGTCTTGTGTGTGTGATAAGAGTGAAACTATGATTAATTCACTTAATTAATTAAGCTATTATGAGTTAAAATAATCAAGCAAACAATGTATGCTATCAATTTTAAGCCCATAATGAAATTTTGATTTCATTGTATAAGTGGAAAAAAGAAGAAAAAGCACCTAGATGAAACTATGAACCCAAGAAAAGACTCAAGGGTCCCACCAGGCATGCCATAATGTTTCACATGAATTTTTATTTATTTATTAGAAAAAATTTGTAAAACTTGAAAGAAGGGTGGGGTTAGTAGAACCTAGATTTGGTTTGCACTCTATGATCCAAACAGTTGTAGATACTCCTCTTTGGCTTGGGAGGAATGACTTATAGATAAGAAATCAATAAAGAAATGGTTGATTAGTTAGATAGTAGGGTGGATTTCCTATCAAGTTAGATCCAATAATCATAAGCTTCCTTGAAGGATATCAATCCACACTTTTAAACAATCAAGTTCTAAAAATGAAAGATAAATTTCTTGCATAAATAATAAAAGATACTGAAATCAAATACAAAAAATTCTTGAAATATATGAGTTTACATAATTATAGCAATAAATGATTGAATATTAATGATAAATAAATTAGACATGGTTCAAAACATAGGGTGATGTTTTGTGCTCAAGTAGAAAGTTATAAAGTGGGATTTGGTTAGGGTCTGATAGGTGGAACTCATTTGCTATTGAAATTATCACATAGTGACCATCGACGGTTAGGTGAACCATTGGCAGTTGGGTAACCATTAGCATTTGGGGTCAGACCATCGGTGGTTAAGTGATCATTGATTGTTACTATCATATTTAGCTTAGGTAAGGGTAGGTCTAGTCTAGAAGGTGGCTAAGTTATTATGAAAGATGGGTTTAGGTTAGAGGCTGGTTACGAGACTAAAACAGAGGAACTAAATACTAAAAATAGATACTTAGCTCTATTTCATAAATAATGTTGAGGTGAGTGGTTGAAAACTCATTGTAGAGCTTGGTTCAATTATTTTAGAGCATTGGTGTCTTGGTTGTGATTGATGAATTGCAATGCTTTTGCTCTCTATCATGCTCATTGGGAGAAGAACTGCAAAAAAATATCTAATATAAGAATATTTGATAATTTTTTATTCTCTTTGATGATTATTGTTCTCCCTTTCACCTCTTCCTCCTCTCTTTTTATAAAATTGAAGGGAGAGGTGAAACAATAAGTTCAAATAAGGTATCAATAGGTCATCTAAGTTTAATCTTAACATGCATAATTATGTGAGTGGCTAAGAATAAAAAAGAAAGGTGGAGTTGAGTTGGATTTAACCCTTAATGTGGTTAAAGGATAACCATAAATGGTTGGGTCTAACCAAAAATGGTTAGGGATCCACCATCAATGGTTGATACATCAAAGGTATAATGGTCAAAGTTTAGTCAAAGTGACTTAGGTTTGGTAGAGTAATGGTTATGAAGTGGTCCCTAGGGGATCTTGAGGTGGCCTAGGGGTTGGTGCAACATTTATAACTATAGTGTGTAGATTTATAGTGTCTATAGATGCCCCTAATACATATACTCCTCAAGGGAAATTAATTCCTAGACCTTGAAGGCATGATCAACTTCAAACTTTTCAAGGTAGTATCAAATTCTTAGAGCAGAAGAAACTTTTATATGATGAGTTATTTGGTGGATGTTGTTTGTGTCACCATAGTGTTTAATCCCTCTACCTTTCCACTATGGATTCTCAAGGGCATAATGGTCTATGTGGTTTTTTATAAACTTTATGGACACCTTTTTCATAGCCACATATAAGAAATATATGAATCTTTCTACCCAGTGGTTTATATGGCCATCAATGAAACATCAATGACTTGATTATCCAAAGAAATAAGGGAGTGCCTCATCCCCATTGGTGACTATTGGTTCTACATGGATGACACTATTATCTAGTTTTCCAACCTTCTCAAATATACATTTGTCTAGTGTATCAAGTTTCAGATCAAATCATAGATTAAAAGATTGCCTACCCACTAGTTGAGGTCATCTTTGATCACTATGTCAACCACCAATAGACAGAATGCCCAACCTTCCCCTTCACCATCAAATAACACATGTACCAGATTGTACCCCCATTGCATAAAATGGTTATAGGAAAATATTCCTATGACTCATGTAGTGTAGAGCACATATATTCATATCAACATGGAATTTTTAGGTCCCAGGTGGTAAAATATCAAGCACATCTCAACATAAACTATGAACACTAGCCTAGTGATGAGGATGAGTTCCACCTTAATCCTTAAAATGATAAGGAGGTCCTAACTAAGATTGATGCCAAGAAGAAGAATTTAAGAAATTAGGTCCAACCCAAGATGTCCTTGCTTCCTCTACAACAGCTCAAGATGGAAGAGATGTTTATGTGACTCCTCAAATTTTCAAGGAGGATATTACAAGGGGTCACATCCCCTTCTCCTCCTCAACCCTATCCTCTATGATTTTTTCCTCCCTAGCCTACTACTCTAGCTCTACCAATCTTATGGATCAAGTGATTTAGGTTCATGCAACTTAACCCCAAATGACTCAACCTTAGGCTATGCAGATGTTAAGATTTGATATCAATAGTAGTCTAGAGATGATCCTAAAGCACTATTGACCATAAGTTTTTATGGAGATCCCTTCCCCTACTCCCATAATCCTTCAACAACCTAGTAGGACACCCCTAGTTTCATTTTCCCTCAATAACCCAGTTAGGTGGCACCTCCCTTATTTCCCATTTCACCACCTCTAAAATTAACCCAAGTGCCTCTAGTTTTGGTTATGCACAACATCATTACATAGAAATTTACCTCTATTCAAGGAATTATATTAGTAGGGATACTCATAGCTCATCTATAACCTCCAAGTGATACTATTTACCAACCTTATATACATTTATTGGTTCTTTTGTAGGTCCAACCACCTCTAGGTGTGCCCACTTTAGTATTCTTATCTCTACCCCTCATAGTAAATGCACCTATGTTCACATATAAATCAGCCTTGGCCATGTCAATGGCACTTAAAATCACCTATAAAACTCATCAATTAGTCTTTTCTGCCTCTTCCACTCTAACTCCTTCCATCACAATAATGTAAGCTAACCCAAGCAAGAGGCCTAGGAAGAAACATAAGGCACCTCATATTATTTAAGCATGTATTGCTACTTGTATCATTCTTAGACCTCCATTTTTCATTATCCTAGGTGCCTAAGGATTTGGATTTAACTAAAAAAAATCCTCCTTCTTGATGAATGCCCTTCTCCCTAGTGTCATTCCCCATAATTTAACTTGACTCAAATTCAATGGTAGGCCCAGATGTTCTCATGGGATTCCATTTTCATCATTCCTCCATTTTCCCCCATCTCTCCTCCTCCTCCATTTATCTCATCCTTTGTTAGATTTGGTTTTCATGTTCTCTAGGGTTTATAAATAGTTTTTGTCTATTTCTTAGTTTGTCCTTTTATCGATTCATCCCACATTGGTTAGTTTGACTTACTTCTTGTTTGTCCTTACCTATATATGCAAGGCTTATCATTTGTAACATATAAAAGTTATTTTATGGATATTATATGATATTTAATTTATCTTTGTATATTATCTTTACAGCTCTTAAAACTCTTATTATGATGTTTTTCTCTTTTAATAATTTATATCTTGGGCTTAGAATGATTTTTTTGGCATTCCTTTCATGGTATCAAAATTGGAGGTGTTGCAAACATCCATTTGTGATTTTTTTTCTACAAGGGTTTGCCCATTTATCAAAATCTATTTTTGTCAGAGTGGAGGTGTCATTTGTTGATCTTATATCTATTTATTTTTATCCATTAATCAATCCATGAATATCCTAGGCTTTACCACTAGGTACTTATTTTTCTAGACCCATGTTTAACTTTGTTTCAGAAGCTTTGTAGATAATATGTATATGTTTTTTTATGGTTTTAGGCCATAAATGCATCAAAATATAGATATGAAAGCATAGGGTATTAACACTTTAAGTTTTATTACCTATAAAATTTAATGGAATCTTTAGATATCAAGTTGTACAACCTTTCTTCTCAAAAACTTGCTTGTTGGTCTATTGGTAGATAACTACCACCAAGTTGCTTTTCTCTCACCACAGGGAATATAGATCTAATTTTTTAGATGTAAAACCTATTTTGGTTAGATAAAAGTCCCATATTTCAGACCATATAATTTATAATTATTTTATATCATGTCATATATCTCTTTTAGTAGTTTGAGCATTACTATAGCAATTTGTCTTCATCATCTAGATAGTTGGTCAGTTTTCTTCTGGTTTGAGGCCATATAATCTAAAATTTTATATATGATTCTTAGAGAGGACATTATTTTAGGTATAATTTATTCCTATAATAGGTATGATTCATTTACATCAATATTTACTACATTTTTATATGTCACAATAAGACACATTTAGTGATTTTTTTTGGATCTTGCAAAGAATCTTCCTTAAGTTGGATTTCACCCATGTTGACAACCTATGCTTGTTTTATGCCAAATAAATTGATGTAAATATTTTTTTGAATATTTTTTTCAATATTAATTAATTGGTGAATCATTTTTTGGTCATTAGTGCATTAAATTTTGTGTCATTTTTACTTATTTCACCCATTTTAATGATGGGAAAACTTGTAAAGACTATAAATTTTGAACCGTGACTCAAAATTGAGTACTATTTATTTCAAAAGTGTATGTTTTTTTATTATACATATACTAAGTTCATTTATATTTAAAAATTCACTAAATTATAAATTTCCAAATGGCAGGGGTGGGGGTAACGGGGCTTGCACTTTTTTGGGGTGTTCATTAACTTTGTCAGGAGACGTCAAATTGTCATAGGGAGATTTGAATTTTTGAGAGTGTTATTATTCTTGAATTTATACTTATTTTTTAAAAATGGATTCCTACTTATGTTATCCCTTTTACACCTCTAATTACATTATTTTTAAGATTAAAATGTAGATACACTTATAGCTAAAATGCGTGTGGAGAGTTATGCTTGGTGACATTCCCTAATTTATAGATGAGAAAGATATTTATTGGATTGTATCTATGAAAGATGAGGATATTTGTTTTATTCACCTCCATATTTTAGATAGTTTGAAATGATATGTCACATGTTCCACATCACCGAAGGAAGCTTGGGATGCTATTATAGCCTTAATTGAGAAGGATACTGAGTCTTTTAGGTCTTTTAAACCTTATTTTACTCCACCTCCTTCTATTCCACTTCCTTTTCCTCCTATTAGTGAGGATTTATCTTTTGATCATGACACGAATATTGTTCAAAGTTTGAATCTTGATAGTGACATGGGTGAGGCACTATTGGAACTTACTTCTTCTCCTCCTAGTGATGATTGACTCCTTACTAGTGACATGAATTAGGATTTATATTCATTTTTTGAGGACATACTTATTGATAGTGATCTAGATGAGGCATTCTTACCTCATATAGCTCTCACTATTTAACCTTATTCAATTGTTAGTGATGAATTATCTTGTGATGATGGCTTGCTTGAGGTACCTATTACTCCTTACATAGTTTGTACTCCTCCTATTCATTTCATTGATAAAGAGGATATGATTATTGAGGATTTGGCACCATCACCATCACTTTTGGAGATCATGGATGAGACACAATCACAACTTCCTAAGGATGACTTTTATTATGCCATAGTTGTTGTTCCTTCATCACCTACTCCTCTTTTTTGTGAGGATATGTGTTTTGATGATGATTTTCATGAGGAACCTATTAATATTACACACTCTAATTTAGATATTGTTGATACTCCTTTTAATTCATTTATTTCTTGTCCCACTTTAGATCCTCCTAATTATGTGTTTGGTTCCTTTGAGAAACATACTATTGGATTTTGATCTTACATACATCACTCAATAGGCTATACTTAGGGAGGTCTTGGTAGAATCTTATAGGGTATTTTATCTCCTATTGGCAATAATATTTATACATGTGATGTGTCTTTGGGACATATTTTTTTTATCACTCAGGATGAAGGTACATTAATGGGAAGAACATTTTATTTTTGGGACTATCTCACCACCTATGTAGATGTTTCCTTATGTATTTTCCATCCATGTAATATATATAGTAGTGATATTCATGTGGGTTGAAGTAATTTATCCTTAGGGAGGATTCCACATGAATTCCTTCCTTCCTTTCCTTGTTTTCTCCTTTTTACATCATTTGGGGGGGGCGATTTTTGTTCTTATGGGTTTTATTCCTTTATCCATTTCATGGATTTATGTTTTACATGAGTAGCTCATTGGGACTTGTTATCAAGACTCATAATATGGATATACCACTTTGTTTTTTTTGGTTATTTTAGACCCTAACTTCACTTGAGGGGGGGTTAGAACTGGTTCTCATTTTTTCTAGGTTTTATAGATAGTTTTTGTTTATTTCCTAGTTTTTCCTTTTGTGGATTTATCCCACATTGGTTAGTTTGACATAATTATTGTTTGTATTTGCCTATATATGAAAGGATTATCATGTGTAACATATATAGGTTATTTTATGGATATTATATGATATTATCTTTGTCTTTGAATATCATATTTATAACTTTTATGACTCTTATTCTAATGTTTTTACTATTAATGATTTATATCTTGGGTTTGAAATGATCTTGTTCAAGTTCCTTTCATACTTCACTCCCTCCACCTCATCCATTCCTCCTCTACCTAGGCCTTTACCTATCATATCCATCTCTACCACCCCACCAACATCCCCTTATACCCTAGGAGTAGCTTTAGTGTTTAGGCACCTGAGATGATCATACAAGAGGATCTCAAAATACAATGGGAGTTTGATAAGACCTCAGGGGACTTGAGGAGGATCCAAACACAAAATTTTGTCCTAGGAGTAGACCATGTGAGTAGGTGGACTCAAAAAAACATATTCTCACTCACCAAAATGAGAACATCAATAGGAGAAGAGAGAATGGTTGAGGATCTAGTCTTTATGTTCTAGGCCACACATGATATGTTAGATAAGATAATGGAGGACATGTAGAATTAGATTCAGACACTTGAATAATAGGTGAATATTTCATTCCCTACATAACTAATTAGACAAGTCAAGGATGCCCTTATTTAAATTTTTTCAACTCTAGATGAGGTAGTAGAAACATTAAATGATAATGGGGCACATCTCCTAAAGGCACATGCATATCTAGAGAGAATTTATCTCATGGAGATCAAGTGCATAAATCTCATTATGGTCATACACAAGGGCATGTTCTCAGCATTAAAACTCATGCCCATCTCAAACCTAATCTTTTATCAAATGTACATTGGGAGTATGATGACTTTAATTTAGGAATGGTTGGAATTAGCATAAATAGTAATGGAACCTTTGGAATAAAGAAAGGAAAATATGTTGGCCTACTTTAGGGAATTCAACATCACTATGTTATTCCACATAGCTAGCATCCTACTAGACAAAGGTGAGTTTGGAGTTTACTTGGGTCATTTTGACCAAGTCATGAAGAGGAAGGTAGTGAATGAAAGCAAATATAGAGCCAAGATAATGTTTTAACTTTCAACTTAGTCCACTGCAAGCATTCTCCATGTATTCAGAAATAAAAGTGCCCATTCAAGCCCCATTCTAAGTGTATCATAGGATGATGGCCTAATCAAAAGTGATCTTTCAAGAGCCACCAATTAATTTGGCCAAGCTAGGTCGAGAGTTTGACCTAGTGTAAGTTGAGATGGAATCCAAGGAAACACATACCAAATAGGTGAGAGGTATATATTCTCCAACTTTTCCATAGATCAACTAAATGGGCCTCACTAAGGCTTTTTTTAGAAGGGTGGAGAATATTTTATTTATTTTGAATCTGTGCAGTTGTAATAACTTTAACAGTTCATCATGGCCAAATATGGGAATAATGTTATAATTGGAGGTGAGACCCATCCTCTATATATTTTAAACTTAAATATTTTATAGAGGTCAAAAACTTGCGTAAAGGAACTATACTAAAATCAATAGAAAGATTTATTCATTTTCATCTAGTTCCATACTCATGAAGTGTAGTCCATTATTTCTAAAGTTTAATTGAATGTTTAAGAAATAAGAGTGATTTTTTACTTAGGTTTTAGAGGTAAATATGGTGTTTAGATTGTGCATATGTTAGTATAATCCCTTGTATGTTATTTTCAATCTATTGTGAATAATTTATGTTTTATGTACTTTTAGTTATAAAGTGTTTCAAAATATTTATGTGCTCATCACCACAAACCTTTTGGTTATTCTCATTTTGTGAAGGGTCTTGAAGTGAAATATTAATGTTAGTGTTCCTTTGAAACTTTCCCACTAGTGTCTAAAATTTTGTGAAAACATTGAAATAGGCACATAGTGGTATAACTGTGACTTGGCACATTTAATTTCTCTAAGCATAAACATCATTTGAACAAGAAACCCCCATTTTATACCTTACCATGATTTCCAATTTTATTTTTATTTTATAAATCACACTCTTCCCAAGTTTTATAAATCAATAAATTTTGGCTTAGTAGAAATAATGATCAAAGGTTTCTCTAGTCAGTAATGAATTCCAAGTATAACTACACACATCTTGAGCCTCTAGTGGTAATAACAGTTGCTCACCGAGGTTAAAATACTTAGTATTTAGATTGAACTAACATCAATCCTAAAATTAACAATGGTATATCTTTATCCCATACATTATCCTTGATTTCCCCCTCTAGAACACTCAAACCCATGAGTTCCTTCAAACTCAAGGATCTCAAGCTTGGCAATAGTTTTTTGATACTTTAACAATTATATTAGATGTAATATTTACATTTATTCCCATTGGAGTTGTAACTATAGTAAATGGGATCACCATTATCATTGTGACTTGAAGTGTGATAAAATCAAGCCCCTTTGATGTTTGCACCATTTTATACCCTAAAAACTAAGACTGAGTAGTTAGTTTAAGGGAAGGGACAAATGGTGTACCCATTAAACATTTGAATATTTTATTTATTCCAAATTATGATATAAATCATAACTCAAATCAAAAAATATTTTTATTCTCTCATATTCAATGATAGAGCTTATAAATAGTTTTGAAATCTTACCCATCAATTTTTAGTGGATGATCATAGAGGATTTAAATGCCAAATTGAGTGTATCTATATTTTCCATATTTTCCTTTATAAAATTTATCAATTGAATTATTTTCACTAGTCTTATACATATACCCTTCTATTTTAACCTAAAAATTATCTACATCCACTTGGAACAAGTTCTCAAAATATAGCCTTATTACTTATTATGCTAGAGGCATGCAAATGAAAGTGACTCGCATATCCTTCAAAATATATATTGTCCATTTATAATTATTGATAAATTATTTCACAAGTGAATACATCTATTTATGCTAATATATTAAGCTACCCCTTTATGTGGCTATATGGTTCAAGGCTAGTGTGACATCTACTGCTAAAATTACATTCAAATTTGCATAAGTTTTATTTATTTTATATTTGATTATAAATTTAATATTGGATTATATATCCTTCATATTATAATAATCCTAAGACACACTTCTCCATTTATGGTGGTATTAAACATTATGAATCTTATTGAACCAAAAATATTATATAGTGTTTTGGTCGAACCCTGCACATTATCCAAAATATCCTTGGGAGCTTCAATATCACTTATTTCTTACAAATTATTCTTTCATTTATCATAAATCCTAACCAATTAGTTAATAAATATATTAATTTAATCTATTAAGCTTTAGGGATTTTCTTTGTATTCATTTGATTCTCCCTGGTGAGTCTTTATTTTATTTATTGGGGATAATATATTCTCCCTATGTTCCATTTCCATGACTTCACCTTCAACCATCATGACATTCCTCATTATATTTGTTTGTCTATCAAAATAGAAGATCACCTTAGTTAGCTTAGTGATATCCAAATATTTCTTTCATATTTCCTCTTCTTGCAACCTCTGTATTTAAGGTGGAATGTTCCCTATATCCTTCTCTATAATGTGATCTATAGATATATAAGTGGAAGATGTGGAGTTTATTGGTGGAAACATTTATCCTGAAGGAAATTGAATGGATGGAGAAGGAATTGATGTTTTAATAAATTAATAAATAAATTTCTTACATCCTATGACTCTTCTTTATGGGAGTATATCAATGATATACTTAATCTAGTTTTGAGTCTTATCTATAGAGACTATGGAAGAACCTATTCAAGTGACCTAGGAAATTGGCATACCAAATTGGGTAGATGGCCTTGATGATAAAGAATTTATATAAAACATGGAGAACACTAATTCTTCAAAATTTGTATCTTTTATATAAACTTGTGGATAAGTGGTACTAAATAATGAATGTGTCATTGGGGTTGAGGTAAAATTTTATAACTATTTTGTGATGGATGAATAAGAACCTTATCATCAATATTAGTAGAAATGAAAATAGTCTCAACATAAGAATCAATAACATTTCCACCCTAAATAACTTTTTATATTATCAATGTTGGCACAAAAAATACTTGTCATAAATGTCAATTATTACAACTACCTACATAGTTGATATAATTTCTTATGTTTCTTTTTCTCTTTGTTCCTCTTCCTCTCAGCCCTATTTATATTCTTCTTATCCTTATTCCTCTAATTGATCACTCATTTCTTTCCACTTCCATGTTTATGTATAAAGGGGATGTAATGGAACATCTAAGTATTCTACAGGTCTTTCTTATTCTTGTGTGTCTACAAAGACCTAAGGAGAGACTACTGGAGTCCTCCCTTTTATATTAAAATATAAAACATAAGAATTGGTAGTAATATTTTAAATTAGTCTAAATGTGGTTGTAGAGATCCCATATAAATAATTCATTAACTCTATGTATGGATATTGAGTAGTGACTTATGGTGGAGGCAAAGGGAGTGTGGATGGTGATTCGGTGGTAGCAATAGTGGTAAGAAATTATGAGGGTGGCATGGGGGTAAAATTGGTGTGTAATGGAACCAATGTTGTAGGAATAATAATAGATAGTGATGTTAAACTGGAAATAATATTAACTTGCAAAAAATGAAGGAAGACTTGTTGCATTGTTGTCAATAGAGGAAAGGGTGCAAAAGAGAGTGATCCCATTGGACTACCTAGAACTATGGATATTCCCATGTTAGTTAAAACTTGAGAGGAAACATAACTTTGAGGTTTTGGGAGATGCCTAAAAATATTATACATGATCTATTGATCAATATTCATATGTTTTCTTATTTTTATTTGAGGATGAAGAGTGTGTAATCATGGTGGAGCTATCTCTCATTATCTATTTTCCTGACACCTTCAATAATACTAGGACCATATTAGAACATTTGTGCCACTATCATTTACATTCCTAACTTTCTCATATTTATTATGACATCAGTATCATCTTCAACATTCAATAATATGGGGTCAATTTTAAACCACTAATATCCATATGTGACTCTAACCTTTTTCCCTAGCTTCTAAAAAGTACTCTTGATGGTCTTCCTTGAATCTTAGTACCTAAATGGAGATTTTCCCAAGCCATAATGAACTGTAACCTTTCCCATTGAATTTATATTTTACCTTTTTGTGTATTGTAGGCAAACAATTTTCAAAGGGATCTTATTAATAATTCCATGCCTAGCCTTCTTCAAATCAACATTACCTTATCAGATAATTTGAAAGAAATCTCTTTCTTAAATAATTTATCCAGGAATTACCTTGGAAGATATAATGGAGCTACATGGGTTCCTTCTATTCTTATCACTTTTTGATTAGGGTAGGACTAGTAGTCCCCCATACTTCTTATACTTCTCTTAATTGGTTTTGATAACCTAGGCATAGCCTATCCATAAATGTACATGTATACCATTGGGTGAAACATATATGCAATCATCTATATTTGTTTTCTAAATATATATGTGTGAGTAGTTGAAATCATCACAAATCCTATTTTTGAGATAGTCCTCAGATGTATCCTAGTTCTCATTTTGTGACATAGTCACTATGGAATTGATGGCATCCACCAAATACAACATCATGTAAAGTTTCCATCTAGTAAATTCTCCATCTTGGACATTTGAATTTTCATATTTTCACTAATAATCTCCCCAAGGCTTACAATTTTATCAAAACTTAGGATAATGTCTAACAAAGAGACCCATATTTCATGAACATAGTTAATTCTAGGGAAGTTGTATTACCTATTTATTAGTGTCATCACTACTCTTATCCGTAGTCTAAACTTGGTTATGGGAATCGATGAAATAGGGACCTTAACTATAAAACTATATGGGTTTATGGCCCATTGTCTTAATTTATCCAAGATCATATTGGCTGACAACCATGCATCTTTCATATGATGGTTATAAGTCATCTTAGGGACAATGTTTCTATAGTATTTATCGAATGCATTTGTAGTAATGTAATCCATAAGTGTTGTCCTGCATCGATGATGCCTTATGTTCCCTAAAATTTGACTACTAGTAAACAAATCATATAGTAAGTTAATGTATAGAATTACCTATAGTTTTGTTTTGGTGTTATGAAATCCTATTTTCTTGATGTCATGGATACCATAAATGTACCTCCTTGTTACTATCATCAAATAATGTTTTACCTTGTATGGTTTGAATACATAAATAACTTCCCAAACATCTAAATAATTTTGAAACTGATGTTCTAATGTAGTCAGATCAAATAATGTGTTCATAAGTTATGTTCTAGTAATGGAATTTGAATATGGAGGAGGAACATATGATGAGGATGCCATTGAAACTCTTTAAAGTATATTTGAATGTATTGAAAGCTAAGGCCCTTTTCAGTCATTAAAATCTCAAATTTGCATAATTCATAAAATAATATGAATGCAATGTAGTTCAATTTTTCATTGAGATCCAAATATACTACAAATATTTCATTGGGATCAAAAATTGAATGTATTGAGCTACCAATTCATGAGAATTAATTATAAACAATGAATTTCAATGTATTACCTTTATATTTCTCTTTCATTTGAATTTTGATTTTGAGACATTAAATTTGGTGGGTTTAATTTCTATTTGGCATATTAACATTGATTTCATGTGCTTAGTCATGTTAATATGATAAGTGATTGTTTTATACACTTCCATGACTTTATTTCATGTCTTTGACCTTGATTTATTTTGAAAGAGATACATGGAATTATATTTATTACTTATTGGGTGTAGGTATCTAACTCCTATACTTTGGTTTTTCAATCGTAGGTTGTTGAGATTGTGACACTTGGCAAAATGTCACTTGATCGGAGGTATTTTTGGATTTTGACCATGTACCTTTATATGAATATCTATGGGTTCCAAATATTGACCCACATAGATGTATAATGCTACTCTAAATATTCTATAAATTTTTATTACTATTTAGATAACCATTGGCTATAGATGAATGGAATTATGCCATGTGGATGTCTCACACTACTCCAAGCGGTCTTCAGGTTTTGACTATGTATTTTGGTCTTACAAGTCATGGGTCACTGATATGATGACATATGGAGTGATATCATTCATCGAAAGGATAGTGAAATTTTTAAAATTATGTAAGGACTTGTTAGTCATGGACAATCAAAATTGTGCAATGTGAATGGTTCATGCTTCTCTAGATAACTATCAAGAGTTAGAAAATGTTTGATTTTCAAAGGATCTAAGAATGAATGGGATGGATCCATGTGGATAGTAAAAAATAATATGGATACACATATGGATTCATTTATTATGAAAATAAACATTGTGTGTGGATAAGTGGGATGAAGACACATGGCATGATCTCACTTGCTCATATATGGATGATTTCATAGATTATATCTTAGACCTACAAGTTATGGATAAGTGGGATTGAGATGCATAGAAATATCATGGATATATATGAAAAGTATACTTATAAATTTTAGAAACCATAGGCAAGGAGGTTGGATGAAAATGTGTGTCAAAATCTAGTAATGTCAGGGCTAACCTACACATTTAGATTGATTTATTATTTTTTAGAATAATAGAGTTTTATTCCTAATTAATAAATAGGTCTAGAGTAAAGTAAATTAGTAAATAATGTTCAATAATTAAGCCACTAATTTATGTAAATAGATTATATTTTTGATTTTTCTAAAAATATTAATAAATGAGATAAAATATGATATAGCTTATTCTAAGCTATCTGATATGAGACATGGCCTAAGAATTTAGGTACAAGACTGGGATATTGTCAAAAACAAGTTCTTGAACATTGTTTTCTAGTTGGATAGGAGCACCAAAAGTGGGACACCCTGTTATTTGAAGTTATAGTCTATTTTTGAGTTCTGCTCAATAGGTTTATGTTACCCTGTCAGTGAAATATTGAAGCTCAAAAGTCTTTGGAGCTCGTTATGCATTTGTTTTAATCTTCAAAATCCCTAAGAGCTCTTTGTACTTGAACTTGAAAGAAAATTTTAAAAAGAGAGAGAAGAGGTTAGTGTGTAAAGGATATGCTAGATGAACTTCACACCCCATGTGTGGGCACTCTACCTACATACCAATACTCTAAGAAGGGATTAAGCTAATGTAGTTCTCCCATTGAATTGTTTGGTTTAATTATGTATGAAAATGTAACTAGATGTGAAATTGGGTGTACTTCAAATGGCTTAGGACTAGTGTAAGTGTTTGAATAATCTTGGAATAATATTAGAAGGCTATATGTAGAGAATAGGGGAAAATGCTTGAGTGTACTTGCTTGTATTCTTGGTTCTCTCTTATAAATGAGTGCCAACCCTTCTAAAAGGACTTTAAATGGATTTTTATAGGGAACCTAATGATCATGGGTTAAATTAATTCATGTTAGGCTAACATGAATTAATATAAGGATTCAAGAAAATGTGATTGTTTGAACCAAATTTGCACTTGGACAATGCCAAAAATAGGACACCCTAGGTTTTAACACTCCTATCTAAGTTAGGCATTGTTGTCTATAGGTAATGAGACATAGGAGGGTGGATCTAGGCCGAAAAGAGTTACGTGGGTCTGTGAGGTTTAAGTTTGGAAGGCTCTAGATGACTAGGAATTATTGAAAGAAAAACCTATAAAGGTTGTGTAAGAAAGTAGGAGGACCTATGGATTGGGTATCATTAGCCACACTCAAGTAACCAAATTTCACATTTTACATGACTACATTTATATAGATGCAAAAATGTGGAATACAAAAATGCAAAAATGTGAAATACTAGGATAAAGGAAAGTAGAAATAATACCTAAACTTACATATAAAGGAGAAGATCATGAAGCTATATGGTGTTGGATGTGCATAGAGAGAGCACACTATGAATTGTGAATCTATTGTGATGTTAGATTATGCTAAATGATGTTGGCTATGTGTTGAATTAAGAGTAATATCATGAATAGAGCTGAGTGTTCAATTCCCTAGAATGTGGCTCAAGAATATAAAGGTTGGGCCTTTGTCTCTATCATCACTAATTGAAGTTAAAAAATCATATGTGTGATAATCAATATTTGAAATGTGTGTCTAATCCCTCTAAATAGGTGGCTCAAGAATACAAAGGTTGTCCCTTTGGCTCCATCATTTCCATATGATGTGAAGCTATAAAGTGATACCATCATAAAATAGATGTCATATGAGATGGCTCATGGAGCCCATGGATGCTTTGAAAATATGATGATGTGGGGTGGATAGTTGAATGTATGCTAGAAACTAGGCCACTCTTGGCCATTTTGAAAGATGGAGATTAGGCTTATATGAAAGCCACTCTGAAACTTATGCAATATGCTTGTGAAATCTAACTCAAGAACTTGGGTACTTAGGAAGTTAAACTTGTATGAAATTTCAACTTGAGAATGATTCCAAACACTTGTAGATGGAGTAAGGCATACAACTATTGAGAATGCTTGGGTAATAAACTGAACTCAAAAATAAAAGAAGACCAATATGTTAGGCACATTGCCCCTAATCACTGATATTTGGAACATGGATTTTGATCTAGAAGTTATGTCAACTACCTAATTTAAAATTAGAAGTGAGAGTCATCATGTCATGCATGATACCCCCTATATCTAGATTTTCTGAGAAAATTGTACTGAAACTACTGATTCTGACTGATCTAGATGTGCAAAAACTATAGCTAAGCTAAATTTTTTGCCTATTAATAGAAAACTTGGGTGTTTTTTTGCCTGAATAAGAGCACTAAAATGATGACACCCTTGTGTTTGGTGCTGCTATTCATTTCCAATGATGTTGTCCTATGCTAAAACTGGTTGTTGATTTAGAATTGTCACTATTTTTCTATTCTATTTTGACAGGGTTGATCTCTAGATTCTAAACTGGGTGATCTAAATGCTGCTATTTTGACTACTAGGATTTTTGATCTATATGACAAAACCCTTTTTTATTGCCCCCTCTTTTGAGGTTAGGAATGATGAACTTGTAATGACTACCTTCAAAAGAAAGAGTCCTGCAAGTGTGTTATGTTGTATAGATACATGATATAGTAGTGATATTTGATAAGATATCTCTAGATATAGCAATGTTTGTATTGAGAGATTGTTAGATCAATAGGGGTATGCCTAAATATATATAACAATGTAAAAACATGTAAAATGTATTAAACTAGAACTATAAATGTTAGATGTTATTTTTTAGTTGTTAGTTGGAGGGATGGAGCATGATGTCCATCATGGCATCCAATAAAGCAAGGTAAATGTATGATATATATAATGTCATTGAAAACATGGACAAGAAATCAAGAAACAAGTACATAAAGTAAGTAGAAATAAGTAAGAAGTATACAAGGATGGCCAAGAGGCCATGCAAATAAGGGACATGGGCACATGTCACTCAAACTAGAAATCAAGCATACAAGGCATGTTCAAATGCCACATACACATATAATTTAAAACAAGCAAAGATTTTCACATAGAAGAGTACACATGAGGGACTGGTAAATGTCTAAAGGTACACATAAAAAATCAAACTAGAACTAGAAATGATATCACACAAGCTATGCTAAGTAAGGAATGAAATAAAGTAAACTAAAAATACAAATGCATCTAACTAATCAAAACAAGAAGTGAAATTATAAAAGACATGTTAGTATAAGACTGGGTATATGATAAGAGATACACAAGTGCTAGATACTAGTGAAATGTTAATATAGTAGTTTATGTAAGTAATGTACATGAGTATGATAACTTAGAGTGTGTAGTGTAGGATTGACATAACCTAGATGGTGTAGTCATGTAGAAGATTCCCCTAGTGGGTATGTATATTGATGTGTGTCTCAAATGTAGAAGTAAGAAATTCCTCTCAATGGGTAGAGTGAAGCAATCAAGTAACTAGATGTCATTACACACACTCAAAAGAGATCAAGAAAAGCATGGTAATGTAGATAAATTGACATACAATAGCATGAAATAGCAAATGTAAGTCTTATCATGATAATAGTAATGTAAATAAGGGATGATACATATAATTGAAATGTTTTTTGTATTTTGATATATTTAATTTTTTTTATATTTTGAAATTTTTTGTATTGTTTTTTTGTTTTGATATAAGCTATGTACAAGAGAAACTAGGAAGAAATGATACTAACTGATGAGTCTTGGATGAGACCCCCTATCATGGTGTCATGTATCAAACAAATGAATCATGCGTGATTGTGAGGCATAATTGAATGTTTAATATTATGAAGCTAAAATATATGTACATTGTAACTACTCTAAAATCTCTAAAGTGAAACCTAAATGTGGGGTTCCCCTATAGCTATAAGAATTGGATGCAATTTTAGGGATCTTAGGGACCCATTTGGAAGTAGGAGAATATTTTTGAACATGAGATTTATGTGTAGATGCATGAGATCTCAATGAAACTACTTTGGGTGTGAATACTATAAGTGAAAGCTATCTAGAATCCTGAATCTATAGAGGTGTGTGAACCTTATATAATGGTGATGGATGCATCAACTATGTCTAATTTTGTACTTGAGGAAGAACTATAACTAGTGGGGAAACTAAAATTGGTGACTATAAAGTAGATGGATCTGAAGTAGGGATTGGTAAATCATATCTAACTCTTCCAACTATAATAACCTGATTAACATGAATGAATTTCATGCATCTATGAACTATAAATGGTACTACACAAATTTTTTGAATCAATGGATGACAAAGTAACATGTCAAATACTCCTACACTAGGAACTATGGTGAAATGTGTGGTCACATATGTGGGACCAACCCATAAAAAAAGTGTAATATAGCCCAATGAACTCTATATATGCCCATTGAATCCACTAATAAATATATCTATGGGAGTAATATCATGCGCTAAGTAACCCAAATGCTATAATAATTTAATGGTGCACATGTTGACACTAAAATTACTATTGATGAGGACATTGTGAATGGGCTGAATATGAATATATGCTATAATAAAAAGTGCTTTATGATCTGAATTATCCTCCATAATCTCTTAATCTAAGAAGGATATCAAATGTATAGCTATAACTCTAGACTCATACACACATATCATACCACTCAAAGGATGTGACTCAATTGAAGGTGATTGGTATGTATCTAGTGGAGGATGTGCATGGTATGTATGGTTTGTCCCCTTTCTCTAGTTTAGAATGTTATGAAAATGGATCTAATAATATTTTCAAATCTTTATCCTATGTTGGTTTTTCCTATGGAGGCTTAACTAAAGTGCCAATATCAAGTAGGTTATCATTTATAAATTCTTGTATCTTATGTATCAAACTAATGCATCTATTTGTAGTGTGGCCTAATGCCCTATGAAAATTACAAAATGCCTACTGATCATATCCTTGTAGAAGAGTATTTACTGGGTTAACTTCCTACATAGGAGGGAGAGTGATGATGTTACATTCCAATAACTACTGTAAAACTTTGGCTGGAGAAACTAGTAGATTGGTAAATGCATGCTAAGGAGGTTTTAATAAAACCAAAAATTGAGGGGGCTCTAAATTTGCATTAACTATTGGTTGGTTATGATTCTTATTGTCATTGACTTTGACCTTGTATGGTACTTTGCTATTACTCTTGTTTATTGTGTCTGAGATACTTGAGTACATAATTTTTCCCATTGAAATAAGCTTGACTTCTCTTTCCTTTAGTGTATGACACAATTTAGTGAAGGAAGAGAATCTTTTGAACATAATAGATTCATGCAATATTGGTAGAAGGCTCTATTTAAAGATGTCCTATAACTCTTGATTGACCATGGGGCTAGTTAGCCTAGATAAAATAGTCTTGTATCTAAGAACATAATCCATGAGGGGCTCATTTGACCTTTATTTCTGCTAGTAATTTGTGCATAAGAAACCTTATCACCAAGGTTGATACTAAAATGTGCTAGGAACATGTCTGCTAAAGGATTGAATGTAGTGATCGATTGATTCGATAAACTATAAAACCATTGTAATATATAATCCTTTAAATTCTATGGAAATAGCTTAGTAAGTAGCTATTCATTGGGTATATAGCCTAAGCATGCTACATGAAAATCTTGTAAATGTGTCTCTGGATCACCCTTGCCATCATATAGAGTGAGCTTGGGTTGAACAAAACCTTGTGGCAAGGGTGTAGAAGCAATGCGACATGTCAATGGTGTATGCAATAAATCAAAATAATCCAATGCCTATGTAGGTCTAGAGACACCTTTCTCAATATGTTACACCTTAGATTGAAGAGATCTTATCTATTTCACAAGGGCTACCACATCAGGAGATAGGGATGTACTACTTATAGCTGGTGGTAGAGAAGAAGGTTGGGTTGTTATAGGGGGTTGTTGAGACATATCTTTCCCCATAGTGTCATTTATAATTAGCTTCTTAATGGGAATGGAATACTCAACTTGCTTAGCCTTTTTAATTTCCATGATATATTACAAAACTAGTGTATGATCTTTAGGCTATTCCTTAAGTCTTTCTCTAAAATTTTGTAAAATCAAATCTTTATTGAGAACAACTTCATTTTTAATAATAGGTAGAAGTGGATTGGTATCTAATGTGGTAGAGCATGAGCATTGGTGTGTACATAATAATTTGTATTTTAATACTTCTCATTATCAAATTTATCCTCATGAAAATTTGTGTAATCTGGATGTGTAGAATCAATAGTAGGAGTTTGAACTAGTTGTTTATCCATGGTATATGGTCAAATTGAGGGAATCTGAGTGAACTTAGGAGGATTACCACTATGTCTTGCACTTCATCTTGAGGTAAAATATGCAAGGAATTTAGGTGGCATAAGGAAAAAAACTTGGATAATAGTAGAAAATATTAAACTAAGATAATCTAAACAAAGAACTAGAATATGCATAGAAAGGATACAGAGCTCCCAAACATGTAAGGTGATACCTCAAGAAGAAAATAGGTGCTAGTAGATAAAACTAAGGATTTTTCAAAAATATTTATGCTAAATACTATGAATTTTTAAATTTAAAATTGATTTTTTGAGTTTGATATGAAACTAAAATTAGAAAATGATTGGAAAATTACTAGAAAATAACTGGGAGCTAGTTAATGTAACTAGGGATTTTTGAATGAAAATTTAAAATTAGTATGATAATTTTAAAAAATTTATAATAATTTTAAGAAAATTTGTATAATTTTTCTTGAAAATTTTAGGAAAAACCAAAAAATATTTTTAAAATTAGGAATATATTTTTCCTAGTGTTTGGTATGTGTTTGTATGCAAAAAGGACCTAGTATGTGAAAACTTAAGTTTTTTTAATAAAATATATTGATACATTTATAATTAATTTGTATATTTATGATTTTTAAATATAGGAAAAATAAATAAATTATGGCAAAAAATAATAAATAATTTACCCTTCAATTTTTAGGGGTTTTATGTAAAATTCAAAGTAAGTCAAGTTCACCAAATGATTTATTATTTTTTATAACAATGGAGTTTTATTCCTAATTAATAAATAGGTCTAGAGTAAATTAAACTAGTAAATAATGTACAATAATTAAGCCACTGATTTATGTAAATAGATTGTATTTTTGCCTTTTGTAAAAATATTAAAAAATGAGAGAAAATATGACTTAGCTTATTCTGAGTTATCCAATCTAAGATAGGGCCAAAGAATTTAGGTAAAGGACTAAGATAGTGTCAAAAATAGGTTCCTAAACTTTATTTTATTATTAGATAAGAGCATCAAAAGTGGGACACCCTATTATTCATCATTTTAGTCCTTTTCCATTATTGTTATCTAGGTGATCTAAGTTTTATGGGTTCTACTCAATAGGTCTGTGTTACCTTGTTAGTGAAATATTAAAGCCCAAAAGTCTATGAAGCTCATTGTGCATCTATTTTAATATTAAAAATCCTTAGGATTTCTTTGTTCTTGAACTTGAAAGAAATTTTGAGAAAGAGAGAGAAGGGATTAGTGTGTAAAGGATACGCTAGATGCACTTCACACCCTGTGTGTGGGCATGCTACCTACATACAAATACTCTGAGGAGGGATCAAGCTAATGTAGTTCTCCCATTGAAGTGCTTAGTGAAATTGTGTATGAAAATGAAATGAGATGTGAAAATAGGTGTACTTTATATGGCTCAGGATTGGTGCAAGGGTTTGAATAAGTTTAGAATAATATTTAAAGGTTATATGCAAAGAATAGGGAAAAGTGATTGAGTGTACTTTCTTATATTCTTGCTTCTCTCCTATAACTAAGTGACAACCCTTCTAAATGGACTTTGAATGGACTTTTATAGGGATCTTAATGATCATGGATTAAATTAATTTTCATTAGGATGACATGAATTAAGATAAACATTCAATAAAATATGACCATTTGAACTAAATTTGCACTTGGACAACAACACGAGAAACAAGACACCCTAGGTTTCAATGCTCCTATCCAATTTAGGCACTAATATCTAGAGGGAATGAGACCTGAGGGGATGGATTTGAGCCTGAAAGAGCTACTTGGGTCTATAAGGATTAAGTTTATAAGGTTGTGGATGACTGGGAATCAGTGAAAGAAAAGCCTATAAGGGTTGTGTAAGCAAGTAGGAGGACCTATGGATTGGGTGTCATTAGCCACACTTAAGTAACCAAATTTCACATTTTACATGACTACATAGACATAAAAAGGACTTTGGACAAGAATTTAGATTAGTCAATTAGTAAAATAAATCATAACCATATGCAATTATGCCCAACTATTGAAATTAAAATGCATAAATGACTTATAAAATATTTCAATTAAAAACTCAATGTTAGCGTTTCAATAACCATATCTTGAAAATGTAAAAGCCTAGGTCTAAGACATCAACATAGCATCTTCTAGTCCAAATTTAACATGATATAAAATACCAAACAAACTTTGAAAACCTTAACATTATAACAAATTTTTCTTATGAAATTTCAAAAAATTGAATAGCCATCAAGAAAACAAATCCATTTTCATACAAGCTACAGTTGAACATGCAATTCATAAGACATGATCAGGAGGATTTGAATATAAATTGGATCCCCATCTAAATTTTTGAAGGTGGGGTGTATTAGTCACAACAAACTACCTTGTTGTAGTGTATGTTGTTTAGGCATTGATGTACTATATGTTGGGTTAGTATTTTGTCATCAACTAACTGATGACAAAATGGGTATATCAACCATAGCAAAAGGAGATCTATGCCATAAAAAGTGTCGGTTTACCACATCTAAATGAGATAAATCTCTCCTCTCATCAAGGAAAGGTTCCTTATGAATATTTATATGTTATATGTATATATAAGTAAGTAGAAAATAATACTCAGGGTAGTATAACAGCATCCACCTCTTTTTTTTAGAGATGATGTCCAAGGAAAAAGAGAGAGAAATCTTGGTCATTGGCTAAGAACATTTCTCTTCTTTTAGGAATGGTATCCAGCCTAGAGTAAAAAATCCCTTGAAGTAGGTAACAAAGTCTACAAGGAAACCTACGTAAGCACAAAGTCTTTTGTTGTCTCATTTGTTGATTCAGAATACGCGTAACCGTAGAGTGAAACAAATCACAAAGTATTTGCCTAAAACTACCAAGGATAATAAGATCACCAAGATGAAAGTAGCTCAAAGTCTCTCTTTTATCTTTTTGAAACATCTTCAGATAATGTCAACACACATATTTTGCATATTAAATCAAACAGATGAGAGATTATCAGGAAAAGAACATAAGAACTATTTCCTAAGTAACACAAATTACTCCAACACAAAGTTTGGAATAAACTTATTTCTCATTCATTTGATAGAATATGATTTACAAGTTGAGCACAACGTCTCAAGAAGTGTCTCAATTTTAGCAGAGTTTTTTGCTCTCAATTATCTAGAGATATATTTACAAAAGAGGTTCCCTCTATATATAGGGAGAAACCTTCAAAATTAAAAAAGATTAAAATATTAAAATATCTAGTCAAAGATGAGTCATCATTGACTTTGAGATATTTTTCAAATTTTTTACATGTAATTACATATTACAAAAGTACATGTGCAAATATCCCAAGTTAGTTACAAAGTGCATTTTGAAAAAAGCATGGAAGAACAAATTCAATCTTTATTTCCAGTCTTCTTCATTTCATGGTTGGGATTGCTTGATTTGGTTCTTTCTATGAACTCGGCCATATCCACGTGCCCAATCTCTATATCCTTAATATCATCAACATTAGAAGCAACTAAGGTGATTGGAAAAAAACCTTGATACTTGTACTTCATTATCTTAAACTTTTTCAGAGAAACTTTAGTGATCTGGAAGAACTTTGGTTGAAAAGAAGTCGATGAAGAGGGATCCTTTAGAGAAACTATAGTAAGAATCGTGATTGTGCAATCAGGAAAAAAATTAGCAATCTGAGAAAACTACACATTTGATGGTCACGATTAGGGAAATTCACTTGAAAGGGATGAGGAGCGAGCAGATTAGAAAGCAAAAGGGAAGCGGGCTTGAAAAATAGGAAAATAAAAAAATTTCAAAGATAGCAAAAATGAGGGGAAGGCATGCTTGGGTGACAAAAATTGTTGCCCTTGTATAGAGAAGTAAAAAGAGAGAAAAAATATGCAATGGCAGCAAAATTTGTTGCTTTTGCATATTTGCTAAAAAATATGCAATGGCGGCAAATTTTGTCACTTTTGTATATTTACTGAAAATATGCAATGACAGCAAAATTTTCCACTTTTGCATATTTGCTGAAAAATATGCAATGGCAATAAATTTTGCCACTTTTACATATTTGCTGAAAAATATGTAATGGTGGCAAAATTTGCTGCTTTTGCATATTTACTGAAAATATGTAATGGCGGCAAATTTTGCCACTTTTGCATATTTGCTGAAAAATATGCAATGGTGGCAAAATTTGTCACTTTTACATATTTTCTGAAAAATATGCAATGGCGGCAAAATTTGCTGCTTTTGCATATTTGCTGAAAAATATGTAATGGCGGCAAAATTTGCTGCTTTGCATATTTGCTGAGAAACAACACTAAGTCTTTAAAATTTATCAAAATTTGGACATTCTGATCACATTAAAATCATAATGAATTTCATGTTGGCTGAGAAATCATAACTAAGAAAGGTTGTAAACTTTTCAAAGATGTCAGTCGATAAAAACCCGAGATCAAGAGAAACTTGCCTTAAAAGATGAACCTAGACAGAAAATTATGAAAAGGACAAGTTTTGTAAGGGTTGTTTCCAAAATGAGCATAGTTAATTTTGGGTACAACAGCTAGCTCCTATTGGAGAATTTCTATTTATTGAACTGATTGATGGAAGTAGAAATTAGTCTCTAAGTGCCTTCATCTAAGCCATTGGGCTACGGAGTCGTGCTAACCATCAAGAAAGCAAGGTGCCAAAAATGAAAATAAAAAAGAAAGGCACAAACAAGAACTAAAGACTATATAAATGTACATATGCATAGATGATCTTATCTGATGCTTCAAGAATTGAATTACTTCAGATGCTACCCCTTGAGAGGTAGTGAAAATGGCACTCTATCTTGATAAACCAGTAAGAAGCCATTTTCTCCCTAGAATCAGTGATGGTTGAATGAAACTCTCCACCAGAAAACCAATTTTTTGTGTCTTCCCTTTGGTTTTCTCCTCTTGCCCCATAGAAAGACTTGACTTTTAATCTAAAAACCATGAATCTTTGCTCTCTTGGCAAAAATTTCCTTTTCTTGATTTTGATGCACAACAACATGGTCTATTACTATAATTGGTTGCTCTTTTGGTTCAGTCTAACACATGATCTGATTGTTCTCATTCAACACCTGCCAATTATTGGCACTATCAAGCATACTTGGTGTTGTTTCATCTGAACCAATTCATAGATCATCACCCATAGGATTTTTATCTGCTGAAACATGAATGTCTTCAATAGATAGAAAATAATTACCCCTACCTGAAGACTCAAACAGAATTTGAGCTTTAGGCCTTGATGTCTGAGTGACAATTTATTTTGCCTCCTTAGAAAGTAACCTCTACATTACACCTTTCACAGGGATTCTTGCCTGAGATAAGTCCATGCTTAATTCCCCCCAACATCCTTGTAGAAGTTCTACCCAAGAAAGATGTCATATGATGCTGGAACATTAGCCACTAGGACAGTCATCTTGATTCGCTTGTCTGGAAAGATAGAAAATTCAAATTAGGCATCTTTAATTTGCCCTAGTAGTGGCACTTGTTTGTTCTCCATAGAGAAACATCTCCTAAATGTCTTGGTTAGTGTGAGACCCAGAGATTCTACAACTTTAGTAGGCATGACATTATTTGAAGCCCTAGAATCAATGATGCAATTATTGAGCTGGTGACCATTTATCAATAAGGAAAAATAGAAAGGTTAGTCCTATCAAGAGTAGCAGGGGGAGCGGTGACAAGTTTGTTCCTGGTAGGTGCATTCCTGACAGCATCATGTGTTACTTTGATAATTGCTCATTCAACAGGGATGTTCTAGTTTTTAACGCATTGAACTAGTCTATCTAATTTCTTGAGATGGGACTGTAAAACTTCAAATTTAGACATTTGAATTTTGGTTCTCTTAATATGGTCAATTATATCAAATGTCTGGAATGAGCTAGGAGTAGAGGATGGAAGTTCATCCTTTTGATTTTTGAAAGAGGGAGGACTAGACTGCAGAATTGAAGTAGAAAGCGTAGGGGTATTTGGGGTACTTACCTTTCTTGAAACCACCAAGTCCTTTGGATAAAAAAGAAGAGTGGATCCCTGCTTAGCAATTGAAACTATTGGCTGAGGTCACTCCTCTACTTTCTCTTTATCAGCTTGCTGAGTTGATTGATTCTTAGACTGGGTGAATATAGCATATGACCCTTTAGCTACATTGCCTTCACTTCTGGGTTCATCCTGATAGTTTAGGAAACTAATATGGGACTGAGCTAATTCTTCTTCATCTTTAGTGAAGAGATTAGCATCATCTTCAAGACTCAGTTTAGTTTGGAGTGAGAAATCCACTTCAGCTTCAAGGTATCCAACTGCTGAGTTGTTTGGAGGTGCTTCAAGGGCGAGGTTCTTCTATGGAGGAGGAAGGCAATTTTCTTGTCCCTAATTTCTAGCAAAATTGCCTTGGTATGCCTAATTCTGGAATGTCCTCCTAGGCATATCTCAATTAGGAGAAGCAAACATAACTTGGGCCATTTGCTTTCTGAGAGCCAGCATTTGATTTGCTAGCTTTTATACCATTGGGTCAGTAGTGACTGCAAGTGAATACTCAGAAGATGAAGAGGATTTACCTTTATTAAGGTCTCTCCTTATCTTTTTTATCAAGATAAAGTCATCTTCTACCTTAGTATCTAAGTCCTAAGCAGTAGTAAGGTCTATGTGTTTGGCCCATCTTAGCAAAAAACCTACTTCAGGCAGTTGTGAATTGATGAAGAAGCATTTGAGATTCTGAGGCATCAGCTGGGTGACCATGGGAATATTGTGCCTCAACTTGTCAAACGTAGCAATAAAATCCCTCATAGGCTCATGAGGCTCTTTCTTCATCTAAGTGAGCTGGGCCAGCAAGGCATGTGCATCTTCTATAGGCTTGAACCTGGCTTCAAATTTGTCTTTCAAAGTGTCCTAATTAGTCACTGATTCAGCCTGCAGGTGGTAGAACTAGTCTACAACAACGCCTAGTAGTGTATCCATAAACAAATTGACTGCTATGTCTTCAAATTCTACCCATATTATGCCATAGGCTATTCTAAAAGCTATAATGTGTTCATCAAGATGAAATTTTCTATCACCAAAGAATTTAGGAAATGTTTTCTTTGAACTACATGGAAGCTCATGTAGGGGTGGAGTCAAATTAAGTGGACCAAAAGAGTTACCCCAGGGGCCTTGAGCCATGATTTGATTATGTAAAAGTGGAATCACAAATCTAAGTGGAGAATGGATAGGCAAAGCTCTGCTAGTAGCAAAAAAAGAAGCTCTGCATTGTGCTGGTGACCTAGTAGGACTAGGAGGAAGACTCCTAGTTTGTTGAAGGTGAGGTTGTGGAGAAAACAACTCAAAATTACTCTACCACACCAACTCAAAAGCAAGGTCAAAAACACCTTGAGATTTTTGGCTTCTTGTATAACATAGAGTTGCTATATTGTAGAATAAGAATGGAAAAGAACAAGATCTACTTCATCTTCAAGCTTGAAATTTCAAACTGCACGCTCTTCCTAGTGGCTCTGTTTTATAGACCAGATATTATAATGGAGATGGAGGAAGATGGTAAGCCTATAATGATAATGGGTAAGACATGGAATGGAGTCACCAGACTATGTAATGGATAAGGGTAGGGACTGCTTCAATCTGAAATTTGAGGTTTCAGACTACTTGTTCATCCCCAGTGGAGTCATCAAAAAGCTATTGGGTGAATATTTTGTCATCAATTAACTGATGACAAAATGGGTATATTAACCACAAAAAAAGGAGGTGTATGCCACAAAAAGTATGGGTTTACCACATCTAAATGAGATAAATCTCTCCTCTCATCAAGGGGAGGTTCCTTATGAATATTTATATGCTATATGTATATATAAGTAAGTAGAAAGTAATACTCAGGGTAGTATAACAACATTCACCTCTCTTTTTTTAGAGATGATGTCCAAGGAACAAGAGAGAGAAATCTTGTTCATTGGCTAAGAACATTCCTCTTCTTTCAAGAATGGTATCTAGCCTAGAGTAGAAAATCCTCTGAAGTAGGTAACAAAGTCTGCAAGGAAACCTATGTAAGCATAAGGTCTTCCATTGTCTCTTTTGTTGATTCAGAATACACGTAACCATAGAGTGAAACAAAGTACAAAGTCTTTGCCTAAAACTACCAAGGATAATAGGATCACCTAGATGAAATTAGCTCAAAGTCTTTTTTTTATATTTTTGAAACATCTTCAGATAATGTCAACACACACACTTTGCATATTAAATCAAACAAATGAGATATTATCAGGAAAAAAACATAAGAACTATTTTCTAAGTAACACAAATTACTCCAACGCAAAGTTTGGAATAAACTTGTTTCTCATTCATTTGATAGAATATGATTTACAAGTTGAGCACAAAGTCTCAAGAAGTGTCTCAATTTTAGCATATTTTTTTGCTCTCAATTATCTAGAGATATGTTTACAAAAGAGGTTCCCTCTATTTATAGGGAGAAACCTTCAAAATTAAAAAAAATTAAAATATTAAAATATCTAGTCAAAGATGAATCATCGTTGACTTTGAGATATTTTTCAAATTTTTTACATGTAATTACATATTAAAAAAGTACATGTGCAAATGTCCCAAGTTAGTTACAAAGTGTATTTTGAATAAAGCATGGAAGAACAGCTTTAATCTTTATTTTCAATCTTCTTCATTTCATGGTTGGGATTGCTTGATTTGATTCTTTCTATAACTCAGCCATATCCACGTGCCCAACCTCTATATCTTTAATGCCATCAATATTAGAAGTAACTAAGGTGATTGGAAAAACACCTTGATACTTGTACTTCATTGTCTTCGACTTCTTCAGAGAAACTTCAGTGATCTGGAAGAACTTTAGTTGAAAAGATGTCGATAAAGAGGGATCCTTTAGAGAAACTATAGTAAGAATTGTGATTGTGCAATCAAGAAAAAATTAGAAATCTAAGAAAACTACATATTTGATGGTCATGATTAGGGAAATTCACTTGAAAGAGATGAGACGTGACTAGGTCAGAAAGCAAAAAAGAAGTGGGCTCGAAAAATAAGAAAATGAAAATTTTCCAAAGATAGAAAAAATGAGGGGAAAGCATGCATGGGCGACAAAAATTGCTGCCCTTGTATAGAGAAGTAAAAAGAAAGAAAAAATATGTAATGGCGGCAAAATTTGCCGCTTTTGCATATTTGCTAAAAAGTATGCAATGGTGGCAAATTTTTCCACTTTTGTGTATTTGCTAAAAAATATGCAATGGTGGTAAAATTTGTCGCTTTTGAATATTTACTGAAAAATATGCAATGGTGGCAAATTTTACCACTTTTACATATTTTCTAAAAAATATGCAATGGTGGCAAAATTTGCCACTTTTGCATATTTGCTGAAAAATATGCAATGGCGGCAAATTTTGCCACTTTTGCATATTTGCTGAAAAATAAGTAATGGCAGCAAAATTTGTCACTTTTACATATTTGTTGAAAAATATGAAATGGCAACAAAATTTTTTGCTTTTGCATATTTGTTGAAAAATATGCAATAGCGGCAAAATTTTCCATTTTTGCATATTTGCTAAGAAACAACACTAACTCTTTGAAATTTATCAAAATTTAGACATTCTGATCACATTAAAATGACAATAAATTTCATGTTGGCTTGGAAATCATAACTAAGAAAGGTCACAAACTTTTTAAAGATGTCAGTCGATAAAAACTCGAGATCAAGAGAAACTTGCCTCAAAAGATGAACCTAGAGAGAAAAATATGAAAAGGACAAGTTTCATAGGGGTTATTCTTAAAATGAGCATACCTAATTTTAGGAACAATAGATGGCTCTTGTTGAGGAACTTTGTTGATTGAACTGATTGATGGGAATAGAAACTAGTCTCTAAGTGTCTTCATCCAAGCCATTGGGCTACAAAGTCATGCTAACCATCAAGAAAGCAAGGTGCCAAAAATGAAAATGAAAAAAAAGGCACAAATAAGAACTAAAGACTATAAAAATGTACATATACATAGATGATCTTATCTGATGCTTCAAAAATTGAAGTACTTCAGATGCTACCCCCTGAGAGACAATGAAAATGGCACTCTATCCTGATAAAATAACAAGAAGCCATTTCTCTCCAAAATCGATGATAGGTGAATGGAACTCTCCACCAGGAAACCAATTTTTTGTGTCCTCCCTTTGGTTTTCTCCTCTTGCCCCATAGCAAGACTTGACTTTTAATCCGAAAACCATGAATCTTTGCTCTCTTGGCAAAAAATTCATTTTCTTGATTTTGATGTGTAATAGCATGGTCCATTACCATAATTGGTTGCTCTTCTGGTTCAGTCTAGCACATGATTTGATTGTTTCCATTCAACACCTACCAATCATTGACACTATCAAGCATACTTGGTGTCATTCCATCTGAACCAATTCCTAGATCATCACCCACAAGATTTTCATCTGTTGAAACATGAATGTCTTCAGTAGATAGAAAATAATTACCCCTACCTGAAGACTCAAACATAATTTGAGCTTTAGGCCTTGATGTCTGAGTGACAATGTATTTTGCCTCCTTCTTAAGAAGCAACCTCTGCATTACACCTTTCACAGGGAGTCTTACCTGAGACAATTCCATGCTTAATTCCCTCCAACATCCTTGCAAAAGTTCCACCCATGAAGGATGCCATATGATGCTAGGACATCAGCCACTAGGATAGTCATCTTGATTCACTTGTTTGGAAAGATAGTAAATGCAAATTGGGCATCTTTAATTTGCCCTAGCAGTGGCACTTGTTTGTTCTCTATAGAGAAACATCTCCCAAATGTCTTGGTCAATGTGAGACCCAGAGATTTTGCCACTTTAGCAGGCATGACATTGTCTGAAGCCCAAGAATCAATGATGCAATTATTGAGCTAGGGACCATTTATCAACAAGAAAACATAGAAAGGTTTATTCCTGCCAGGAGTAGTAGGGGGATTGGTGACAAGGTTGTTCTTGGTGGGTTCATTCTTGGCAACATCATGTGTTACTTTGGGAATTGCTCATTCAATAAGGAGGTTTAGTTTTTAACGCATTGAACCAGTCTGTCTAATTGCTCGAGATGGGACTGCAAAAATTTAAATCTAGACATTTGAATTTTAGTTCTCTTAATATGGTCAATGATATCAAATGTCTGGAATGATCTAGGAGCATAGGATGGAAGTTCATCCTTTTGATTTTTGAAAGGAGGAGGATTGGACTGCAGAATTGAAGTAGAAGGCATAGGAGCATTTGGGGTACTTACCTTTCTTGAAACCACTGGGTCCTTTGGCTAGAAAGGAAGAGTGGATCCCTACTTTGCAATTGAAAATACTGGTTGAGGTCACTCCTCTACTTTCTCCTTATCAACTTGTTGAGCTGATTGATTCTTAGACCAGGTGAATATAGCATATGATCCCTCAGCTGCATTGCCTTCACTTGTGGGTTCATCTTGATAGTTTAAGAAACCGATATAGGAGTCACCAGCTAATTCTTATTCATCCTCAATGAAGAAATTAACATCATCTTTAGGACTCAGTTTAGTTTGGAGTGAGAAATCCACTTCATCTTCAAGGTATCTAACTGCTGAGTTTTTTAGAGGTACTTCAAGGGCGAGGTTCTTCTATGAAGGAGGAAGGCAATTTTGTTGTCCTTGATTCCTAGAAAAATTGCCTTGGTATGCCTGATTTTGGAATGTCATCCTGGGCATATCTCAATTAAGAGAAGTGGACATAACTTGGGCCATTTGCTTTCTGAGAGCTAGCATTTCATTTGCTAGCTTTTGTACCATTGGGTCAGTAGTGACTGCAGATGAATACTCAAAAGATGAAGACGATTTACCTTTATTAGGGTCTCTCTTTATCTTTCCTGCTGAGATAAGGTCATCTTCTACCTCAGTATCCAAGTCTTGAGCAGTAGTAAGGTCTATGTGTTTGGCCCGTCTCAGTAAGAAACCTACTTCTAGGAAGTTGTGAATTGATGAAGAAGCATTTGAGGTTCTGATGCATCAGCTGAGTGACCATAGGAATCTTGTGCCTCAGCTTGTCAAACCTAGTAATAAAATCCCTCATAATCTCATGAGACTCTTTCTTCATCTAAGTGAGTTGGGCCAGCAAGGCATGTGCATCTTCTGTAAGCTTGAACTTGGCTTCAAATTTGATCTTTCAGAGTGTCTTAGTTAGTCACTGATCTAGCATGCAAGTGGAAGACCCAGTCTACAGCAGTGCCTTGTAGTGTCTCCATAAACAACTTGACTACTATGTCTTCAAATTTCACCCCTATTATGCCATAGGCTATGATGAAAGCTACAATGTGTTCATCAAGATGAACTTTTCCATCACCAAAGAATTTAGGGAAATTTTTTCTTTGAATTGCGTGGAAGTTCATGACAGGGGTAGAGTCAAATTAAGTGGACCAAAAGATTTACCCCATGGGCCTTGAGCTATGATTTGATTATGTAAAAGTGGGATCACAAATCTAGGTGGAAAATAGATAGGCAAAGCTCTGCTAATAGTAGAAAAAGAAGGTCTACCTTGTGTTGGTGACCTGGTAAGGCTAGGAGGAAGACTCCTAGTTTGTTGAAGGTGAGGTTGTGGAGAAAACAACTCAAAATTACTCTACCACACCAACTCAAAAGCAATGTCAACAACACCTTGAGATTTTTGGCTTCTTGTATAATGTGGAGTTGCCAGATTGTAGAACAAAAATAGAAAAGAGCAGGATCTGCTTTAGCTTGAAGCTTGAGACTTCAAATTGTGCACTCTTCCTAGCGGCTCTAGTTTTGCATACCAGATAATATAATGGAGATGGAGGAAGATGGTAAGTCTATAATGATAATGGGTAAGACATGGAATGAAGTCGCCAAACTATGTAATGGATAAGGTTAGAGACTGACTTCAATCTGAAACTTAAAGTTTCAAACTACACGTTCATCCCCAGTAGAGTCACCAAAAAGTTGTTGGGTGAATATTTTGTCATCAACTAACTGATAATAAAATGGGTATATCAACCATAGCAAAAGGATATTTATGCCATAAAAAGTGTGGGTTTACCACATCTAAATGAGATAAATCTCTCCTCTCATCAAGGAAAGGTTCCCTATGAATATTTATATGCTATATGTATATATAAGTAAGTAGAAAGTAATACTCGGGGTAGTATAGCAACATCCACCTCTCTTTTTTCAGAAATGATGTCCAAGGAACAAGAGAGAAATCCTAGTCGTTGGCTAAGAACATTCCTCTTATTTCAAGAATGGTATCCAGCCTAGAGTGGAAAATCCCCTAAAGTAGGTAACAAAGTCTACAAGGAAACCTACGTAAGCACAAAGTCTTCTGTTGTCTCCTTCGCTGATTCAAAATATGCATAACTGTAGAGTGAAATAAAGCACAAAGTCTTTGCCTAAAACTACCAAGGATAATAGGATCACCAAGATGAAAGTAGCTCAAAGTCTTTCTTTTATATTTTTGAAACATCTTTAGATAATGTCAACACACACACTTTGCTTATTAAATCAAGTAGATGAGAGATTATTAGGAAAAGAACATAAAAACTATTTCTCTAAGTAACACAAATTACTCCAAAACATAGTCTGGAATAAACCTATTTATCATTCATTTGATATAATATGATTTACAAGTTGATCACACACTATCAAGAAGTGTCTCAATTTTAGCAGATTTTTTTGCTCTCAATTATCTAGAGATATATTTACAAAAGAGAGATTCCCTCTATATATAGGGAGAAACCTTCAAAATTAAAAAAGATTAAAATATTAAAATATCTAGTCAAAGATGAGTCATCGTTGACTTTGAGATATTTTATAGATTTTTTACATGTAATTACATATTACAAAAGTACATGTGCAAATGTCCCAAGTTAGTTACAAAGTGCATTTTGAATAAAGCATGGAAGAACAGCTTCAATTTTTATTTCCAACCTTCTTCATTTCATGGCTGGGATTGCTTGATTTGGTTTTTTCTATGAACTCGACCATATCCACATGCCTAATTTCTATATCCTTAATGTCATCAACATTAGAAGCAACTAAGGTGATTGAAAAAATACCTTGATACTTGTACTTCATTGTCTTCGACTTCTTCAGAGAAACTTTAGTGATCTAGAAGAACTTTGGTTGAAAAGACGTCGATGAAGAGAGATCCTTTAGAGAAACTGCAGTAAGAATCATGATTGTGTAATCAGGAAAAAAATTAGCAATTTGAGAAAACTGCACATTTGATGGTCACGATTAAGGAAATGCGCTTGAAAGGGATGAGGCATGAGTAGGTCAGAAAGCAAAAGGGAAGCAGGCTCAAAAAATAGGAAAATGAAAATTTTCTAAAGATAGAAAAAATGAGGGGAAGGCATGCATGGGTGGCAAAAATTGCCGCCCTTGTATAGAGAAGTAAAAAGAGAGAAAAAATATGCAATGGCGGCAAAATTTGCCACTTTTGCATATTTGCTGAAAAATATGTAATGGTGGAAAATTTTGCCGCTTTTGCATATTTGCTGAAAAATATGCAATGGCAAAAAAAATTTCCACTTTTGCATATTTGTTGAAAAATATGCAATGGCTGAAAAATTTTGCTGATTTTACATATTTGCTGAAAAATATGAAATAGCGGCAAAATTTGTCACTTTTGCATATTTGCTAAAAAATATGCAATGGCAGCAAATTTTTCCACTTTTGCATATTTACTGAAAAATATGCAATGGCGACAAAATTTGCCACTTTTGTATATTTACTAAAAAATATGCAATGGCGGCAAAATTTGCCGCTTTTGCATATTTGCTGAAAAATATGCAATGGTGGAAAAATTTGCCGCTTTTGCATATTTGCTGAGAAACAACACTAACTCTTTGAAATTTATCAAAATTTGGACATTTTGATCACATTAAAATCACAATGAATTTCATGTTGGCTGGGAAATCATAACTAAGAAAGGTCACAAACTTTTCAAAGATGTCAGTCGACAAAAACCTGAGATCAAGAGAAACTTGCCTCGAAAGATGAACCTAGAAAGAAAAATATGAAAAAGACAAGTTTCATAGGGGTTGTTCCGAAAATGAGCGTAGCTGATTTTGGGAACAACACTATAGATGGCATTACATAGATTTTTCATCTAAGAGTATCCTTAAAACATGTCAAATGACCCTCAACATATTGATATTAAAGCTCTCAATCATCAATGGTCTCTTAAATCTCTCCATCATGTTTGGGTTGGGAGGTTTGATATTATATGGGTGGATTGTATTGAGCCTAAAAAACCCACTTCATTTAGTGTATTATTTAACAATATCAGTTTATGGGGGACTAAATCAAATACATGGGGGCTTTTAATACAACTTGCCCAACCTGTCATCACCCAAAATTAATTATCTCTTTTGGTTTTACCCTCATGCCTAGTCTACCTATAGATGGATTCATACCCTTTTTAACCTCTTCATGCCTAAAATATTCACTTGGAAGATGGATCTCCTAGTGGACTCCTCCATGCTTCCTACAAGATATAATAGATTTTGGTAGATTTTCCATACTGATATTTAAAAAAAAATAAATAAATCTATAAGTAAAACATGTTTTAATAATGAATTTATGAAAAAAAAATTCTTTAACTAAAAAAATTATTGTGATTGTTAATGTTACTCTCTGTATTTAGAGTCAAATAGATAAGGTTTGGCTTGATCTCCACCATCTATAGCTCCTACTAAACTATTAGGTGAATGCTCCTTATTTAGTCAATCATGAGCCTCTTGATCTACCATTCCACCATTCCCCCTGGGGGCATGGGCATGAAGGATGATATCATCGATCTTGTAGCCATCGATCCTAAAGCCATATGATAACCTCTCCTCACTCTCACTGGACATATCCTCCCCAAGGATTTGATAGGGGAAATAGAGATAATGTTGGTAGGGGTTAGTGGTTGGAGGCCCCCTCTACAGGATAAGTTCATGTGGTTGGCATTGGCCATTTATCCTTCTAGACAAGATTCCTAGCAATAAAATGATACTAAAATTAACTATTATACTGATAGTTGGGACCCCATCCTGGTTGATGAAGACCCCCCAGCTCAAGGGGTGGGGATGAGGAACCCTCAAGGTATTTCACCTCCTCCACTTCTACCTATCACCATGTTCATTGTTGTTATTTAATGATATTATTATTTCTAATTTTATCTTTCACTTCTTTTGATGATGTGCACTTAATTTAACTTATCTATGGTTATTTAGCCATTTGGTGGACTTGTTTAGACTTTGCTCTTCTTGAGACTTGTTTATCTTAGTATGGTTTTTTCAAGGTGTGAATTTTCCACCCATATTTTTTGTATGCTTAGCAATGTATTTTATCTTGATCTATTAATGAAAGTCTACTTTTCAATTAAAAAAACATGTCAAAGACCCCAATACGCTATAGAACTAATAGTGGAGTGGATAGTATGGTAGAGCCCACATAGAGACATAGCACTATGTGTCTAAGATTATTATTTTTTGTCCATAGAATCCCTTCATTATTTTTGTTTTATCTTTTATATCATGTTTTTTTATACATAGGAGTGAAGAAGTGGCATCATGCACACATTACCACTTGACCCATTTTATATCATGAAAATGTGTATGGTTTTGTCATTAATATAAGCTCATATGAATAGTGCTTAGATATTTAAATCATCATTGACAATCTAACTATCATCAAATTTCATCATAGGATTCTATGGTTAGGTTCTAATAAGTGTATCAATAATCATGTCTAATAGGTGATCATATATCGTAAGTAGAGTATGTATATTATATCCATAGAGTAATTTTAAAGTATCCTTCATCTTTGTCATCTCATTCTTGGGAAATGAATCATTAAATATTTTTATCTTATTATTTCCATTTTTTATGATATAGATTTATTTGTAGGTGTACTCAACTCAATAATGTTGTAATTAATAAGATATTTAATCATATGTATTCATCTAAAGCATTGGTTGTAGAATGTCCAACAATTTAATGATAGTCATAATAGGCATTGATATCATAGTTCACCTTATCATTCTTTTTAATTTTAAAAATAAGTTAACTTATCTATGGTTAACTTAAGTTAACTTATCTATGATATCATAGTTCACCTTATCATTCTTTTTTTGATTGATGTGCACTTAAGTTAACTTATCTATGGTTATTTAGTCATTTGGTGGACTTGTTTAGACTTTGCTCTTCTTGAGACTTGTTTATCTTAGTATGGTTTTTTCAAGGTGTGAATTTTCCACCCATATTTTTTGTATGCTTAGCAATGTATTTTATCTTGATCTATTAATGAAAGTCTACTTTTCAATTAAAAAAACATGTCAAAGACCCCAATACGCTATAGAACTAATAGTGGAGTGGATAGTATGGTAGAGCCCACATAGAGACATAGCACTATGTGTCTAAGATTATTATTTTTTGTCCATAGAATCCCTTCATTATTTTTGTTTTATCTTTTATATCATGTTTTTTTATACATAGGAGTGAAGAAGTGGCATCATGCACACATTACCACTTGACCCATTTTATATCATGAGAATGTGTATGGTTTTGTCATTAATATAAGCTCATATGAATAGTGCTTAGATATTTAAATCATCATTGACAATCTAACTATCATCAAATTTCATCATAGGATTCTATGGTTAGGTTCTAATAAGTGTATCAATAATCATGTCTAATAGGTGATCATATATCGTAAGTAGAGTATGTATATTATATCCATAGAGTAATTTTAAAGTATCCTTCATCTTTGTCATCTCATTCTTGGGAAATGAATCATTAAATATTTTTATCTTATTATTTCCATTTTTTATGATATAGATTTATTTGTAGGTGTACTCAACTCAATAATGTTGTAATTAATAAGATATTTAATCATATGTATTCATCTAAAGCATTGGTTGTAGAATGTCCAACAATTTAATGATAGTCATAATAGGCATTGATATCATAGTTCACCTTATCATTCTTTTTAATTTTAAAAATAAGATAAAAACCATAATAGGATATAACCTAATCTTAGAGTGGCATTAAGTTAACTAGATCTTAAGAATGTCTCAGTCTTCATCAAATGATTAGAAAAAAAAGATGGAAAATGGGACCTTTTTTTACCTAATGTCAAATTCTAAAATTATAATAACCCCTTTAACTAAAACTTGGGTAATCCATTGTCAAAATGCATAATTTTTGAGATATTAATATTTGTGGGGTTACTTTAGTGGCCCACTTTATTCCATAGTATAAATAATAAATGTTATATTTATTTTTTAATTACATCATATATTTAAATAGTATATTATGAAAATATATATAAACTTATATAAATCTCTAATTAGATTAGTTGAAAAGGTGAAAAAGTATAACCATACACTGCGTGAATATAAAAATAACACAATATTACCTTTGTGTAATTATTGTTGTGTAAAGAGAAGTGAGAGTAAAAGAATTTTTTAGCATGCAAATTATTTGTCAATAAAATAAATATAATATTTGAGGGTTATTTTAAGTGGTTAAGGTTTTCCTAATTTATGTTGTGTAAATTTACCTTGTTAAATTAATTAAATAGAAATTGATTGATACTAAAAACATTAACATGATACCAGAGCCAAAAACTTTATTTTGTGGAAAACATCTCTAGAGAAATGACACATTCAAGTAATACCCAAGGAGGCAAGGGTATATATTCCTCCTAAAAATGACCAGGAATTGCACTTGGCCTTCCACCTTTGGCATGCTCAAAGACCACACCTAACCAAAATATAATTAATCACTCATTTATGCATGTAATGGATATAAAACCCAACAACACTGAAACCTTTTAGCTCATGCAAAATTGAAGGTAAAAAGAGATCAAACATGGTTCCAATCAAGACTAGAATTGGAAGCATGTTCCATTACCACAAGGATCTATGGAGTGGAAGACACTAAACAATTGAGGAAATCCAAACCCAAAAGCAATCTTCTAAGGAAGAAAGGAAATAATAAAAAAGACTTTAACAATTAGTTTTATCACTATATAGAGCTAAAATGTGCAAGATATCACTCCTTAGATTATCCAACCACCATAGAGGAGGAGGTAAAAAAAATTTCACCTCAGATTGCTCAAGATCCCAATTGGAAAGAGTGTCCATAAATTATTTGAAACCCCTAGGAGTCTGTGAATAAAATAGCCTATCAAAATTCTTTTGAAGTCATTGAATTTTGTTGAGAATTATGCAAATTCTCCAGTCCATGGAGATATTAAAACTAGGATCTAAGAGTAGCTTAATCCAAAACTTAGAATCAAAAACCAAATAGAACTTTTTCCATCCCACCTTCTAATAATTCTTAAGACCTTCCATGATATCTTGTCTTTCAGCTGAGTTATTGGTGGTAATCCTAATTCTACTAAAAAAAGAAATCAATAGAATTGTCCAACTCCCTACCAATACCTCCAATGCTTACATAACCAACGTTTCTCCTTGATGCACCATCCATGAAAAATTTGTTGATCCCCAATAAATTAATCAAGGAATGATCCTTGGCTCTAAAATATACCTATAGATGAGGTGGAGAAGGAACAATGTGAAGATATTGAATAATAAACATCCAAAACTGAGAAGGTGTTGAAGGAAATTTCATCAAGTGCAAAACTAATTATTAAATATTAGTAATAGATCTCTTATATACCCAAACACTATGTATGACCCTTTACCTAAATATTCTTACATTTTTCTCCTTTCACGTATTACATAAAATGAAAGAAACCCCAACATAAGGAATCTGACTAAAGAAGACATCAAACTAAAAAATGTAGCTCCAATCCTGAATAGGTTGAATTAGGGATGAAAAAGCAATCCATGGGATGCATAAAATATGCATGAGGTGTTTCCATTTCTCATTAATGAAAGGACAATAAAATAAGAGATGAGAAAATGTTTCCTTATGGTCTTTACAAAGAACACATATAAATAGACCATTAAAGCCCTTTTTCATAAGCTGATCTCCTGTAAGCACCTTACCGTGTAGAGGAAGACAAAAGAAAAATTTGACTTTAGGGCATTAATTATGATGCCATAGTTTCTTAAAAATCCTCTTAAGAGGTTTTGGTAAAGATTGACAAAGATAATAATAGCCATTAGCCACTTTATAGTTTCCATTTCTATGGCTTCCCCAAGATAGCAAGTCATACTCATCAGAATAAGAAATATCTCTATTATTAAAAATATGATGTAGTTGGAATTTATAATCCGAGGAAATCTGAATTATCCAATCTTTAGGATAAATCCACTCTTAAATGACCACTCTTTACTAGGATTATTAGAATACTTATCAACTATTATCCAACCTTTTTGATGCATTTTTTCTATAAGAGTATGAAAGTGTGGATATTATTCAACAAAAAGAGGATGACCATCTCAATAATTAGTCCAAAAATGTGATTTTTAACATTATTGATTATCCTAAATAGTTTACTCTTAATCACAGAATTGACAAATTTAAAAACTACTAGTATTGGAGAACCTTTTGAGGGAAGGGAGAAATGGACTATTTTATTAGACAACTTATTTTTTTCATATTTAGATCTCAAAGTTTTCACTCAACTCTATGAAAGAGACTAAATAATATGCCAAAAAGCCTTAGCAACTAAAACTTGACCATTTGACTAAACTAAATGAAAACCCAATCCTCATTAATGTTTGGGGAGACAAAGCATGGCCCATTTCATCAAAGACCAATTTTTAAATAAAATGAAGCCTTCTCCATAAAAATGTGTGGCATATTTGGTAAATCTCTTTGAAGATATCTTAGGGAACATGTAGTATGGAAGAGAATAAAATGGGAATAGCATAGAAAACATTTTTGATCATGGTGATTCTTCCTCCCATCAAAATCCATCTATTAGTCCATTTAGAAATCTTAGTTTTCAGTCTATCCATTAACTACCTCCAATTAGAAAGTCTAACTTCTCTTAATGTAATCCAAAAATAGGTGATTGGTAAATAAGCTTTTTTGAAATGAAGCCTATCAAGAATCATGGCTTCTAGTCTAGGAGTCATATGAAATAAATAAATTTTTGAATTATCTTCATTAATAACTTGACCAATTTCATCCCTAAAATTTTGAAATTTCTTATTAAAGTTTGAAGCCTCTTTATTCATAGATTTTCCCATGATGGAAGAATCCTAAAAACTACAAATGTGTCAGTTTATTAAGACCCCTAACAAGAGTAACACCTTCAGAAAAATTGTTATTTCTATCATTGGTAATAATTCTACCCAAACTTTCTTCCATAATGATAAACAAGTAGGGAGAAAAAGGATCTTCTTTTTGAATGCCTATAGAAGCACCAAAAGATCTGGTAAGACTCCCATTGATAAGAACTAAAAAAGAGATTGAGGAAATATAACCTTTCACCCAAACAACCCAATCCTTATAAATACCAAAATGATTTATCATGCTTAAGAGGAATGCCCAATCAAACCTATCATAGGTTTTAGATAGGTCCAAACTTATAAACATAGCTAGATTCTTTTGATGTTGCATATAATGGAGAGTTTCTTGAGTTAACACCATATAATCAAGTATTTTTCTACCATCCACATACCGTCCTTACTCAGTGGAAATAATTTTATGAAGAAGGGGCTACAATCTATTGCCCATAATTTTGGATATGATTTTGTATAAAAAATTACAAAGAGCAATGCGATGAAATCCAAAAATATTCAAAACTTCTTCTGCCTTCAAAACCAAAGCAATGAATTTATTGTTGATTTACTCAAGAATAAATTTAGTTTTTCTAACTTCTTCCACAACCTTCAACAAGTCATCTTTGATAATATCCCAAAATTCTTAATAGAATTCAATAGGAAACCCATTTGGACTAGAGGATTTACCTTTACTCATGCCAAAGACAAGATGTCTTAATTACACTAAAGAAATACGAGTAAGGAGAGGATGATTTTCATATATAGAGATAAGCATAGGAATATGTTGGAGAACCTACTGCTACATTTCCATATCCAAAGGAACAACTATAATGTGTTGAGAAAACAAATTGAGCACAATACTAGAAATGCTTTGTGAGGAAAACTCTGGATTGCCATTATCCTATTCAAGGGAAGAAATGTGATTATAGGATCTCTACAACAACATGGACTTATGAAAAAACACTGATTTTTTATCCCCTTTTTGTACCACTTGATTTTAAAATTTTGTTACCTCATAATTTCCTCATAAAATTTCTATTCCTCAAGATGATTGAATAAAGATAGTTCTTCATGCTTAATATTCTCATTAAAAGTGTTGAGGTGAATGGTTTCAACCACCTATTCCAATTTATCGATTGTCTCTTGATTTTTAACTTTTATGTTCCCAAATTCACCCCAATTCCACTTCATAAGTTTAGATTTAACATATTTTAATTTATACATAAAAATGTACATATTAGTGCCATGATGAGGCTTAGCTTTTATCCACAATCACTGCATTTTATTTCTTAGATGAGCATGTTAAAGCCACATCAATTAGAACCAAAAAGGATATTTATGGCATTGATAATGCTAGACTTTAGTCATAATTGGCTAGTGATATGATCCAATATTGTTAAGAATAGTTTATTTATGGATGTTACCATTATCCAAAAACTGCTCTATCAACAAGAATATGTCTAGCCTCTTTGCAATACAAGCATAACCTGATCTTCTATTGGTCCACTTCATGAGCTCATTACTAGTCCTAATGTCAATGAGATTAAATTCCAACATAATATTAGAATTACCATCAAGTTTTCTATTACTACCATTATTTTCTTTTAAGGAAATAATGGCATCGAAGGCACCTCCACTAAGGACCCAAGATCTTGTAAAGAGATGAATAATACACTCAAGAGCCTTCCATTGTTATTTTTCCATCTAATTTAGTAGAGAAGTAAATATTGATGAAAAAAACCTATTGATTAGAATTTATAACTTGGGCTAAGATATCTAAGATACCATGTAAATCTAGAGTGTTAACCATGAAAATTTATTTGGGGTTCCATAAGCAAACAATTCCCCAATAAGCTACCTAAGAGTCATTAGACAAAACCTTGGTCATTGGATAAATATTTTGAGCTAGTGAATTCATGTTACTATTAGAAACATTGGTTTCCTAAAGAAATAAAATATTAAGGATATTAGATTTCAACAAGATAATGATTTCATTACATTTAGAAGAGAAAACTTTAAGACCCCTTATGTTCTAGAAAATGTACTTCATATTAGAATAATATTTAACTTTTAAGATCCCTCTCTTGCCCTGCTTGACAAGAATGAATTCTCTCCTCCACTTTGAATGTGGGTCTATAAAGATTTCCTTCCTTCTCTTTGATTAGTATCCATTTTCATTTTCTTATTTGATTGCTAATTGATTCCATTTGGCTTTGGGAAAGAAGGAACATCTGAGGAAGAAGAATAGGGTATTTATACTTAAAGGAGAGGATCATCCAAATCATCACCCAAATATATGCATGTTTTCTTACCATATTCATGTCATTCTCAAAAGTTATGGCCAATGCCTTAGCCTATAAAGAACCAACATTACCAGCTACTTATTCTCTTCATTTAGGAGAGGTAATGATTGGGTTTTATCTATAAACTACATTCCTAGGATCTCATCATATATGAACAATTCATCATCTTCTATGATATCTCTACCTCTAATGAATCAAAATGATTTATAGAGAAGGAAGGAATATAATTAGGAGTCTTGGATTTGACTATGTGATTTTTTTTTAGTCTAGAATTTCTCCCTATTGGGGATTTCCTTATAATTTTTAGTAGTAGGTAGTTTTCAAGCCTTAACTAAATTCACATATTCATGGAAAATCCTAAATCTGAAATTGATGTTCTTATAATCAACTTTTTATTCCCACAACCATTCACTAAATTGTATAGAAATCATTTTGGGTAAAGGGTTGTCAAAGTTTATAAGAATGTAAATTATACCATATACAATGTGTTCAAATCACATATATTTGTTTGTAGTCATCATTTAAGTTTATAGGGTATTGATTATATCCATAAAAAAAGAGGGGTTATATAATTTAGTTATAAGTCCAAAAATCCTTACCCAAACTAGCCCAACAGAAGGTAAATCTTCTTCTATCATGAAAAGTGAATGCCGTGGTTTCATGAATAATCTATCTCATCCCATGAGCCAAGGTCCTCCTTATAAAACATGTTGTCTATCCTCTTCAATTAAAAATATAACAAGGAAATATCCATTAGGGTAAACATAAATTTGATACTCACCTAAAATTATCCAGGATTTTGAAGTCTAAATTCTAAAATTTTGTAGGGTATTTCCAAATCCCATGAATTGGTAGATAAGAGCCCTTCCTTTTAGATTACCAATGTTATTCTATATTTTATCCAAATAGATGTTGAACATTGGATATCCATCTAATTCTTTAATGCATCCTAATTCACTCTTAAAAGGATCTATCTTTGGCATGCAAAAGGGCTGGCAAGAAAAACCCTTGCCTCCAATGGAAATTGTAGAATTTTGAGGATAAAGTAATGCATCTTTAAAATTCAAACTTTGATAATTTTGATTCATTATTTTTAAATTTGCTTGCCAAATTTTTGAGGTTGGATTACACAAATAATTATAATAGGTAAAACCATGTGATATTGATACCTTGTAAAATTGGGTCAATAATAAAACATATAGGTTTTAACTTATTTATAATACTTTTCAATAAATAGAAATTTTTATGTACATATATATCCTATAACTATTATAATATCATTTTGATAAATAAAAACCACTCTCAACATGATTTTTAGAATCTACTCTATACATAATTATCCATAATTAGTCTAATGTATTTTAAAGGATCAATATATTATTCCAAGAAAATAAAAAATCTATAAAAATTTATGCTATTTTAATTATCTTCATCATTTTTGGACTCAAATGTGAGGAATGGGGAAAAGAATAATGAATATACAACAAAACTAACATTAATATTCTAAAACACACAAAAGTTCCTATTAGGGTAGTGTCTGGTCCACATGAATGACATGTGAATAAAGGGTTAAATTCACAAGTAAAATTAACAATAGTAGGATTTTTACTTGGATACCAATTAGAATTATGTATTCCCAACTTAGATGACACATTAGTAAAAATAGATAAGGTCAGGTGTGAAGATGATAAATTTGATAGTGTTAGAATTGATACTAAGGATTAATCAGTTAAAATATTCCTCACATGAATGACATGTATATAAAAAGAGTGTGACTGAGTGAATATCTTGTGAAACATGTCTCACTTGAATGGCATGTGAACAAAAGGGATGAAACTAGGTCCATGTTCAAGTTAGTTTTGTTAGTATTAGAATTAAAAATTACTAGCCCTAGCATGTAATCCAAAGTAATTTTTTTGTGCAATGTAACCCCTCAAGAAACATCCTTAAAAAGTAGTAAAATAAAAATTCAACAACTAATAACTACATAAAAATAGCTGTATAAAAATAGACTTGCAGTCTTAGAAGAGATATATTTAGAAATTTTTACTAAAGATAAAATTTATCCCAATCTAGTCACATATTACACAAATAAATATTCCATGTATATCACATGAAGATAAACATAAACAATCTCATTTTCTTTTGATAATTTTCTCTCCCCAAGTGTGAGTTGGAATTAAACAATAAATCATGATCACATTATTTTACTATAATGGTTATTTTCCCATTTTACTAATTTATATAAAAAGTACACTACATTCTAATATCCAAAATTAGTTCTTAGCCTAGGTGGTTAGTTTGATGGATAACTCAAAGTAGGTGGCATGGAAAAATATGCATGTGAAATTATAATCACCTAAAAGTGACACTTGAGTGCTAAGGATGATACTTGAGACCAAATATCCATAACATAGACCTATACCTATCTTAGAGCCTATTTTCACACTTATACATCCTTATTGTGGTCCATAGTCATCCCTAGTCATCCTTAAAGTAGTCTCAAACCTTCATTCTTGCATTGCAGCCCTTCGTGCCTAGTGTTATGCCACTTGGACACTAGAGCCATAATATGGATAATATCACCATAGGGTGATAGCCTCATAATAATTATGTTACTATCATTTCCCTCCTCTTTTCACAAATGAATATCATTTCAATTCTTAGACCTCCTAGGGTTAGCCTAGACCACATTTAACACCCACACAAGCACCATAATAATATAAATACATGAATTTTAGCCCTATAAACACTAGATGGAAATTAGATAAAAATTACATGTGAAAACTTTAAATAAGATGTGCATAATTAAGGTTATCAATCCCTATTATACCCTTCTTCTACATATTACCATTTACAACATTCCTAAGCTTAGATTACTCAAATTTCTAGTCTCAAGCACATTCAAAGCACCCAAGTAAACTATCATACTAGCTTCAATTATACTTACACTAACACTTATATGGGAATAAATACATCAGGATTGATCCCTCTTCTAAGTATTGGTATCTAGGCAACTCTTTTCATAGTGGGGTTCTGAGTATGTCTAGCCTACTCCACTAACAAAAACACTTTTCATCTTGTATCAATTATATGACTTAGAAACATGGAGAATTAGGGTTTACTCACAAAATTAGTCAAAAACATGCAATCTATAAGGTTTCATAACTCATGCATATAGGAGCATACCTTATAGACCCAGACATAGGTGCACCCAAAAGCTTAGGATGGTCTTGCACAAAGGACACTACCACCAAATTAAGAACACTAGTTCCATATGACACTATTGTCTAGTTGGGTTGCTACTATATAAGAGGGATTTTAATAACTATATCTTGTTTTTAATACTCATACCAACCTCTACCTATGGCTTTAGCCTCTAGATCATCTATCTTAGTCATTTTCTAGCTAAGTTCTTATCTACACTATTTATTATTATTTTTAGAAAGGCTAATATTAATCAATTATGTATCAAATTAGTGGATATATTTATTGCATATTTCTACCTTGATTTACTATACTCAACTCTTTAAAAAGTATAGGATTTATATTCATTAAGCCTTAAAACATTTGGTGAACCTAACTTACTTCAAATACTATTCAAACCCTAACCCTAGATGCTACTAGGGTTTGTATCCTTGTTTTTCCTATTTTAATTTATTGTGTTAAAATTTCCAAATTTCATACATTCTATTTTAGTATTCCTATTTCACTTTATTTAATATATTCCATCTAAAAGATTTATCTCTCTTCTATTAAGAACTGCTAGGCTTAGAGGCAATCCTACTGAGCATATTTAGATTCTTTATATTCAAGCTTATTCCATGGATAAGGGACCAAATAAAACTCCTATCATTAATCCTTCAAAACTTGATTATGTGTATTTCAATGATAATGCATCTTAAGATGAGAAATATAATCAAGATCAAGATGATACATAAGGTGGGAATCTAGACACTCTCCCTCCACTTAAGAATGAAAATATAATTGTCAATAAAGATGAGATTATAAAAATCTTTAGAGATGGAATTTAGGAATATTCCCTTAATCATGCACATATTTTACAAGCCATAATGTAAATAAATAATGAATCAAACAGTGGTCTATCTTCTACTCCCCTAGATAATAACATTGTTACACTTACAATGGGGCCAACTTAGCTAGCACAGCAACCAATTGTAATTCAAAAATCTTTAGTGATAGATACACCTCATATGGATAATTACTCCACTCTAAATGTATAATCCTTTATATAGGAGGCTCATAATCTATAGGTTAAGGTGTTACATCTTGAGTAGGAAGCCACTAGGACATCACATGCCTTGGATTCTAATTTTTATTTTACATACATAGTGGTAACTCTTTTGCCATGTAGATTCATGGAACCTAAGATTAAATTGTATGATGTTAAGGGTAACCTAGAGCACCATCTTTGAGCTTTCCATGCAGCATGTTTGGACTACATGTCCAATGATTGGATCCTTATCAAGTTATTATAATGTACTTTAAAGGATTATGACTTACATTAGTTCTATGATCTATCAAATCAGTCTATCACCACATTTAATCCATTAGAAAATATGTTTTTAACACATTTGTCAATAAACATCAATGATAAGATCTCATATGCTTAAGTTGCATAATTAAAACAAAAATCAAATGAGCCTATTGTAGAATGCATCTATGGTATAAGACTATATTGGCCAAGTTGACTATCCCCATAGTAGATAAAGATATCCAAGATATATTAAAATAGAGCCTACTACCAACATTACATGAAGCTGTCTTATTCAAAAAGTTTCTAACCTTCACAGATTTATGCCATATAGTGAAATAAAGAAAATTCAAACTTCTCTATATGGGAAAACTAAAATATACAATTGGATCAAAATAAATGACTAAAAGTTCTATTAATCCTCCATACAAGGTAAGGGACACTAAAAATAAGAGTGATCCAAAGGCCATAGTTAACACATCTTCAAAGCCATCTCCTCTCCTAGTTTTATCAACTCCTTCATGTGGAGTTTTCATCAACCTTTCAGAATGCTAGCACATGTTTTACATTAGCTCTTGGAATGAAATGTCATATCTCTCCCTCCCATAATAGAGGTTGATACAACATGACCTCTTCTAAACATCCATGCTTCCAATGTATTCTATGAATATCATTAGGAACTAGGACATAAAATAAATTGATGTATCAACTTTATACATAATATACAAGATTTGATAGAAGCTAACATTATTGATGTGGAAACACCCATAGAGGCACCCAAAGTTCAAAAAATGGAAGCTAAGGCATTGAAAATATTCTAAAATCTAGCATACAATAAATGAGGCATGGGGAACTTCAGGTGTTCACTACATGTATTAATCACATCCACTACCAACATCCATATCACACTACTAAAAAGGAGGCACACCCACTACATAATATCATTGGTGTGTATCAGAATATAGTTCTAGCTAGACTAAACATCACCTTATCATAGTAGGAGATTATTGATGATGATTTAGATATATATGTTATTTGTATGATCCTACATAGATCATCATACTATTTAGAGTGTTATGGTTGACAATGGGTCAAGTATTAACATGTGCACTATTACACTTCTACAACATTTAGGGTATTAAGAGTAGGATACATCTCCTATCGACATAATTATCATTAGTTTTATTGGCCATGTTTAGATATCCATCATGGAGATTATACTTCCACTAAAGGTTAGACTAGCACATGTGGCCACTAGATTCTTAGTAGTACCTAGTGGAGGCATATTTAGCATGTTATTGGGTAGGCTATGGATACAATAGTTATGATCCATCCTATCCACCATGCATAGATGCATAAAATATATATGTGAAAATTAGGTGGTCATAGTTGAGAGTATTTCATATGAGTATCTTCTAAATATCCCACAAGAAATTACAACACAGTTACCAATTACAACATAGTTGTTACAACACAATTATTAGTTATAACTCTTAGTAAATTTCCTATTAGTACAACACAAATTTTAGTAAATCCACCAGTGTAGGAAATGTCTACTCCTATAGTATTTCCATGTAAGCATACTCTCCCATGAAGACCATTATTAGAGAGACCCATGCATCAGTGATATATTATATATTCTAGAGGGCCTCCCTCTACTTAATTTCTTTCAAGATCAATATTATTAATTTCTCAAGGTTCTTAGAATGGGACACCTATGTTAGCTATAAAATCTTATCTTATATTAGGTGGGTCCCTAAGACCCTTATAGTTCATAGGACACCATAGTTAGTGTCACATATTCCTAACACCACTTCATAGGCAGGGCTAGATATAGATCACTTGGGGACCATAATTACCTTTCCATATAGCATGCATGC